>CAWUDS030002306.1:0-325674 GCA_963859935.3 Lathyrus sativus | reverse complement strand
CAGTTAATTACCTACCAAGGGTGGTTCATCAACTGTTAACATTAAACAGAAAGTTTTCTCTCAAAAGTTCTATCTTTCAAATACATTCACTGATCCTTCCAAAGGAAGGAGGTGGATATTTGAAAGAGACTTTGAATCATAGAGAAAGGATAGAGGCAACCAAAGCCATCTATGTTTGAGAAGCAAGCTTTCTAATCTAGAGCTCTGCCTAGCTCCTGAACCCTAGTTTCCTCAGCAGCTGCTGGCAAGAACCTCCTTTTCAACTTTGACAGTTAATCTTCAATCTCTGGATCTCCAATGGTCTCCATCTCCTCAAGTCTTCAGTTTCCCCAAGTCCCCAGACAATCCCAATACCCACACAAGCAAGCAATAGTCCCCAGAGGGCACACCACACCAATCACTCAAATATATACAGTACATTAATAGCAGTAGGGGAATCCTGACTTTTTCTAAGAGGATCTAATAACTACCCATAGCCCCTATAGTCCCATAGCTAAACTATTCAAACCCTAAGTCCTAAGGGAAAGAATCAAACTTCCTAAATCATCACCTAAAAACCCTAATTTGTTCATGTTGTTCAAACCTACACTAAACACCTAAATTTAATTTCTAAAAATGGGAACTAAATTGTTTCTACAAGTTTAATGTCTAAACTAAACAACCTAAAAAGAATGAACAAAAAATATGAAAGTATCTAATAGAACAAAAATTATTAAAATCATGCATGAGATGAAACTACTTAAAATGTCATTTATTTAGAAAATATGGGAAAAATATGAAATAAAAAATAAAATGCAATTTTTATTTTTTATAATTTTCTAGACATCCTAAAGAAAATAATGCAAAAAGAATGAATTAAAAATGATTTTTTAGCTATTTATTATGAATTTTAGAAGATGCATAAAAAATTAAGGAAAATAAAAGAAAATAAAAATGAAATAAAATGGAGGGGGTGAGAAAAGCAGAAAAAACGCGTTCAAAGCAATGGGCCTATTAAAATGGGGGGTGTGGATAGCGCTCTGAGCCCAACCCCCCAATTAATGAAACGCAGTGTTTCAATTCTTTGAAGTTTCCCTCCGTTTGAACTTTAAATCGTGGCCGTTGGATGCGCTTTCAAGTCAAAGGTCCAAGTAAGATCGTGTGGCTCATGCATCGTCTCCTACCTCCAGCAAACCCTAGGTTCTGCAACTCATCTCCATGCACGAACCTTACACCCTTCTGTTCTCCTTCAACTCTCAATGGATTCATTCAATGTCAAGAGCAAAATTACTCTAAATCTCTCCCTCTACACAGCCATAGCCTTAGTTCTTCCTAAAACTCACTCACAAAGCAAACTCGATGTGAATAACAGATCTGATCCACCATGTTCAACTGATATGGATCCTCTCAATTCTCCATGGAAATCATCCTAAGCTAACCTACACTTCACCCTGGTGTTCGCTGTGTTTTCTGGCGAACAACCTCTGGTTAACCAATTTCTTCAGAAAGTTGGGTTACTTGCAGGACCAACCATACAAGTCCTGGGATACATGTGCATTTGGTTCTGTCGAAATACTCTTAGACTTTTGGTGACTAATTTGCGGTTTGTTTTATCAATATTGTCAAAGTATTAAGGACTTTGATTTTGCAAGTAACGAAAGTTTGAACTTAAAGGTGAAATAAGGTTAAAAGTTTAAACAAGAACAAAGAAATGTCGAAAGGCTAAAAACTTGCAAAAAAGTAAATGAAATTTAAAATGACATGGACTTGAAGAATAAACAAGTAATTTAAAATGACTTTGAAATATAACTGGTGTTTAAACGTACATTGTTCCAAATACTAGACTCATTTTCTCTCACACTGGGTACTTAGAGCTTTTACAGGAATTTTGTACAAATTTTCACACACACATTCTAACCACAAACTATCCTATTTATACATAAACAAAATAACTGCTTAGAACGGAAAAACTATAACTAAACGACAAGTGTCAGCCTGCATGTAAATTTCTTCTCTGAAACCTCCATGTGTCCAACTGCCAAAGGTTACAACCTTTGAATTTGAATCTCTTCCTTGGTGACGAAACCTTGTAACTCCTCAAAACTGTCGAAACCCTTTTAAAGGAGAAAAACTCTTCAGCACTTGCCAAACCTTATCTTTTTTTTACAAACTTCTTCTGTCGAAGCCCTCAGTCACACACTCTCCAAACTATTCTGCCAGAACATTATATCTATTTCTGTCGAAACAATGAAACTTTAAAACCTTGTCAGTAATTCTTGGATTCTCCTCCTGATGCTATCCTTCGACAAAGATGACCTTAAAGCCTGAATTTTAATCTTGTCGAAATTATGGGTTTACAAATTGCCCCCCAGCAAAGATATTTTCGACTATCACAGGAGAAATGTCTTTTGCTGTCGAAGTGACCTTTGTAATTTAGTTTGTTCTTATTTTTATTTCGTGCAGTGTTGGTTTATACTTTTTTAAGTACTTCCCATTTATTTTCATCACTCTTCTATCTTTTTCTATTTCTTCGACTTCGTATGCACCATTGGAAAAAACTCTTAAAATTTTGAAAGGTCCTTCCCACTTAGGGGACCATTTTCCCATCACTCTGTCTTTCTTCTCCATGGGCAAGATCACTTTCCAGACTAAATCATTTACTAAAAAGGCTTTGAATTTTACTTTTTTGTTATAAAACTTTTCAACTCTCTCTTTCTGCCTTCTTATTAATTCTAAAGCACGCAACCTTTCTTCGTCTAAATCAACCAATTCATCCATCATCATACTCCAATAGATTTCAGATGGAATCTCATGATGTCTTTGAATTCGTATTGACTGTAAACAGATTTCGACAGGCAATACTGCATCATGTCCATAGGTTAATTTAAATGGGGTGGAGTTAGTTGCTTCCTTAGGAGAGGTTCGACAAGCCCAAAGGATTCGATCCAGGGTCTTATGCCAATTTCTGGGTTTTTTACCCACATGTTTCTTTATCAGGTTTATCACCACTTTGTTGGCTGCTTCGACCTGGCCATTTGCTTGGGCATAAGAAGGTGTCGAAGTCAACAACTTAAAACCTGTCTCTCTTGCAAATGCTTGCATATTTCTGCCAGTAAACACAGATCCTTGATCAGTGGTTATAGTCTCTGGTATTCCAAATCTATACACTATGTGTTTCTGGATGAAATCTATGACTGCTTCCTGATCTACATTTGTCAAAGGTATGGCTTCAATCCATTTAGTGACATAGTCTACTCCTACTAAAATGTACTTCTGCCCTACTAAAATGTACTTCTGCCCTTTTGAAGAAGCTGGTCGAATCTCACCAATCAAATCTAAAGCCCAACCTCTGAATGGCCAAGGCTTTATAATAGAATGTAACTCACTTGCTGGCACATGAGGTATGCCTGCATGGATTTGACATTCCTGACAACCCTTTGCGAATTCGACACAATCTTTCAACATGGTTGGCCAATACATTCCTTGTCGAAATAATAGCCATTTCATTTTATGTCCTGCTTGGTGGGCACCACATGCACCACTGTGTACATTCGACAAAGCTATGTATGCTTCAGTCTCTCCAAGGCATTTTAGTAGAACTCCTTCTGCAGTCTTTTTAAACAGTTCATTTCCAAAGAGCACATAACTTAAGGCTCTGTACTTTATCTTCCTTTCGACTGTTTGATTTGGATTTTGCAAATAATCTTTAATGGGTTTTCTCCAATCTCCATCCTCTAGATTACCCACATTGAAAATCTCAAAGTTTTCTTGATCACCATATCCCAATCTTATTGTGTCCAAATCAGATGGGGACAGCTTAGTAGATAAAACTTTTCCTCTCACTTCGACAAACTTCAACAGATTTTCTTTCGACACTTTATACCCTGAAGCCAGCTGGGCCAAGTCATTTGCTTCCTGATTTTCTAATCTGGGGATGTGTCTAAAAACTACACTGTCGAATCTCTTGAGGAGTCTGTTGGCTATCACAAAGTACATGATCAAATTTTCTTTGACACATTTGTACTCTTTCGTCAATTGTTTTATCACCAATTCAGAGTCACCCATTATTTCGACCTCTGTTGCCCCCAGTTCCAACAAGATTTCAAGTCCAACAATTAAGGCTTCATATTCTGCCTCATTGTTTGAACAGAATTCTTCTATTTTGTACTTGAACTTTGTTGGAACTTTATTGGGAGAAATAATTAACACCCCAACACCTGTTCCATTTTTATGACTGGAACCATCAAAAGATAACCTCCAAGGCTCTTTTTCGACATAATTTGTCTCCTCTCCAAGTATGGAGTGGTCAGCTATAAAGTCAGCAACTACTTGCCCTTTAACAGCTTTTAGAGGCATATATTTTAAAGAATATTCAGTTAAGGCTAAAGCCCATTTTCCAATTCGACTATGTAAAATAGACTTAGACAACATATGCTTTATTACGTCGAAATGAGAAGATATATGTACATCGACGGGTTTTATATAATGCTTTAATTTCATACAAGAGAAATATACACATAAACATAATTTCTCTATCATGCTATACCTAGTTTCAGCATCATTCAAGACCCTGCTGAGATAGTAAATGGCTCTTTCGACGCCATGTTCATCTTCTTGACAAAGCATACTTCCTAATGTTCTGTCAGATGCTGATATGTAGAGCCTCATGCTTCTTTTTCGGCAAGGAGATATTAGGACTGGGGGATTTGCCAAATACTCCTTGATCTTGTCGAAAGCAGCTTGTTGCTCTTGCCCCCAAGTGAAACCCTCTTTCTTCAGTCGAAGCAAGGGTGAGAAGGCCTGAGTCTTTCCACTAAGGTTGGAGATAAATCTTCTGAGGAAGTTGATTTTCCCTAGTAGAGACTGCAATTCCTTCTTTGTCGATGGCGCTTTTGCTTCCATTATTGCTTTAGCTTTGTTTTCATTGATTTCAATCCCCTTTTTGTGGACCACAAAGCCTAAGAAATCCCCAGCCTGCACACCAAAAGCACATTTAAGAGGATTCATTTTCAAACCAAACTTCCTCATCCTTTCAAAGGACTGTCGAAGATGGTTAATATGGTCGAAGCCTGAAGCAGATTTAATCACAATGTCATCTATATAAATTTGCATAAACGTTTCAATGAAATCGTGAAAAATAGAATTCATAGCCCTTTGGTAAGTAGCTCCAGCATTTTTCAAACCAAAGGGCATTACTACCCATTCATATGTTCCTATTGCTCCTGGACAACGAAAAGCTGTTTTTGGAACGTCTTCTTCAGCAATAAAAATCTGGTTATAACCAGAATAGCCATCAAGCATACTTAAATACTCATGGCCTGCTGCAGAATCTACTAGCATTTCTGCTACTGGCATAGGATACTCATCCTTAGGGGTGGCTGAGTTTAGATCTCTAAAATCAATACACACCCTTAGTGTGCCATTTTTCTTAATCACAGGAACAATATTAGCAATCCATTCGACATACCTTGTTGTACGGATGAATTTGCATTTTAGAAGTCTTTCGACCTCTTCTTTGATCTTCGACAGAATTTCAGGTGCAAAGCGTCTGGGGGTCTGTTTTATTGGCTTCTTCCCTTCCAGAATTGGCAACTTCAATTCCACCAAACTTCTGTCTAAACCAGGCATTTCGTCATAATCCCATGCGAAGCAGTCTTTAAACTCATTCAGCAGCTGGATTATTTCGATTCTGAGTTGAGGATTCAACTTGGCACTGATGTAAGTGGGCCTTTTCTCTGCCCCCAGTCCTAGATTAATCTCCTCTAAGGGATCCTGTGCCACCATTTTCATATTGGTGGAGGTTGGATCCTTTTCGAACCCCAGAGGTTCGTCATCATAAATGGCATCAAGTCTTTGGTTCTGCCATTCACCATTTGAGTCTTCTTCAAAACTCTGATTTGCATGTTGCTCCTCAATATTTTCTTGAGGGTGTTGTCCTTCGACAACCTGAGTGCTGGCTTCGACAGCCATATTTCTTACTTCAGCCTCAAGGGCCGCTTTGTGTTGTTTTTCGGCTATATAAGCCGAAATCCTTTCCATTGCTGAAACTTCAGTCATTTTCACTGAATTCACTTCCCCATCCAGTTGGGTTGACATGGGCAGTTCCCCAAGTGTAATTTGTTTCCCCAATTATTTCTTTATCCCACTGGAAACCATGTGTAGGATGGAGGTACATGGAACAGTAAGCGTTGTCGGAAGCTGTCAGGTCGAAAGCCGCAGGATTGCATGGTGCTATATGGGCTAGGTTCTTGTCGAAGTTACGACTAGTGATATTGTTCACATCAGCTATGAAGTAACTCTGATCTGCTTCAATGTTTTCGACAATCCCATCTGGCCTCCAGATTGCTATTCTTTGATGCATGGAGGATGGCACAGCCCCAATCCCATGGATCCATTCTCTTCCCAACAGCAAGTTGTAATTTGCTTTTGATGCTATCACCACAAACATTGTAGGCCTGGTGATGGATCCTACAGTCAAGTTCAATTGTATTACTCCCAGTGTTGTTCCCACTTTACCTTCATAGTTGGACAACACCATATTGTGAGGCTTAGTGTCGGAGTCATCTTTTCCAATTCTCCTTATCATGTAATGAGGAATTAAATTTACAGCTGCTCCGCCATCTATCAGAATTTTGTTGACACCTACACCTTCTACCTTTCCTTTTATGAAGAGAGGCTTTAAGTGAGCCTTCATTGCATCATCTGGCTTTTCGAAGAAGGCATTTTGCTCTTCGACACAGCCATTGTTCATTATGTAGTAGCATACAGGCTTCAAGCTTATGCTATCATCTATCATGTCATCCTCTTCGTCTTCGACTTCCATTATCCTGTCGAAGTCTCTGGGCAGTACAGAAACCACATTGCAAGTTACGTCGAAAGAAGCATCTGATTCTGAACCAAATTCATCTGTGACTTCTTCGTCCACTGGCATTCTATTGTTTGTTTTCTGCACCTCTGTGGTGTCACCAGATCTATTCTTCTGAATGATTTCTTTTTCTGCCAGGGGCATTCCCTTGTTCGTAATCTGCACACATTTGCTTGATTCAGCTTCCTTCTGCCCAACCTTTTGGTATTCTACAGTTTTCTTTTCAATTTTCTTCTGCCTTTGGAATCTTCTCCATTGGGATCTGGACATAGGATTCTTCCCTTTGTAGTTTTCAGAGACGTATTTTGGCTTTGCCTCCTTTTTAACTTCCATGGAAGGACCCCTGTTCACTTCAAAACTCTTCCATCTCTTCTGACCTTGGACATCCCTTATAGGCTGAACCCATTTGTCATCATTTGGCCTGTTGGATGGTTTGTAAGTGTTGAAACGTCTTTCTCCGACCCCTTGACTGTGATGCTCCCCTCTTCTTGGGTCGAATCTTTCGTTTCTGGTTGGTGGGACTGTTCCCCAATTTCTTTTCCTCTGGGTCTTTACTGCTGCTTCTAAGTCATCAGCTGCTTTCTTGTCGAACACAGCACTGCATCTTGGGCAAAGCATGACTTCTGCATTCTTCCTTTGACACCTCTGGATGAATTCAACCAGACTCTCGTTCTCTTCTGGGTAAACCAGCTTCTGATGCTCCTCTTGACGCTTCTTTCCCTTGTCGATGTCTGGTCCTCCCTTTTGAGTGATTTCCACCATATGAATCCCAGCACTCTGTTCAGTTGTAATTTTCAATTTGTTCATTTTTTCGACTAGCATGATTTCCTCTGGGATGTCCTCCTTTGACTGACTAACATTGCCTTTTGGGTGTAAGCCCTTATAGATGTATTTGCAGCAATGTGCAACCCTTTCGACAGGATGTTCTTCATTTTTGGTGGTATCACTGTTCATTTGTTTGACAGTGAGGGAATTGTCATCAGTCCCTGGTGTTTTAATCTCCTCTTGGTCAGCATCTCTTTCACAGTTTTTCTTGTTGAAGCTTCTTCCCACTTTGACTGCATTTCTTCCGTTGAAACCTTCAGTGGTCTTAGTGGCATTCTCACTGTCGAAGTCTTCAGAAATTTTGACTTCTTTTGCCTCAGCCTGGCCAGCAGAATTATCACCTTCTTCCACCACATTGACATGGGTGTCGAAACCTTCAGCAGCTTCTATCATGGTGAAGTTGGTGTCGAAGCTTTCAGTAACTCCTACCATTTCAGAATTTTCTTCTGCCATGATCTCCATTTCGACCACGTTTGCCATTTCTGGCTCAGCATAATTTGCCTCCACAATCTGCATGGGATTGGAGTCAATCTTCATCTGCTGCTTGCCTTTGTCTCCAAACTTCAACCTTCCATTTTGGATTGCATTTTGGACAAGATCCCTGAAAAGGTAACATTGAGAAGTTTTATGACCCAAGAAATTATGGTATTTGCAAAAACCTCTCTTTTTCTGTTGGTCTATAGGAGGCTCTTTAGTGCCTGCTGGTTTTATTAACTGACCATCTTTGACTAGTAAATCAAATATCTCATCACACTTGGTGATGTCGAATGTATAGGTTCTTTTAGGGAACCTGTCATTCTTTTCCATTTCGACTGGACTTTTTCCATTCGACGGGGCTAAAACTTTACAAGAATATGGAGGGCCTTGCTTTAATTCTGCAAGATCAATTTCTTGCTGGTCGAAAATGACTGGTTCGTTTTCGTCGTAATCATCTTGAACTATTCCTACATAGGCCACTCTTTCCTTCTTGTTTTTATTTGATCTAAATTTCTCATTTTTTAGTCTTTCTATCTGCCTTACTCTGTCTGCCAACTGTGCCATGTCTCTCAGATATTGGGTATCCAGTTTTTTCCTTATGGAATAATCAAGACCCCCTGCAGCCATTTCGACTAGTTCTTGTTCCGGCACTTGCGTAAAGCATCTGGCTTTTAATAATCTAAACCTATTCAAATAGTCATCTATGGGTTCAGAAAATTTTCTTTTGACACTTGCCAACTCTTTCAAACTTATCTTGGTTTGTCCCATATAAAATTGTTCATGGAACAATCTCTCTAATTGGGTCCAAGTAAAAATTGAAGTTGGAGGAAGTGACGTAAACCAAGTGAAAGCGTTTTTTGTCAAAGAACTTGGGAAATATTTCATCCTTAAGTTCTCGTTATTAGCAATCTCTCCCGCTTCTATCAAGTAACGTGCCACGTGTTCTATGGTGGATTCACTAGTATCCCCTGAAAATTTTGTGAATTTGGGGACTTTCCACCTTGGTGGTAACTCTTGTTGTAAGATAAATTCAGACAAGGGGGAAGTATAACTAGGCCTTTGTAATCCTACGTTTACTCCGTTTTGTGCCATTATTCTCTCCACCATGGTGGCAATATCATTTTCGACAGGCATGTTATTGTAACGCATTCTCTGCTGTAACACTTCGTCAGCATTTTGGTTTCTCTGGACTATTATCCTTCTTGGTTCCTGTCGAATAGGCTCTTCTACATTAGGCTGTTCGACCATCACCTCTTGCCCCCTGGGATTTTCCTGAGGGTTCCCTAAGGGCCTTTGGTTTATAGTGAGTTCCTCTTCGACAGCCCTATTGGCAGGATTCTGGTTTAATTGCATTCTTTGTTGTGCTTGTGGGACTCCAAAAAAATCAGCAATGCGTGCCATCTGTTCTGCCAATATTTGGTTTGTTTGGGTAGTGTTTTGTATTAAGGGATTGAACACGTCTCCCATTTGTTGTGTCAAAGCCTGCACCATATCATGATTGCTTTCATCCATCTGTTGACGGATTACTTGTGCAGAATGGTTTGTCATAGCGGGCATATGGAAACCTGGTGGAATTTGATTCATTCTATTTCCATTTCCACCATATCCTGATCCTTGCAATGGTGATGACACTTGAACCATGGCATCAGAGAATAATGGTGACGAATTATGTAGGCTTGCCATCATTGAAGTTGGCATTCCGTACGGTTGTTCTCTCCCAGTCAAAGGCTGAGAATAATTCAGATATGGCCTGAATGTATTTCCTCCAGGGGGAGGGGTTCCCAAGGGTCTGGCGTGTCCCATGGTGGAAGAATTAGGCGCATTCTGGGATCCTGAACCCGTTGGTATGGAATCCCCCAAAGGAGGCCTAATCTGTTCTAAAACAGGGCCAGACACTGGTATTGTTCCTGACGAAGGGATAGGATTGGAAACTGGAATGGTTTCGTCAGAAATATTTGAAGCATTTGGCAAGTTAGCCATGTTTCTTCTTCTTGTTCTCTTTGGTCTCTCTACGTCGGTTACGGCTAATTTACCGCTTCTAAGAATCATACAACGTAGCAAGGAACAATTTGTCTAAAAATTTCTATTAGATTTTATCAAATGCACTGGTCCCACTGGGTGTGCCAATTTGTTCGCTGTGTTTTCTGGCGAACAACCTCTGGTTAACCAATTTCTTCAGAAAGTTGGGTTACTTGCAGGACCAACCATACAAGTCCTGGGATACATGTGCATTTGGTTCTGTCGAAATACTCTTAGACTTTTGGTGACTAATTTGCGGTTTGTTTTATCAATATTGTCAAAGTATTAAGGACTTTGATTTTGCAAGTAACGAAAGTTTGAACTTAAAGGTGAAATAAGGTTAAAAGTTTAAACAAGAACAAAGAAATGTCGAAAGGCTAAAAACTTGCAAAAAAGTAAATGAAATTTAAAATGACATGGACTTGAAGAATAAACAAGTAATTTAAAATGACTTTGAAATATAACTGGTGTTTAAACGTACATTGTTCCAAATACTAGACTCATTTTCTCTCACACTGGGTACTTAGAGCTTTTACAGGAATTTTGTACAAATTTTCACACACACATTCTAACCACAAACTATCCTATTTATACATAAACAAAATAACTGCTTAGAACGGAAAAACTATAACTAAACGACAAGTGTCAGCCTGCATGTAAATTTCTTCTCTGAAACCTCCATGTGTCCAACTGCCAAAGGTTACAACCTTTGAATTTGAATCTCTTCCTTGGTGACGAAACCTTGTAACTCCTCAAAACTGTCGAAACCCTTTTAAAGGAGAAAAACTCTTCAGCACTTGCCAAACCTTATCTTTTTTTTACAAACTTCTTCTGTCGAAGCCCTCAGTCACACACTCTCCAAACTATTCTGCCAGAACATTATATCTATTTCTGTCGAAACAATGAAACTTTAAAACCTTGTCAGTAATTCTTGGATTCTCCTCCTGATGCTATCCTTCGACAAAGATGACCTTAAAGCCTGAATTTTAATCTTGTCGAAATTATGGGTTTACACCTGGTCATTTTAAGCATTCAATCCAAGATTATTTCGCACGATTCTTGCTATTCTAAGCTTCAACAGAAATGGTGCACCATAACTAATGTCCATGAAACTTGCTCAAACTTATCCAAATCAATCATCTCCCTTATCCTAACCAGCCTACACTAACAATTCCCTAAAATTCTCATTAAACTATGCAATTCGAAGAAGATAACCAACCTGTTATGATGCTGAAAACAGTGATGGCATACACTTGATCCAATGCTTGAAAGGTGGGGAAGTTGATCAGTAATCTTGGAGATGAATTCTGTATGCAATTAGAGAAGCTCCCAAGCTTTGAATCTTCCAATTCCAAGGTTCTTGCACTTAGAATGATGATGGTGAATATCACAATTCCTTGCTAAATTCTCCAAAGGAATGTATGGATTCTGATCTCTGTGTGATGATGATGAAGATTGGATCAAGGATGTTGAAATTTGATGAGAGATTGAGAGAATTTGAGAGACTTATGTAAAAATGGAAAATGAGTGAAAATGGAGGTTTTTTGACAAAATGATGGCACCAACCCTTGCATGATTCATCTTGCATGAATATATAGGTTGCATTAGAACCTCCTAGAACATTGGAGAAGTTTCCCTTGTGCAAAATTCCCTTGAATGTTGATTATGTTTCTTATATTGCAAGCAACCATGGATAACTCCTAAATCTTGAACTAGACTCAAAATTCCACTTTAGCCAATGTTCTTAGAATGCCTTTTCCATTCAAAATGACCTATAATTTTGCATCATTTGGCTAAGATATGAAAAATACCATTTTTTAAGCCATTTTCCTTCATTAAATTCACCAATTTTGAAATCTTGTGCTATGAGTCTTTCCAATCTCTCATGGTCACTTTTCTAGACTCAAAATGTCATTTGGAGCAAGTTTGATGTTGTAAGTTTTTCCATTTGAAGCTTCCTTGTATGAGTTTTGGGCATAGGTTGAAATGACCTGTAATTCTCAAATGACCAAAATACCCTTTGCTTGCCAAGACCATAAGTAGAGTTCCACAAATCATATGAAGGCATACTATACCATTCTAGAAAGCTAAGACAATGAGGAACAATTCTTATGTTTACAAGAAATTCATTTGAAATCTCCTTGAGGGGTAAAAATAGCTTAGAAGTCAAGTCACTTTCACAGACAAAATTTCAGATACCTCAGATGACCTGTAACTTGCAAGGACCATAACTTGAGTTCTATAAATCTCCTTGATTCCTTCCACCACTCAAATTAAAGGTCTTGAGATCCTCTACAAGTTCCATGTTGGCCAAGGATCCATTTGAAGCTAGAATTTTGACTTATCTTGCTTGGAAATTTGACCTAAACTAGGGGATTTTACACAGAAACCCTAATTTAGAAACTCCTCTTCTCCTTGATTTCTCTTGAATTCTTCTTGGCATATCTCCATATCCTTCTTTATATGTCAAATGATGATCCCCACATCTCTCCAATAGCCTTGAATACCCTTTAAATCAGTCAATTGACCTAGGGTTGACCTAGGGTTGACCCAGATGAAACCCTAGTTGACTGTCTTCAACTGCAATTCTTGTGATCACATCAACAACTTGTTTCCTTCTCCAAATGACTTTCTAAGTCCTCCAAGATGTCTAGATACCCTCCATGCCTTCAACTCACAGCTCACAACCCTCTTATTAACCCTCAGATACCCTCAGCTAGGAGATGGACTCAAGGCTTGATCTGCTGAACTCTCTGCTTTCAAATTCTTTCTTGATGACTTGAATGAGATGGAATTAAGATAATAACCTCTTGATAGGCCTCTAGAGATGAGAATAATGGTTGGTCCCCTGTTGAATGACTTACTATGCTTATGCTATGCAGATGATTAGACTATGTACATGACTCTATATGCAAATGCTAATGATGCTGAAACATGAACCAAGTGAATAAGGTTGGGCAAATTTTAGGGTGCAACACTACTTGAGTAAAAAGTTCACTGACTGTGAATCTCGATACTCGATGCTGGAGAAGACGTGTTGTGCACTAGCTTGGGCTGCCAAACCTTTACGACAGTACATGCTCAATCACACCACTATGCTAATTTCAAAGATGGATTCGATCAAGTACGTCTTCGAGAAGCAGGCTCTTTTGGGCAGGATTGCCAGATGGCAAATGGTGTTAACAGAATATGATATTCAGTACGTGTCCCAGAAGGCCATCAAGGGAAGCATATTGTCTGATTACCTGGCCGAACAACCAATCGAGGATTACCAGCCGATGAAATTTGAATTCCCTGACAAGGATATTATGTTTCTCAAAGCGAAGGATTGCGATGAGCCGTTGCCTGGCGAGGGGCCAGATAGGAAATACCAGTGGAAATTGATATTCAATGGGGCGGTTAATTCCCACATTCCTATGGAAGTGGCATCGGGGCTATCATCACGACTCCCCACGGATCCCACATCCCGTTTACTGTGAGACTGACGTTTACAGTCACCAACAATGAGGCGGAGTACGAAGCATGCATCATGGGTCTAGAAGAGGCAATTGATTTGAGAATCAAGAACCTAGACGTATATGGTGACTCAGCGCTTGTAATCAACCAGACTAAAGGGGAGTGGGAGACTCATCAATCGAATTTGGTGTCGTACATGAATTATGCCAGAAGGCTACTTCCGTTCTTCGATCGAGTGGAACTCCATCATGTGCCCAGGGCTGAAAATCAGATGGCTGATGCCTTAGCCACGTTGGCTTCAATGTATAATGTCAATTTTTGGAATGAGGCTCCAAGAATTGTCCTTTCGCGTCTTGATAGACCGGCATTTGTCTTTGCAATCGAGAAAGAAGTCCATGAAGGCACATCTGGTACGCACGCCGGCGGGCATGCCATGACGAGAAAGATCCTGAGAGCAGGATACTACTGGCTGACGATGGAGTCGGATTGCTTCAGATTCGCGAAGAGATGTCATAAATGCCAGATTTATGCTGATAAAGTTCATGTGCCGTCGTGCCCGTTGAATGTCATGTCCTCTCCGTGGCCGTTCTCCATGTGGGGCATCGACATGATAGGCAAGATCGAGCCCACTGCATCTAATGGTCATCGCTTCATTCTGGTAGCTATCGACTACTTCACCAAGTGGGTGGAGGAAGCCTCGTATGCTAATGTGACCAAGCAGGTAGTGGCTAAATTCATAAAGAGGGATATCATCTGTCGTTACGGAATTCCCGAGCGGATCATTACTGATAATGGTTCGAATCTGAATAACAAGATGATGAAGGAGCTGTGCCAGAGTTTCAAGATCGAACACCACAACTCATCTCCTTACCGGCCGAAGATGAATGGCGTCGTTGAAGCGGCCAACAAGAACATAAAGAAGATTGTTCAGAAGATGGTTGTGACCTACAAAGATTGGCACGAGATGCTGCCATTTGCACTGCACGGTTATCGTACGACGGTACGTACGTCAACCGGGGCAACTCCTTTCTCCTTGGTGTACGGTATGGAAGCAGTCCTACCGTTAGAAGTGGAGATCCCTTCTTTGCGAGTTTTGGTTGATGTGAAACTCGACGAGGCAGAATGGATTACGAATCGACTGAACCAACTCAGCCTGATGGACGAGAAGAGGTTGGCATCGATTGAGTTTGGTCGCCTGTACCAAAGCCGAATGAAGAAAGCTTATGATAAGAAGGTGCGTCCTAGAAGCTTTCAGACGGGTGATCTCGTCCTGAAGAAGATTCTTCCTCCACACTCCAATCACCGGGGCAAGTGGACTCCGAATTACGAAGGTCCGTACGTCGTCAGCAAGGTCTTCTCGGGAGGAGCTTTAATGTTATCCACGATGGATGGTGAAGATTTTGCATCCCCGGTAAACGCGGACGCAGTTAAAAAATACTTTTCTTGAAAGCAACCCGCTGGACAAAAAAGGAGAGTCCAGGCAAAAAAGGGGCATCCCGGCGAACCAAAAACAGAATAAAAGGTTCGGGCAAAAATTAGGGATATAAAGTGAAAAATGTACACCCGCGAAGTCGAAAACCTACACTAGGCGGCTTCGGCAAAAAAGGGTATCCCGGTGAACTGAAAACCCGTAAAGGGCGGTTCACGCAAAAGTTAGGGATTGGAAAAAGCAAATGAATGCGTTCCGCGTGTGGACTTTCATTGTTTAGTGGTTTGGAAGACCTGAGGGTCGTGCATCTGAATCAATCTCTTCTGAAGCTGAAGCGTCGGAGAAGTATCGAAGTCGAGTGGGTCATAGAAGGATCAACTCATGGTGTTCGTCTACGCCTCGTTACCGACATTTGTATATACTGATGTATATTTATGTTTTATTTTTGCGCGGCTTCCTCATTCCAGGAGCTTGCCTCTATTGTAAAACATTTTTTACCCATTCAGGGGTTCGTTATCAATAAAATGCATACTATTCAGCAATTCTGTTTGCCTGTTTAGCATTTATCTGCTTTGTTTGCGAAAAAGAACGCCGATGTTTTTGATAAAATGCGCATACATAAACTTATCGGCCTAGGCCACTGATTGTTGAAACAATTAAATACTTGAATATTGTCACGAGATAATAACCTTGGTAGGTCCCTTTGAGAAGGGTATCTTGTCTGTTTGTTTGTGTTGTTACAGGTGTAGCATATTCCAGACAGCGCGCCATGAGCATCCCGAAGCAGGACAATTCCTCTTTCTCCAGCAGAGTTCAGTGGCCTCTCCCCGCAGAGTCTGAACGCAAGATCGTGAGCATTGATATGTCTCCCCATGCAGAGATGATTCTCTCCCCAATCAGATGTATCCTGAAGGAACGTCACCTCCTCAGCTGAGTCACGCGCCGAAGCATGAATCTCCCCCAGCACCGGGTCACAAGTGCAGGTTTCGTAGGAAACTATTCGTACGTCGAAGTATGTAGCAGCTGATGGTGCTAGACTGAAGTCTCCAGCGGAATTGAAATTCCCCACCAGAGTTGTACTCTCCCCGAAGTCGGATGATTCCTTCTTTCCCAACGGAATTGAGATTCCTCATCAGAGTCGTACTCTCTCCAGTGAAGCAGAATGATTTCTTCTTCCTCAGCCGAGTGTGCAAACCCCCAAGAGAGCCGAGTCCTTAGGAAGCAGTTGGGACCATGAGTGGTTTTCCCCAGTAGAGTGTTGAATAGCTGATGTTGTATTTCCCCCAGAGTTGTACTCTCCAGCGAAGCAGAACGATTTCTTCTTCCTCAGCCGAGTTTGCAGATACCCCAAGAGTGCCGAATCCTTGGAAACTCCTCAAGCCATGATTGGCCTTCCCCAGTGGAGTGTTGAGCAGCTGAAGTTGTTTCCCCACAGAGTCTTATCTCCAGAGAAGTAGCCGAGAAGTCCACGCAGTTTATTCCCGCGATTGACATCGCTTTCCCTCAGCAGGTCCAGGTTCTCGTAGAGCTTCGTTCCTCTGCAGCAATCAACTAAAGTTGTTTCTCCCGCAGCAGTCAACTGAAGTTGTGTCCCTTGCAGAGTCCAATTGATATTGGCGTGACCATGTTCCCCTCAGCAGAATGATTCCTCTATCTGAGTAGTTCTTTCTCCTTGACAAGAGGACATCCCCTTTAGCATTTATTTTGCTGACGGGATCGCATCATTGTGCATGATTGCATAGCATTTATCATAAACGCATAGCATTTCCACCGTGTGGAGCATTGTGCCATTGCCGAAGCATATGCATAATAAACATGATCTAGGTTGCTACCGTTCTTGTTTTGCAGGTGTTCCGCCGCAGAATTGATCGCTCAGGATGAGTCCTGACATTCTCCCCCAACGAAGTCGCTTGCTCAAGATGATTCTCGAGATCCCCAGCGAAGTCTTCGGTTCAAGATGATTCTTGAATTCCTCAGCAGGGCCGTTTGCTTAAGATGATTCTTAAGATCCCCAGTAGAGTTCCTAGTGAAGGTTGCCCAGGATGAGTCCTGAAATCCCCAACAAAGTGTTCGCTCAGGATGATCCCTGAAATCTCCAGAATGGTTATCGGTTCAAGACGATTCTTGAATGTCCCCGACGGAGTTATTTGTCCAAGATGATTCTTGAAGTCCTCAGCAGAGTTGATTCATCTAGAATGATTTCTGGACCCCCGGAGCGGAGTTACCTGATAGTTCTCCAGATTCCCCAGCGGCGAAGCGTCCTCCCCAGCAGGTTTTCTAACGGCGAAGTTGAAATCTCCCTTGAAGACTCCATGATTGAAGTCTGACCGTGTTAATGAAGCAGTTCTCTTAGCTGATGCGGAGTGCCTGATGGCAGAAGTTTAGATGTTCCCAGTTGGCTCATGATTGACCAAGAACTCTATTCCCGACTTGCTGATGAAAGTCCGGCTGATGCCCGACAATTTCTTTAAATGCCTGATGGCATGATCAACCTGATGGTTGAAGTCCGGGTGATGCCTGACAGTTTCTTTGAATGTCTGATGGCATGATCAACCTGATGGTTGAAGTCCGACTAATGCCCGACAGTGTTCTTTGAGTGCCTGATGGCACGATCGACTATGTATTACCGGTTACCGTGTGACCAAGTCCCCAATGGATGTTTGCTCTCTGGCGGCGAGGTCAGATTATGATTGTATCCAGTGGCGATGTTGGATGTTTGTTGGTTGACGGCGAGGTCAGATTATGTTTGTTCCCCAGCGGCGATGTTGGATGTTTGTTTTTGACGGCGAGGTCAGATTATTTTGAGTTCTCCAGCGGCGATGTTGGATAGTTGTTTTTGACGGCGAAGTCAGATTATGTTGAATACTCGACGGCGATGTTGGGTGTTTCCCAGAGTTATGTTTGTTGGTTGACGGCGAGGTCAGATTATGTTTGTTCCCCAGCGGCGATGTTGGATGTTTGTTTTTGACGGCGAGGTCAGATTATTTTGAGTTCTCCAGCGGCGATGTTGGATAGTTGTTTTTGACGACGAAGTTAGATTATGTTGAATACTCGACGGCGATGGTGGGTGTTTCCCAGAGTTATGTTTGTTGGTTGACGGCGAGGTCAGATTATGTTTGTTCCCCAGCGGCGATGTTGGATGTTTGTTTTTGACGGTGAGGTCAGATTATTTTGAGTTCTCCAGCGGCGATGTTGGATAGTTGTTTTTGACGGCGAAGTCAGATTATGTTAAATACTCGGCGGCAATGTTGGGTGTTTCCCAGAGTTATGTTTGTTGGTTGACGGCGATGTCAGATAATGTTTGTTCCCCAGCGGCGATGTTGGATGTTTGTTTTTGACGGCGAGGTCAGATTATTTTGAGTTCTCCAGCGGCGATGTTGGATAGTTGTTTTTGACGGCGAAGTCAGATTATGTTGAATACTCGACGGCGATGTTGGGTGTTTCCTAGAGTTATGTTTGGTTGACGGCGATGTTAGATTCTTGAGTTCTCCAACGGCAATGTTGGATATCTGTTTCTGACGGCGATGTCAGATTTTTTCCAGCGGCGATGTTGGGTGTTTCTCAGAGTTATAGTGGGCTGGCAGCGATGTCAGATGATTTAGTTCTCCAACGGCGATGTTGGGTGTTTTAGTTTTCCAGCGGCGATGTTGGGTGTTTTGGTTGTCCGACGGCGAGGTCAGATGATTTAGTTCCCCAGCGGCGATGTGGGACGTTTGTTTCTGACGGCGATGTCAGGTGAGTCAGTTCTCCAGCGGCGATGTTGGATGTTTGGTTCTGGCGGCGAGGTCATATTTTTTCCAGCGGCGATGTTGGGTGTTTCGGTTGTCCGACGGCGATGTCAGATTCTTCAGTTTTCCAGCGGCGATGTTGGATGTTTGGTTGTCCGACGGCGATGTCAGATTCTTTAGTTCTCCAGCGGCGATGTTGGATATCTGTTTCTGATGGCGATGTCAGATTTTTTCCAGCGGCGATGTTGGGTGTTTCTCAGAGTTATAGTGGGCTGGCGGCGATGTCAGATGATTTAGTTCTCCAGCGGCGATGTTGGGTGTTTTAGTTTTCCAGCGGCGATGTTGGGGGTTTTGGTTGTCCGACGGCGAGGTCAGGTGATTTAGTTCCCCAGCGGCGATGTGGGACGTTTGTTTCTGACGGCGATGTCAGGTGAGTCAGTTTTCCATCGGCGATGTTGGATGTTTGGTTCTGGCGGCGAGGTCAGATTTTTTCCAGCGGCGATGTTGGGTGTTTCGGTTGTCCGACGGCGATGTCAGATTCTTCAGTTTTCCAGCGGCGATGTTGGGTGTTTTGGTTATCTGACAGCGATGTCAGATTCTTCAGTTTTCCAGCGGCGATGTTGGATGTTTGGTTGTCCGACGGCGATGTCAGATTGATTTAGTTCTCCAGCGGCGATGTTAGGTGTTTTGGTTGTCCGACGGCGATGTCAGACGCTTTATTTTCATGAATGCCTGACGGCGAGGTCCGGTGTCGGATGACGATGTCATAGGAATTTAATGTGGATAACTGACGACAGGATTCAGATCAGTATGTCTCCAGCTAGCTGCCGTGCAACTATTGTTTCAGTGTTCGAAGATTCGTTCCCACCAGTGCCGATGCAGTTGGCAAATTTCCGGGTTTATCGGTATTCAACCGTCTCGCACCTTGATTGGCTAAGAGCCGTTCACTCTTCACCCAGTCAAGTTCAAGCCGTTTGAATAGGGGCAGCTGTTGCACCCCAAAATTTGACCAACATTTATTTATCCATCAAGAGTTATATGAGGCTTTGAAGCTAGCCAAGAGAGTTGCTCAAGTGTTCAAAGGTTGATACCTTTGTCAGAAAACTCAAGAGGTCCTCAGAGAGCTTGGTTGAAACCAAGGTTGTGTGCCTCATAACTTGAGAGTTGTGGGAGCTCCTCAGATGATTCTGAGACTATGAGGGTAGACTTGAAGCTTTGAGAAAGCTTATGAGATGTCTTGAAAGCCATCATGAATCCTAGAGAGGTCATTGTACAAGAATTCAGAAGATTCAGCCATGAGTGGTGGAATTAGGGTTTGACTGGGTCAACCCTAGGTCAACTGATGATTTGGAGAGGGTTGAGACCTAATCCAAGAGCCATGTGATCATAGAATGATGCATTGAGATACTATAAGGATGTTTCCTAGACCAACTCATCATGATTGAGGAGTTTGAGAAGTTTCAAGCTAGGGTTTCTAAGGATTGACAGTGTAAAATCCCCTAGTTTGATCCCTATCTTCAAGGCAGTTTAGCTCAAGATGTGATAGTCATCTCATCTTCCCCACAACATGAATGTTGTAGAGCTTGTTCTTAGATTTAATTTGAGTACTAGAAGTCCTTGATAGGATTTGTAGAGCTCAAGTTATGACTTTGACAAATTAAAGGTCATCTGAGGTATGTGAATCTGGGTCCTTGAAAGTCACCCAACTTGCATCCAACTTTTGCCCTAGTAGGATGATTCCTATGAACTCTTGGTCAAAATGAATGTTGAAGAGCATATTCTTAGATTTCTATAGAGTACTAGAAGTCCTTGATAGGATTTGTAGAACTCAACTTATGGCTTTGACAAGTCAAGGGCATTTTGGTCATTTGGAAGTTATAGGTCATTTCAAGCATAAGGCCATATCTCCTATTTCCAAGCTTCAAATGGAAAAATCTTAAACATCAAACTTGCTTAGAATGATGTTTTAAGGCTATTAGGGAGGTCATGAGATGTTGAAAAGGCTTATATCAAAAAGTGATAAAAATGGCCTAAAATGGAGGCATAAGTTAATTCAAGTGAAATTGAAAAATGGAAATCCCAAGTTATAAATCCAAACCATGTCATCTGATAGGTCATTTTAACTCCAAATGACATTCTAAGAACAATGGTTCAGCCACAATTTTGATTTGAGGCTTGGATCATAGGGCTGCTTTGGAAAAAGCTTACTTGCATCTTAAGGTACCAAACCAAAACTCAACCAAACTCAATAAACAAGGTAATTATGCATTGTAACTCATCCTAAATCTCATGTGGGGATAAATTTAAGTCAGAATTGGTAGTTACAAGGAGCTTGGCATGAGATAGCATGTAAGGAGAATTAGATTCAAAATGTCATGACATGAAAAGTTCAATTTCTCATTGGATGATCCTAGAGGGTTCTAGATGATTCTAAACCACTCTATAAGATGATTGTAACTTGCTCAGATGCAAGGTTGGTGTGAATTGGTGTAGAGAAGAGAGAGTGAGATCCAAATTCTTCCATTGCAAGTCAAGTGTCAATTCTTCATTCTTCTTCATTTCCTTTCATTTTTTTCACACAAACACATTCCATACATCATAGGGAAGCTGTGCAGATTGAATTGAGATCACATCCATGGAGAATTGAAGAGTTGGTGATTGAGATTTCAAGGTTGCATTTCAAAATCGGATTTCAAGAATCAGGTTATTTCAACCATTCTTTTTGCATACAGAAGCTAGAAGATTGCTCAGTGAAGGAATTGGGAAAGATTCAAGGCTTGAATTGAAGGATTACTACCTCTGTTCACTTGATTTTACCAGGTTTGCAAATCCTTTCCTACACTATGTTTTAGGCATGATTAAGTTAATTTGTTAGTGTAGAATTGTTAGAGATCAATAGGTGGTGGATTTTGGATAGTTTGAAGAGAATTGGTGAAGATTGGATAGTGGTCACCATTTCTGTTTGGCCTTGTATCTTGTTGGATATTGAGTGATGAGCATAGTTTAATATCAAGAAATGTTCAGGGTGAGTTGGTGCGTGATCTAGGACCATTAGTTTCAAGAATTGTTAAAATGGATGACTGAGTATATTTTGGATCTTGGATCGGGTTCATCGATTTAGGAGGTTTCAGTTGATTTTAAGGGTGTAATCGTGTTCAGCATGAGAAATCAAGTGGATTAGGGTCTTGAATTTTAAGAATAGATGAAGTTTTGAGGAAGTTCGAGTTGAGGAAGATGAAGCTTCATGCTGCATTTCCATGGTGGTTTCTGCAAACCCTAGCTGCGTGAGGAAGACGAAGATAGAGCCATTAGATCAGGCGCTGACCCTTGACTTGAGAAGCAATCCAACGCACGAGATTCAATTGCGTTTTGGAGGGAACCCTGAGCTAGCGTGAAACGCCACGTTTCATTAAAAGGAATTCTGGGCTTAGTGAATCATGACTATCCACACCCCACGCGTGAGGCCCAATCCATAATGAACTGAAATTCCTTTCTATTTGCACCGTAGTTTTTTTATTTTCCTTTGGTTTTATTAATTGTTTTCTGATTTAAATATTGGACCTAGCGCATTTCTGTTTACACCCCCCATTCTGGGCCCAAGCGTGGTCGAACTATGTTTTGTTTACTTCTTGCACCCCATCTCATATTTTCATTTTATTTTTTCTCCATTTTATTTCCATCTTTGGAAAATCATATTAAATTGAAAAATAAAGTTTTATTCATGGGAGTTTTTTCTCCTACCTCATATTTTTGTCAAGAAAAATATAAAATAAAAATATTTTCCTTTCATGCATTTTTAGTCTTTTTTGCATATTTTCTTCTTTTATTGCATTTTATTTCTTTTATATTGATCAATGTATTTGTAGATTTTTGTTTAGGTAGATCCCTTAATATTTTTAAGTCATTCTTTTTAGGATAGTTAGATATATGTTTTAGCTTCCCCCTGGATTTAATCCATAATTTTGTGATGAATTTTAGGTTAGTTTTGATTAGATGACATTAGGTTGTGTAGAATTAGGTCAAACTTCAACATAGGTCCATAATAACATTAGAATTTTGGGTTTTTAGGACAAATTAGACTATAGGACATATATGGGCATTAAGGGTAGGTATGTAGGATCCCTTAGAAATTATATTAGGATTTAATATAGTAGTATACTATTTTTAGTTGATTTTTGTAGTTGATGATTGTTTGTGTTGCCCTTGTGGGCTTGTATTGTTGTTTGCTTTGCTTTGTGGGCTTGGAGAGCTTGGTATTGTTCTAAGGAGCATTGAGGAGCATAGTAGAAGATATGAAGATGGATTGAGGAGCTTGAGAGCTTGTTTTTAGTTTCTTTTTTGTTGTTTTAGGGTTAAGGATTAGGAAGAGTTTAGACTTAGATAACTTCTTTCTCAAACATGGATGGTATCTGTCACCTCCATTCCTCCCTATGATTCAAAGTCCTTCCATGGTATACACCTCTCTCCTTTGGAGGGATAAGTGATTATACCTAGGAAGTAGAACTTTTGAGGGAACCATTCCTTTGATGTTGAACCCTTAAAGGTCACCTTTGGTGGTCAATAAGCAGTTCAATATCCCCCAGCTTATCCAGTAAGTGATTTTCTCTGGTTTGATTGTCTTGAGAGAGGTTGAGCCTGAGCTTGAAGATGAAGACTTCATTGAAGAGTGTAGAAGAGGATGAATCCTTGAGTATTGCCATTCCAGCTGAAGCTTGAAGGGCAGAAAAAGCAAGTTGATACTTGAAGACCCCTGAAGATGAAGTAAAGACTGAAGGATGAAGTTGACACTTCTAAGTGATTGAGAGTAATTCTGAAGAGCTGAAGCTTGAAGAACAAAGGAAGTTGATACTCACTTTGATACCTGGAGATCCTGAAGGAGCCAAGATTGGTACTTATGATTGATAGTGAAGCCTGAAGGTGGAGCTGATCAAGAAGTTGAAGCTTAAAGGAGAAGATAAGTTGAAACTTATGTTGAAGGGTTGAAACCTGGAAAAGATATTTGTTAAGAGTGATTGAAGTCTGAAGACTGAGTTGCTGTTGGAAGAGCTGAAGCTTGGAGTTAAGAGAGGAGTTGATCTGCTTTCTTCTGTTTTCTTTTCTGTATTGATGTGTTTTGTTTGACTTGTTTGATGCATTAGAATAAGTCCATATCTAGAATAAGTAGAATCTAGGAGCATGATTGCACTAGAGGTTGAGTTGCTCCCTCTGCTTGTATTGTTACTGTGTGGCTTTGCTTGTGGGTATTCGGTAAAGCCCTGCTCCCTTGCCCATGTGGTTTGTTTGCCTAATGGCATTTCATTTCATTCTATCTGTATGATTGCAGTTTACTGTTATTGCTTGATAGCATGTTGTTTATATTTCAATATGATTATTGTTATCCATTCTGGCTTGAGGTTGAGATGAGCTTGTGGAGGCTGAAGCCCCACACACATTTCCTCCCTCACTTGCATTGCATGCATTTTACTGTTAAGCTGATGCTTTGTCTGTTTTGGTGTATCATTGACATGATCCCTTAGGACTCTCATTTCCTTTGATAAGGATTTGATGATAGAATTTTAGGTTGAAACCTATGCATGAAAACTTCTAGGAGTTCCCTGTTCAAACCTCAACCATAGGATGAATCCATGGCATGACAACAGTAGGACTTGATAGTCTCCCTCCTAGTTGGGCCTGTTCTCTTCTCATCTCAAAACAGTTTAAGATACAGTAATCATGAATGATTTCTTTCGTACGTTACGAGCCTTAAGCTATCTGAGAAAGGATTGTGGGAGAGTTTCTTTTCCATAGTCGGGATGTTTAGTATGGTACCCTTTGGGTGACATGCGACGCATTCACTCTCAGGTCATAGTCTCTAGTGCGATTGAAATCGCAAACACAATAAAAACACCTCTTTCGTAAAAGACAGGAAATAACCCGTAGTTTCCCGAACTACGTGAGCTCTGATCTCTCATACCTGTTGAGAGTACGTAGGCACAAGATGGCGATGCCTTGGCGAGCTACCAGCCCCCATAACCCGTCGTAGGCCGAACTACGTTGACTCTGATTTCTCATTCTCTAATGAGAATACGTAGGCATAAATCGCGACGCTTTGCCGAGTCATTTTCTTTTCTGTTTTAAACCAGCCTTGATAGGTAGATAGAATAAAACCAACCCGTCCAAGTAAACACAACAAGCGAGGATCCCGTCGAGTACGACGGACGTGAGGGGTGCTAATACCTTCCCCTTGCGTAACCGACTCCCGAATCCAAAAAACGTTTGCGACGACCTTGTCTTACCCTTTTTCGTCAGGTTTTTCCGATCGTTTCCTTTCCCGTTCTGAGGGATAAATAACGAAAGGTGGCGACTCTTCTGTTGTGCCGACACCTTATTTTCGCGCAAGCGACAGCTGGCTCAACACGAAGTTCATAGGAATATCTGACCTCGCCGTCAGGAACCTGTTAAACAAACAGGCATCAAACACGAAGGCCGGCTCAACCCGAAGTTGAGAAGAACATCTGACCTCGCTGTCACACATCTGTTAAACAAACAGGCATTGAATTTGATGGCCAACTCAACCCGAAGTTGATAAGAACATTAGACCTTGCCATCAGGCATCTGTTAAAAAAACAGGCATCGAACCCGAAGGCTGCCTCAACAAGGAGTTGAGAGGAACATTTGACCTCTCCGTCAGGCATCTGTTAAACAAACAGGCATCGAACCCGAAGGGCGGCTCAACAGAATATTGAGAAGTACATCTGACCTCGCCATCAGGGATCTATTAAACAAAAAGGCATTGAACTCGGAGGCCGGCTCAACCCGAAGTTGTGAAGAACATCTGACCTCGCTGTCAGGCATCTGTTAAACAAACAGGCATCGAGATTAATGGTCGGCTCCTCTCGAAGTTGAAAAGAACATCCGACCTCGTTGTCAGGCATCAGTTAAACAAACAGGAATCGAACCCGAAGGCCGGCTCAAACCGAAGGTGAGAAGAACATCTTACCTCGCCGCCAGGCATCTGTTAAACAAATAGGCATCAAACAAAAAGTCCCGCTCAACACGAAGTTGAGAGCAACATCTGACCTCGCCGTCAGGCATCTGTTAAACAAACAGGCCTCAAACCCCTAGGCCAGGTCAATACAAAGTTGAGAGGAACATTTGACCTTGCCGTTAAGCATCTGTTAAGCAAACAGGCTTTGAACCCGAAGGGCCGCTCAACCCAAAGTTGAGAAGAACATCTGACCTCGCTGTCATGCATCTGTTAAACAAACAGGCCTCGAACTCGAAGGTCGGCTCAACACGAAGTTCAAAGGAATATCTGATCTCGCTGTAAGGCATCTGTTAAACAAATAGGCATTGAACATGAAGTCCCGCTCAACACGAAGCTGAGAGCAACATCTGACCCCGTTGCCAGGAATTTGTTAAACAAACGGGCATCGAAACTGAAGACCGGCTCAATACGAAGTTGAGAGGAACATCTGACCTTTCCGTCAAGCATATGTTAAATAAACAGGAATCGAACCCGAAGGTCGGCTCAACCAAAAGTTGAAAAGAACATTTGACCTCGCCGTAAGGAATATGTTAAATAAACAGGCATCGAACCCGAAGGCTGGCTCAACACGAAGTTCATAGGAATATCTGACCTCGCCGTTAGGGATCTGTTAAACAAACAAGCATCAAACACGAAGGCTGGCTCAACTCGAAGTTGAGAAGAACATCTGACCTCGCTGTCACACATCTGTTAAAGAATCAGGCATCAAATTTGATGGCCAGCTCAACCCGAAGTTGATAAGAACATTAGACCTCACCGTCAGGCATCTGTAAAAAAAAAAGGCATCGAACACGAAAGTCGGCTCAACAAGAAGTTGAGAGAAACATTTGACCTCGCCGTCAGGCATCTATTAAACAAACAGGCATCGAACCGGAAGGGTGGCTCAACACAAAGTTGAGAAGTACAGTTGACCGGCCGTCCGGGATCTGTTAAACAAACAGACATCGAACCTGGAGGCCGGCTCAACCCGAACTTGAGAAGAACATCTGACCTCGCTCTCAGGCATCTGTTAAACAAACACGCATCGAGATTGATGGTCGGCTCCTCCTGAAGTTTAGAAGAACATCCGACCTCGTTGTCAGAAATCAGTTAAACAAACAGGAATCGAACCCGAAGGACGGCTCAAACCGAAGGTGAGAAGAACATATGACCTCACCGCCAGGCATCTGTTAAACAAATAGCCATCGAACACGAAGTCCCGCTCAACACGAAGTTGAGAGCAACATCTGACCTCACCGTCAGGCATCTGTTAAACAAACAGGCATCGAACCCGAAGGCCGGCTCAACCCGAAGTTGAGAAGAACATCTCACCTCGCTGTCAGGCATCTGTTAAACAAACAGGCATCGAAGCCGAAGGCTGGCTTAAATCGAAGTTCATAGGAATATATGACCTCGGCGTAAGGCATCTGTTAAACAAATAGGCATCGAACACGAAGACCCGCTCAACACGAAGTTGAGAGCAACATCTGACCTCGCTGCCAGGCATCTGTTAAACAATCAGGCATCGAACCCGAAGGCCGGCTAAACACGAAGTTGAGAGGAACATCTGACCTCGCTGTCAAGCATATGTTAAATAAACAGGCATCGAACCCGAAGGCCGGCTCAACCAAAAGTTTAAAAGAACATATGACCTCGCCGTCAGGCATATGTTAAACAAACAGGCATCGAACCCGACGACCGGCTCAACCAGAAGTTGAGAAGAACATCTGACCTCGCTGTCAGGCATCTGTTAAACAAACAGGCATCAAACCCGAAGGCTGGCTCAACACAAAGTTCATAGGAATATCTGACCTCGCCGTCAGGAACCTGTTAAACAAACAGGTATCAAACACGAAGGCCGGCTCAACCCGAAGTTGAGAAGAACATCTGACCTCGCTGTCACGCACCTGTTAAACAAACAGGCATTGAATTTGATGGCCAGCTCAACCTGAAGTTGATAAGAACATTAGACCTCGCCATCAGGCATCTGTTAAAAAAACAGGCATCGAAGCCGAAGGCTGCCTCAACAAGGAGTTGAGAGGAACATTTGACCTCGCCGTCTGGCATGTGTTAAACAAACAGGAATCGAACCCGAAGGGCGGCTCAACACAATGTTGAGAAGTACATCTGACCTCGCCATCAGGGATCTATTAAACAAAAAAGCATTGAACTCGGAGGCCGGCTTAACCCGAAGTTGAGAAGAACATCTGACCTCACTGTCAGGCATGTGTTAAACAAACAGGCGTCGAGATTAATGGTCGGCTCCTCCCGAAGTTGAGAAGAACATCCGACCTCGTTGTCAGGCATCAGTTAAACAAAACAGGAATCGAACCCGAAGGCCGGCTCAAACGGAAAGTGAGAAGAATATCTGACCTCGCCGCCAGGCATATGTTAAATAAATAGGCATCAAACAAGAAGTCCCGCTCAACACGAAGTTGAGAGCAACATCTGACCTCGCCGTCAGGCATCTGTTAAACAAACAGGCATCAAACCCCTAGGTTAGGTCAACACAAAGTTGAGTGGAACATTTGACCTCGCCGTCAGGCATCTGTTAAACAAACAGGCTTTGAACCCGAAGGGCCGCTCAACCCGAAGTGTAGAAGAACATCTGACCTCGCTGTCAGGCATCTGTTAAACAAACAGGCATCGAACTCGAAGGCCAGCTCAACACGAAGTTCATAGGAATATCTGACCTCGCTGTAAGGCATCTGTTAAACAAATAGGCATCGAACATGATGTCCCGCTCAACACGAAGCTGAGAGCAACATCAGACCTCGTTGCCAGGAATTTGTTAAACAAACAGGCATCAAACTCGAAGACCGGCTCAATACGAAGTTGAGAGGAACATCTGACCTCGCCGTCAAGCATATGTTAAATAAACAGGAATCGAACCCGAAGGTCGGCTCAACCAAAAGTTGAAAAGAACATTTGACCTCGCCGTAAGGCATATGTTAAATAAACAGGCATCGAACCCGAAGGCTGGCTCAACACGAAGTTCATAGGAATATCTGACCTCGCCGTTAGGGATCTGTTAAACAAACATGCATCAAACACGAAGGCTGGCTCAACTCGAAGTTGAGAAGAACATCTGACCTCGCTGTCACACATCTGTTAAAGAATCAAGCATCGAATTTGATGGCCAGCTCAACCCGAAGTTGATAAGAACATTAGACCTCGCCGTCAGGCATCTGTAAAAAACAAAGGCATCGAACCCGAAAGTCGGCTCAACAAGAAGTTGAGAGGAACATTTGACCTCGCCGTCAGGCATCTATTAAACAAACGGGCATCGAACCGGAAGGGTGGCTCAACACAAAGTTGAGAAGTACATTTGACCGACCGTCCGGGATCTGTTAAACAAACAGGCATCGAACCTGGAGGCCGACTCAACCCGAACTTGAGAAGAACATCTGACCTCGCTCTCAGGCATCTGTTAAACAAACACGCATCGAGATTGATGGTCGGCTCCTCCTGAAGTTTAGAAGAACATCCGACCTTGTTGTCAGAAATCAGTTAAACAAACAGGAATCGAACCCGAAGGACGGCTCAAACCGAAGGTGAGAAGAACATATGACCTCACCGCCAGGCATCTGTTAAACAAATAGCCATCGAACACGAAGTCCCGCTCAACACGAAGTTGAGAGCAACATCTGACCTCACCGTCAGGCATCTGTTAAACAAACAGGCATCGAACCCGAAGGCCGGCTCAACCCGAAGTTGAGAAGAACATCTCACCTCGCTGTCAGGCATCTGTTAAACAAACAGGCATCGAAGCCGAAGGCTGGCTTAAATCGAAGTTCATAGGAATATATGACCTCGGCGTAAGGCATCTGTTAAACAAATAGGCATCGAACACGAAGACCCGCTCAACACGAAGTTGAGAGCAACATCTGACCTCGCTGCCAGGCATCTGTTAAACAATCAGGCATCGAACCCGAAGGCCGGCTAAACACGAAGTTGAGAGGAACATCTGACCTCGCTGTCAAGCATATGTTAAATAAACAGGCATCGAACCCGAAGGCCGGCTCAACCAAAAGTTTAAAAGAACATATGACCTCGCCGTCAGGCATATGTTAAACAAACAGGCATCGAACCCGACGACCGGCTCAACCAGAAGTTGAGAAGAACATCTGACCTCGCTGTCAGGCATCTGTTAAACAAACAGGCATCAAACCCGAAGGCTGGCTCAACACAAAGTTCATAGGAATATCTGACCTCGCCGTCAGGAACCTGTTAAACAAACAGGTATCAAACACGAAGGCCGGCTCAACCCGAAGTTGAGAAGAACATCTGACCTCGCTGTCACGCACCTGTTAAACAAACAGGCATTGAATTTGATGGCCAGCTCAACCTGAAGTTGATAAGAACATTAGACCTCGCCATCAGGCATCTGTTAAAAAAACAGGCATCGAAGCCGAAGGCCGCCTCAACAAGGAGTTGAGAGGAACATTTGACCTCGCCGTCTGGCATCTGTTAAACAAACAGGAATCGAACCCGAAGGGCGGCTCAACACAATGTTGAGAAGTACATCTGACCTCGCCATCAGGGATCTATTAAACAAAAAAGCATTGAACTCGGAGGCCGGCTTAACCCGAAGTTGAGAAGAACATCTGACCTCACTGTCAGGCATGTGTTAAACAAACAGGCGTCGAGATTAATGGTCGGCTCCTCCCGAAGTTGAGAAGAACATCCGACCTCGTTGTCAGGCATCAGTTAAACAAAACAGGAATCGAACCCGAAGGCCGGCTCAAACGGAAGGTGAGAAGAATATCTGACCTCGCCGCCAGGCATATGTTAAATAAATAGGCATCAAACAAGAAGTCCCGCTCAACACGAAGTTGAGAGCAACATCTGACCTCGCCGTCAGGCATCTGTTAAACAAACAGGCATCAAACCCCTAGGTTAGGTCAACACAAAGTTGAGTGGAACATTTGACCTCGCCGTCAGGCATCTGTTAAACAAACAGGCTTTGAACCCGAAGGGCCGCTCAACCCGAAGTGTAGAAGAACATCTGACCTCGCTGTCAGGCATCTGTTAAACAAACAGGCATCGAACTCGAAGGCCAGCTCAACACGAAGTTCATAGGAATATCTGACCTCGCTGTAAGGCATCTGTTAAACAAATAGGCATCGAACATGATGTCCCGCTCAACACGAAGCTGAGAGCAACATCAGACCTCGTTGCCAGGAATTTGTTAAACAAACAGGCATCAAACTCGAAGACCGGCTCAATACGAAGTTGAGAGGAACATCTGACCTCGCCGTCAAGCATATGTTAAATAAACAGGAATCGAACCCGAAGGTCGGCTCAACCAAAAGTTGAAAAGAACATTTGACCTCGCCGTAAGGCATATGTTAAATAAACAGGCATCGAACCCGAAGGCTGGCTCAACACGAAGTTCATAGGAATATCTGACCTCGCCGTTAGGGATCTGTTAAACAAACATGCATCAAACACGAAGGCTGGCTCAACTCGAAGTTGAGAAGAACATCTGACCTCGCTGTCACACATCTGTTAAAGAATCAAGCATCGAATTTGATGGCCAGCTCAACCCGAAGTTGATAAGAACATTAGACCTCGCCGTCAGGCATCTGTAAAAAACAAAGGCATCGAACCCGAAAGTCGGCTCAACAAGAAGTTGAGAGGAACATTTGACCTCGCCGTCAGGCATCTATTAAACAAACGGGCATCGAACCGGAAGGGTGGCTCAACACAAAGTTGAGAAGTACAGTTGACCGGCCGTCCGGGATCTGTTAAACAAACAGACATCGAACCTGGAGGCCGGCTCAACCCGAACTTGAGAAGAACATCTGACCTCGCTCTCAGGCATCTGTTAAACAAACACGCATCGAGATTGATGGTCGGCTCCTCCTGAAGTTTAGAAGAACATCCGACCTCGTTGTCAGAAATCAGTTAAACAAACAGGAATCGAACCCGAAGGACGGCTCAAACCGAAGGTGAGAAGAACATATGACCTCACCGCCAGGCATCTGTTAAACAAATAGCCATCGAACACGAAGTCCCGCTCAACACGAAGTTGAGAGCAACATCTGACCTCACCGTCAGGCATCTGTTAAACAAACAGGCATCGAACCCGAAGGCCGGCTCAACCCGAAGTTGAGAAGAACATCTCACCTCGCTGTCAGGCATCTGTTAAACAAACAGGCATCGAAGCCGAAGGCTGGCTTAAATCGAAGTTCATAGGAATATATGACCTCGGCGTAAGGCATCTGTTAAACAAATAGGCATCGAACACGAAGACCCGCTCAACACGAAGTTGAGAGCAACATCTGACCTCGCTGCCAGGCATCTGTTAACCAATCAGGCATCGAACCCGAAGGCCGGCTAAACACGAAGTTGAGAGGAACATCTGACCTCGCTGTCAAGCATATGTTAAATAAACAGGCATCGAACCCGAAGGCCGGCTCAACCAAAAGTTTAAAAGAACATATGACCTCGCCGTCAGGCATATGTTAAACAAACAGGCATCGAACCCGACGACCGGCTCAACCAGAAGTTGAGAAGAACATCTGACCTCGCTGTCAGGCATCTGTTAAACAAACAGGCATCAAACCCGAAGGCTGGCTCAACACAAAGTTCATAGGAATATCTGACCTCGCCGTCAGGAACCTGTTAAACAAACAGGTATCAAACACGAAGGCCGGCTCAACCCGAAGTTGAGAAGAACATCTGACCTCGCTGTCACGCACCTGTTAAACAAACAGGCATTGAATTTGATGGCCAGCTCAACCTGAAGTTGATAAGAACATTAGACCTCGCCATCAGGCATCTGTTAAAAAAACAGGCATCGAAGCCGAAGGCTGCCTCAACAAGGAGTTGAGAGGAACATTTGACCTCGCCGTCTGGCATCTGTTAAACAAACAGGAATCGAACCCGAAGGGCGGCTCAACACAATGTTGAGAAGTACATCTGACCTCGCCATCAGGGATCTATTAAACAAAAAAGCATTGAACTCGGAGGCCGGCTTAACCCGAAGTTGAGAAGAACATCTGACCTCACTGTCAGGCATGTGTTAAACAAACAGGCGTCGAGATTAATGGTCGGCTCCTCCCGAAGTTGAGAAGAACATCCGACCTCGTTGTCAGGCATCAGTTAAACAAAACAGGAATCGAACCCGAAGGCCGGCTCAAACGGAAGGTGAGAAGAATATATGACCTCGCCGCCAGGCATATGTTAAATAAATAGGCATCTAACAAGAAGTCCCGCTCAACACGAAGTTGAGAGCAACATCTGACCTCGCCGTCAGGCATCTGTTAAACAAACAGGCATCAAACCCCTAGGTTAGGTCAACACAAAGTTGAGTGGAACATTTGACCTCGCCGTCAGGCATCTGTTAAACAAACAGGCTTTGAACCCGAAGGGCCGCTCAACCCGAAGTGTAGAAGAACATCTGACCTCGCTGTCAGGCATCTGTTAAACAAACAGGCATCGAACTCGAAGGCCAGCTCAACACGAAGTTCATAGGAATATCTGACCTCGCTGTAAGGCATCTGTTAAACAAATAGGCATCGAACATGATGTCCCGCTCAACACGAAGCTGAGAGCAACATCAGACCTCGTTGCCAGGAATTTGTTAAACAAACAGGCATCAAACTCGAAGACCGGCTCAATACGAAGTTGAGAGGAACATCTGACCTCGCCGTCAAGCATATGTTAAATAAACAGGAATCGAACCCGAAGGTCGGCTCAACCAAAAGTTGAAAAGAACATTTGACCTCGCCGTAAGGCATATGTTAAATAAACAGGCATCGAACCCGAAGGCTGGCTCAACACGAAGTTCATAGGAATATCTGACCTCGCCGTTAGGGATCTGTTAAACAAACATGCATCAAACACGAAGGCTGGCTCAACTCGAAGTTGAGAAGAACATCTGACCTCGCTGTCACACATCTGTTAAAGAATCAAGCATCGAATTTGATGGCCAGCTCAACCCGAAGTTGATAAGAACATTAGACCTCGCCGTCAGGCATCTGTAAAAAACAAAGGCATCGAACCCGAAAGTCGGCTCAACAAGAAGTTGAGAGGAACATTTGACCTCGCCGTCAGGCATCTATTAAACAAACGGGCATCGAACCGGAAGGGTGGCTCAACACAAAGTTGAGAAGTACATTTGACCGACCGTCCGGGATCTGTTAAACAAACAGGCATCGAACCTGGAGGCCGACTCAACCCGAACTTGAGAAGAACATCTGACCTCGCTCTCAGGCATCTGTTAAACAAACACGCATCGAGATTGATGGTCGGCTCCTCCTGAAGTTTAGAAGAACATCCGACCTTGTTGTCAGAAATCAGTTAAACAAACAGGAATCGAACCCGAAGGACGGCTCAAACCGAAGGTGAGAAGAACATATGACCTTACCGCCAGGCATCTGTTAAACAAATAGGCATCGAACACGAAGTCCCTCTCAACACGAAGTTGAGAGCAACATCTGACTTCACCGTCAGGCATCTGTTAAACAAACAGGCCTCGAACCCGAGGTCCGACTCAACCCTAAGTTGAGAAGAACATCTCACCTCGCTGTCAGGCATCTGTTAAACAAACAGGCATCGAAGCCGAAGGCTGGCTCAAATCGAAGTTCATAGGAATATATGACCTCGGCGTAAGGCATCTGTTAAACAAATAGGCATCGAACACGAAGACCCGCTCAACACGAAGTTGAGAGCAACATCTGACCTCGCCGCCAGGCATCTGTTAAACAATCAGGCATCGAACCCGAAGGCCGGCTAAACACGATGTTGAGAGGAACATCTGACCTCGCTGTCAAGCATATGTTAAATAAACAGGCATCGAACCCGAAGGCCGGCTCAACCAAAAGTTTAAAAGAACATATGACCTCGCCGTCAGGCATATGTTAAACAAACAGGCATCGAACCCGACGACCGGCTCAACCAGAAGTTGAGAAGAACATCTGACCTCGCTGTCAGGCATCTTTTAAACAAACAAGCATCAAACCCGAAGGCTGGCTCAACACAAAGTTCATAGGAATATCTGACCTCGCCGTCAGGAACCTGTTAAACAAACAGGCATCAAACACGAAGGCCGGCTCAACCCGAAGTTGAGAAGAACATCTGACCTCGCTGTCACCCATCTGTTAAACAAACAGGCATTGAATTTGATGGCCAGCTCAACATGAAGTTGATAAGAACATTAGACCTCGCCATCAGGCATCTGTTAAAAAAACAGGCATCGAACCCGAAGGCTGCCTCAACAAGGAGTTGAGAGGAACATTTGACCTCGCCGTCAGGCATCTGTTAAACAAACAGGCATCGAACCCGAAGGGCGGCTCAACACAATGTTGAGAAGTACATCTGACCTCGCCATCAGGGATCTATTAAACAAAAAGGCATTGAACTCGGAGGCCGGCTCAACCCGAAGTTGAGAAGAACATCTGACCTCACTGTCAGGCATCTGTTAAACAAACAGGCATCGAGATTAATGGTCGGCTCCTCCCGAAGATGAGAAGAACATCCGACCTCGTTGTCAGGCATCAGTTAAACAAACAGGAACCGAAAGCGAAGGCCGGCTCAAACGGAAGGTGAAAAGAATATCTGACCTCCCCGCCAGGCATCTGTTAAATAAATAGGCATCGAACAAGAAGTCCCGCTCAACACGAAGTTGAGAGCAACATCTGACCTCGTCGTCAGGCATCTGTTAAACAAACAGGCATCAAACCCCTAGGTCAGGTCAACACAAAGTTGAGTGGAACATTTGACCTCGCCGTCAGGCATCTGTTAAACAAACAGGCTTTGAACCCGAAGGGCCTCTCAACCCGAAGTTGAGAAGAACATCTGACCTCGCTGTCAGGCATCTGTTAAACAAACATGCATCGAACTCGAAGGCCAGCTAAACACGAAGTTCATAGGAATATCTGACCTCGCTGTAAGGCATCTGTTAAACAAATAGGCATCGAACATGAAGTCCCGCTCAACACGAAGTTGAGAGCAACATCTGACCTCGCCGCCAAGCATCTGTTAAACAATCAGACATCAAACCCGAAGGACGGCTAAAAACGAAGTTGAGAGGAACATCTGACCTTGCTGTCAAGCATATGTCAAATAAACAGGAATCGAACCCGAAGGCCGGCTCAACCAAAAGTTTAAAAGAACATTTGACCTCGCTGTCAGGCATATGTTAAATAAACAAGCATCGAACCCGAAGGCTGGCTCAACACGAAGTTCATAGGAATATCTGACCTCGCCGTTAGGGATCTGTTAAACAAACAGGCATCAAACACGAAGGCTGGCTCAACTCAAAGTTGAGAAGAACATCTGACCTCGCTGTCACACATCTGTTAAAGAATCAGGCATCGAATTTGATGGCCAACTCAACCCGAAGTTGATAAGAACATTAGGCCTCGCTGTCAGGCATCTGTTAAAAAAAGGCATTGAACCCGGAAGTCGGCTCAACAAGAAGTTGAGAGGAACATTTGACCTCGCCGTCAGGCATCTATTAAACAAACAGGCATCGAAGCGGAATGGCGGCTCAACACAAAGTTGAGAAGTACATCTGACCTCACCGTCCGGGATCTGTTAAACAAACATGCATCGAACCTGGAGCCCGGCTCAACCCAAACTTGAGAAGAAAATCTGACCTCGCTGTTAGACATCTGTTAAACAAACAGGCATCGAAATTGATGGTCGGCTCCTCCCGAAGTTTAGAAGAACATCTGACCTCGTTGTCAGGCATCAGTTAAACAAACAGGAATCGAACCCGAAGGACGGCTCAAACCGAAGGTGAGAAGAACATCTGACCTCGCCACCAGGCATCTGTTAAACAAAGAGCCATCGAACACGAAGTCCCGCTTAACACGAAGTTGAGAGCAACATCTGACCTCACCATCAGGCATCTGTTAAACAATCAGGCATCGAACCCGAAGGCCGACTAAACACGAAGTTAAGAGGAACATCTGACCTCGCTGTCAAGCATATGTTAAATAAACAGGCATCAAACCCGAAGGCCGGCTCAACCAAAAGTTTAAAAGAACATTTGACCTCACCACCAGGCATATGTTAAACAAACAAGCATCGAACCCGACGGCCGGCTCAACCAGAAGTTGAGAAGAACATCTGACCTCGCCGTCAGGAATCTGTTAAACAAACAGGCATCAAACTCGAAGGCCGGCTCAGCCCGAAGTTGAGAAGAACATCTGACCTCGATGTAACGCATCTGTTAAACAAACATGCATTGAATTTGATGGATAGCTCAACCCAAAGTAGATAAGAACATTAGACCTCGCCATCAAGCATCTGTTAAAAAAACAGGCATCGAACCCGAAGGCTGCCTCAACAAGGAGTTGAGAGGAACATTTGACCTCGCCGTCAGGCATCTGTTAAACAAACAGGCATCGAACACGAAGGGCGGCTCAACACAAAGTTGAGAAGTACATCTGACCTCGCCGTCAAGGATCTGCTAAATAAAAAGGCATTGAACTCGGAGGCCGGCACAACCCGAAGTTGAGAAGAACATCTGACCTCGTTGTCAGGCATCTGTTCAACAAACAGGAATCGAGATTGATGGTCGCCCCCTCCCGAAGTTGAGAAGAACATCCAACCTCGTTGTCAGGCATCAGTTAAACAAACAGGAATCGAACCCGAAGGCCGGCTCAAACCGAAGGTGAGAAGAACATCTGACCTCGCCGTCAGGCATCTGTTAAACAAATAGACATCGAACACGATGTCCCGCTCAACACGAAGTTGAGAGCAACATTTGACCTCGCCGTCTGGCATCTGTTAAACAAACAGGCTTTGAACCCGAAGGGCGGCTCAACCCGAAGTTGAGAAGAACATCTGACCTCGCTGTCAGGCATCTGTTAAACAAACAGGCATCGAACTCGAAGGCCGGCTCAACACGAAGTTCATAGGAATATGTGACCTCGCCGGAAGCTACCTGTTAAACAAATAGGCATCAAACATGAAGTCCCGCTCAACACGAAGTTGAGAGCAACATCTGACCTCGTTGCCAAGAATTTGTTAAACAAACGGGCATCGAACCCGAAGGCCGGCTCAATACGAAGTTGAGAGGAACATTTGACCTTGCCGTCAAGCATATGTTAAATAAACAGGCATCGAACCCGAAGGCTGGATGAACACGAAGTTCATAAGAATATCTGACATTGCCGTTAGGGATCTGTTAAACAAACAAGCATCAAACACGAAGGCCGGCTCAACTCGAAGTTGAGAAGAACATTTGCCATCGCTGTCACACATCTGTTAAAGAATCAAGCATCGAATTTGATGGCCAGCTCAACCTGAAGTTGATAAGAACATTAGACCTCGTCGTCAGGCATCTGTTAAAAAAACAGGCATCGAACTCGAATGCCGGCTCAACAAGAAGTTGAGAGGAACATTTGACCTCGCTGTCAGGCATCTATTAAACAAACAGGCATTGAACTGGAAGGGCGGCCCAACACAAAGTTGAGAAGTACATCTGACCTCGCCGTCCGGGATCTGTTAAATAAACAGGCATCGAACCTGGAGGCCGGCTCAACCCGAACTCGAGAAGAACATCTGACCTCGCTGTCAGGCATCTGTTAAACAAACAGGCATCGAGATTTATTGTCGGCTCCTCCCGAAGTTTAGAAGAACATCCAACCTTGTTGTCAGGCATCAGTTAAACAAACAGGAATCGAACCCGAACGACGGTTCAAACCGAAGGTGAGGAGAACATCTGACCTTGCCACCAGGCATCTGTTAAACAAATAGGCATCAAACACGAAGTCCCGCTCAACACGAAGTTGAGAGCAACATCTGACCTGCCGTCAGGCATATGTTAAACAAACAGGTAACGAACCCGAAGGGCGGCTCAACCCGAAGTTGAGAAGAACATCTGACCTCGATGTCAGGCATCTGTTAAACAAACAGGCATCGAAACCAAAGGCCGGCTGAACTCGAAGTTCATAAGAATATATGAAGTCGCTGTAAGGCATCTGTTAAACAAATAGGCATCGAACATGAAGTCCCGCTCAACACGAAGTTGAGAGCAACATCTGACATCACCGCCAGGCATCTGTTAAACAATCAGGCATCGAACCCGAAGGCCGACTAAACACGAAGTTTAAAGGAACATCTGACCTCGCTGTCAAGCATATGTTAAATAAACAGACATCAAACTCGAAGGCCGGCTCAACCAAAAGTTTAAAAGAACATTTGACCTCGCCATCAGGCATATGTTAAACAAATAGGCATCGAACCCGACGGCCGGCTCAACCAGAAGTTGAGAAGAACATCTGACCTTGCTGTCAGGCATCTGTTAAACAAACAGGCATCAAACACGAAGGTTGGCTCAACATGAAGTTCATAGGAATATCTGACCTCGCCGTCAGGAATCTGGTAAACAAACAGGCCTCAAACACGAAGGCCGGATCAACCCGAAGTTGAGAAGAACATCTGACCTTGCTGTCACGCATCTGTTAAACAAACAGGCATTGAATTTGATGGCCAGCTCAACCTGAAGTTGATAAGAACATTAGACCTCGCCATCAAGCATTTGTTAAAAAGATAGGCATCGAACCCGAAGGCTGCCTCAACAAGGATTTAAGAGGAACATTTGACCTCGCCGTCAGGCCTCTGTTAAACAAACAGGCATCGAACCCGAAGGGCGGCTCAACAAAAAGTTAAGAAGTACATCTGACCTCGCCGTCAAGGATCTTCTAAACAAAAAGGCATTGAACTCGGAGGCCGGCTCAACCCGAAGTTGAGAAGAACATCTGACCTCGTTGTCAGGCATCTGTTAAACAAACAGGCATCGAGATTGATGGTCGGCTCCTCCCGAAGTTGAGAAGAACATCGGACCTCGTTGTCAGACATCAGTTAAACAAACAGGAATCGAACCCGAAGGCCAGCTCATACCGAAGGTGAGAAGAAGATCTGACCTCGTCGCCAGGAATCTGTTAAACAAATAGGCATCGAACACGAAGTCCTGCTCAACACGAAGTTGAGAGCAACATCTGAATTCGCCGTCGAGCATCTGTTAAACAAACAAGCATCGAACTCCTAGACCAGCTCAACACGAAGTTGAGAAGAACATTTGACCTCGCCGTCAGGCATCTGCTAAACAAACAGGCTTTGAACCCGAAGGGCGGCTCAACCCGAAGTTGAGAAGAACATCTGACCTCGCTGTCAGGCATCTGTTAAACAAACTGGCATCGAACTCGAAGGCCGACTCAACACGAAGTTCATAGGAATATGTGACCTCGCCGTAAGGCATCTGTTAAACAAATAGGCATCGAACATGAAGTCCCGCTCAACACGAAGTTGAGCGCAACATCTGACCTCGTTGCCAAGAATTTTTTAAACAAACGGGCATCGAACCCGAAGTCCGGCCCAATACAAAGTTGAGAGGAACATCTGACCTCGCCGTCAAGCATATGTTAAATAAACAGGCATCGAACCCGAAGGCTGGCTGAACACGAAGTTCATAGGAATATCTGATCTCGCCGTTACGGATCTATTAAACAAACAGGCATCAAACACAAAGGCCGGCTCAACTCGAAGTTGAGAAGAACATCTGACCTCGCTGTCACACATCTGTTAAAGAATCTAGCATCGAATTTGATGGCCAGCTCAACCCGAAGTTGATCATAACATTAGACCTCGCCGTCAGGCATCTGTTAAAAAAACAGGCATCGAACCCGAAGGCCGGCTCAAGAAGAAGTTGAGAGGAACATTTCACCTCGCCGTCAGGAATCTATTAAACAAACAGGCATCGAACCGGAAGGACGGTGTCGCTACTGCGAAAATCGGCGCCGGCTGAACAGAAGAGTCGCCACCGTGCGTTATTTATCCCACGGGAGGGAAAGGAAACGCTCAGAGTAAACCTCGCACAACACGGGAAAGGTATGGTCGTCGCAACCAAAACCTGGGTTCGAGAGTCGGTTACGCAAGGGGAAGGTATTAGCACCCCTCACGTCCGTCGTACTCGACGGGATCCACGCTTGTTTTCGGGTACGGATTGTTATTCTATCTACTCTACAGGGTTAAGGGTTAAAAGAAAAGAAAATGACTCGGCAAAGTATCGCACTTTATGCCTACGTATTCCCGTCTGGAACGAGAAATCAGAGTCCACGTAGTTCGCCTACCTACGGGGAAGGAGGGGAAGGTTGCTCGCTAGGATATCGCATCCTATGCCTACGTACTTCCACACAGCGCGGAAGATCAGAGCAAACGTAGTTCGGCTACGGAAGACACAAGTCTGTCTTGATTGTTTTTATTCCTTCTAAAAAAGGGTTTTTCCTGATCACTGGTCCAAGCGGACAAAAATGACGTTTTGATGAGTTCTCATTCTTTTACGGAAGAAGTGTCTTTTATTGTGTTTGAAATATTTATTGTGTTTTCTGTTTGTTTTGAGGAAGAAAAGACAGAACTCTAACCTACAGTTGCGAAGGGAATCAAACTAACCTAATGTTATCATGCATGGGTTAAGACCTAGTGTCTATCATGCTCCTCTCTTGCACAGAGAGAAACAGAGATCCTAAGGGAATAGACGAAAACAGAAACAATATCAGATATATATAGTAAAGCGGTAAAATGCATGGATGCAGCAATACAAGCGAGGCAAGGGAGTCCCACTCAACCTCGAACCTAGAAAACAATAGGCAAAAGTGAACAGGCTTCACTTTCAACCCAACAGGGTAAACAACAAACAATACAGTCCAGAAAACCAATCAATACATCAGAAATGAAATACAGCAAAAATAAACAGCCACAGCAGCTCTGCACCACACCAGTCTTCAAGTCATCTTAAATCAGCTACCAGCTTCAGCAAACATCAATCTCCATCTCCACAGCTTTCCAGCAAGGTCTTGATCATCAATCTTCCATCTGCAGTGGCTTTTCTTCCAGTCTCAAACTTCAAGAGGAACATCAATCAACCAGATGAAGTGAATGAATGTTAGACAGTCAATTACCTACCAAGGGTGGTTCATCAACTGTTAGTATTATACAGATAATTTTCCCTCAAAAGTTCTATCTTTCAAATACATTCACTGATCCTTCCAAAGGAAGGAGGTGGATATTTGAAAGAGACTTTGAATCATAGAGAAAGGATGGATGCAGACAAGGCACTCCATGTTTGAGAAACAAGCTTTCTAATCTAGAGCTCTGCCTAGCTCCTAAACCCTAATCTCCTCAACAGCTGCCGGCAAGAATCTCCTCTTCAACTCTGGAAGTTGGTCTTCAGTCTCTGGATCTCCAATGGCTTCATCATCATCAGTCTTTAGCTTCCCCAATCCCCAGACAATCCCAATACCCACACAGACAAACAAAAATCCCCAGAGGGCACACCAAACCAATCAATCAAATACAGACAGTAATATACTAATAGCAGTAGGGGAATCCTAGTGATTTCTAAGGGGACCTATCCTATACCCATAATCCCTATAGTCCATACCCAAAAACAAATGAAAATCTCCTAAAAGAATTAAACTATCTCACCTAAGTTGATTTAAAACCCTAATCTTATTCATGTTGTCCTCACCTAAACTAATCACATAAAATTAAGTCCTAAAAATGTGAACTAAATTGTATGTACAAGTTGGATGTCTAAACTAAACAACCTAAAAATAATGGATTAAAAATGGTAAAGAATCTATTAGAACAAAAAATAACAAATTCATGTATCAAACAAAACTTAACAAAATGCTATTTACAAGAAAAATGCATGAAAAATATTAAACAAAAATAAAATGCCAATTTTATTTTTTCACATTTTTCTAAACAGAATTATTGACCTAGGGAAAAAAGAATCAATTAAAAATCTTAATTTTCCTATTTTTTATGATTTTTCAAAGATATCAAAAATATTAAAGGAATTAAAATAGCAAAATATGAATAAAAGGGGAGGGGGTCTGAATAGCCAATTCGTTCAATTAAAATTCCAAGTGGGCCCTGAAGTGGGAGGTGCGGATAGAAGAATCACTAGGCCCATGCGTTTTAGTTAGTTAAACGCTGCGTTTCTCATGGTCAATTCCCTCCGTTTTTTATTTCGAATTTGGACCATAGGATCAGTCCCAGAGTCAACCTTAATCTGACGGCCACGGCGTCGTCTTCTCCAATTAGACTTAGGGTTTCCAGATTTCACTTTCATGCCCATATTTTCTCTGCGTGCTATCTCACAGCTCACTCAACCAAAATGAAAACTTCAAAGATAAAAAATGATCCTCTTCCCTCCCTCTACACGACTGTAGCCTTAGTTTTTCCTAACACTCAATCTACAGAGGAACCCGATAGCTAGAAGCTTTGGGCACCAAGGAATGTCACTGATATACACGTTCATGATTCTTGCTCAAACTGGTACTATTGTAATCTACTCCTTATAGTGATCATTCTAAGCATAAGAACTAAGGCTATCGTGCCATAACCTAGGAGTTCCAGATCAAGAAAGTTGAATTGCCCTAGCACAAACTTCCTCTAATGGCTCTAACAGGTTGTATATTTGATCTATTATCCTAGTATAATTCTTCTAACCCTAAGAGAAGCCCTAATATGCCATAAATAAGAGTGCCCGAGTGAAACTTCATACCTTGAGTTCTTGGTGAAACAACAATGGAGCTTTATCCTAGGAGCTTTGCAGTGCTTCAAGAATGCTCCACAACTGTTGAAGGTGCTTCTGTTTGCAAAGAATATTGTTGAGACTACTTGTAATGATGGCTACACTTCTGTCATGGCTTCTTGCATATCCAAGGCTAGCTCTTCAAAACCTCATTATCAGACCTCTGGTTGATCTCATAGGCACTCAATATCAGCCATGTATTGAAGAAGTAGGAGAGAAATGGGTTGAATTTTCATGGAATGAGTATTCTCCTTCTTTTTTTGCATTAGAAGCTATAATGGAATCCTTCACTTTTTCCACTCTATAGTCACCAACCTTTCACATTCATGATCACATTCCATTATATAGAGCATCAAGGAAAGATCTAGAAGTTTCTAGCTCAATCCAAGATGTTTCTAGAAGTTTCAAGAAAATCTCATGCCATGGTATTTTGAGTTCTCATGATATCTCCTTATTATCCCTTAACAGCCCTTCAAAATCTCCTCACATGACAATATGGAGTGATATGAGAGCTTACATGCCTTTATTTTTGCTTTATGTTGAACTTCTCATGTGTATCTTATTATGCAAGTTACAAAATAACAAAGCAAGTCCAAAAATTAACCCTTAACTCAAAAAAGTGGCTGAACCAATGTCTTTAAAATGATGTTGGGAATCAATTTGGTATATTGGATGACCCATATTGGATTTGTAGATCTCTCAAACCAATTTTTTATTTCAACTTTTTCAACTTATATGCCTTTTTTAGGTCATTTTTCACCAACTCTGGTCAAATCTCATTCCATGCATTTACAAACTTCCATGACTTCTTTTCTAGACTTAAAATGACATTTTGAGCAACTTTGATGTTGTGAAGTTTTTCATCTGAAGCTCCCTTGTATGAGTTTTAGGCATAGGCTAAGAATGACCTGTAATCCTCAGATGACCAAAATACCCTTTGCTTTCCAAGACCATAGGTAGAGTTCCACAAATCATATGAAGGCATACCATACCATTCTAGAAATATAAGACAATGAGGAACAATTCTTATGTTGACCAGAAATTCATTTGAAATCTCCTTGAGGGGTAAAAATAGCTTGGAAGTCAAGTCACTTTTACAGACAAACTTTCAGATACCCCAGATGACCTGTAACTTGCAAGGACCATAACTTGAGTTATATAAATCTCCTTGATGTCTTCCACCACAAAAATTAAAGGTCTTGAGATCCTCTACAAGTTTCATGTTGGCCAAGGATCCATTTGAAGCTTGTATTTTGACTTATCTTGCTTGGAAATTTGACCTAAACTAGGGGATTTTACACAGAAACCCTAATTTAGAAACTCCTCTTCTCCTTGATTTCTCTTGAATTCTTCTTAGCATAACAACATATCCTTATTCTTCATGTCAAATGATAAACCCCACATCTCCTCAATAGCCCTCAATGCCTTTCAATCAGTCAATTGACCTAGAGTTGACCCAAAGTTGATCCAGATGAAACCCTAGTTGACTGTCTTCCCCTACAACTCTTGTGACAACACCAATGACTTGTCTCCTTCTCCAAATGACTTTCTAAGTCCTCCAAGATGTCTAGATACTGTCCATGCTCAGCCCACAGCTCACAACTTACTTTGTTGATCCTCAGATACCCTCCGTTAGGAAATAGACTCAATGCTTGATCCACTGACTTTTCCAGCTTTCAAATTCTTTCTGATGACTTGAATGAGATTGAAGCAGGATAATAACCTCTTGATAGGCCTCTAGAGATGAGAATAATGATTGGTCCCCTGTTGGATGACTTGCTATGCTTATGCTATGCAGATGGTTAGACTATGTACATGACTCTATATGCAAATGCTAATGATATTGAAACATAAACCAAGTGAATAAGGTTGGGCAAATTTTAGGGTGCAACAGACGGCTCAACATAAAGTTGAGAAGTACATCTAACCTCGGCGTCTGGGATCTGTTAAATAAACAGGCATTGAACCTGGAGGCCGGCTCAACCCGAACTCGAGAACAAGATCAGACCTCGCTGTCAAGCATCTGTTAAACAAACAGGCATCGAGATTGATGGTCGGCTCCTCCCAAAGTTTAGAAGAACATCCGACCTCGTTGTCAGGCATCAGTTAAACAAACAGGAATCGAACCTGAAGGACAACTCAAACCGAAGGTGAGAAGAACATATGACCTCGCCGCCAGGCATCTGTTAAACAAATAGACATCGAACACGAAGTCCCGCTCAACACAAAGTTCAGAGCAACATTTGACCTCGCCGTCAGGCATCTGTTAAACAAACAGGCATCGAACCCGAAGGGCGGGTCAACCCGAAGTTGAGAAGAACATCTGACCTCGCTGTCAGGCATCTGTTAAACAAACAGGCATCGAAGCCGAAGGCCGGCTCAACTCGAATTTCATAGGAATATATGACCTCGCCATAAGGCATCTGTTAAACAAATAGGCATCGAACACGAAGTCCCGTTCAACACGAAGTTGAGAGCAACATCTGACATCGCCGCCAGGCATCTGTTAAACAATCAGGCATCGAACCCGAACGCCGACTAAACACGAAGTTGAAAGGAACATCTGACCTTGCTGTCAAGCATATGTTAAATAAACAGGCATCAAACTGGAAGGCCGGCTCAACCAAAAGTTTAAAAGAACATTTGACCTCGCCATCAGGCATATGTTAAACAAACAGGCATCGAACCCGACGGCCGACTCAACCAGAAGTTGAGAAGAACATCTGACCTCACTATCAGGCATCTGTTAAACAAACAGGCATCAAACCCGAGGGCTGGCTCAACATGAAGTTCATATGAATTTCTGACCTCGCCGTCAGGAACCTGTTAAACAAACAGGCATCAAACATGAAGGTCGGCTCAACCCGAAGTTGAGAAGAACATCTGACCTTGCTGTCATGCATTTGTTAAACAAACAGGCATTGAATTTGATGGCCAGTTCAACCTAAAGTTGAGAAGAACATTTTACCTTGCTGTCACGCATCTGTTAAACAAACAGGCATCGAATTTGATGGCAAGCTCAACCCGAAGTTGATAAGAACATTAGACCTCGCCATCAGGCATCTGTTAAAAAACAGGCATCAAACCCGAAGGCCGGCTCAACAAGGAGTTGAGAGGAACATTTGGCCTCGCCGTCTGACATCTGTTAAGCAAACATGCGTCGAACCCGAAGGGCGGCTTAACACAAAGTTGAGAAGTACATCTGACCTTGCCGTCAGGGATCTGTTAAACAAAAAGGCATTGAACTCGGAGGCCGGCTCCTCCAGATGTTGAGAAAAGCATGCGACCTTGTTCTCAGGCATCAGTTAAACAAACAGGTATCGAACCCGAAGGCCGGCTCAAACCGAAGGTAAGAAGAACATCTGACCTCGCTGTCAGGCATCTGTTAAACAAATAGGCATCGAACACGATGTCCCGCTCAACACGAAGTTGAGAGCAACATCTGACCTCGTCGTCAGGCATCTGTTAAACAAACAGGCATCGAACCCCTAGGTCAGCTCAACACGAAGTTGAGAGGAACATTTGACCTCTCCGTCAGGCATCTGTTAAACAAACAGGATTTGAGCTCGAAGGGTGGTACAACCCGAATTTCAGAAGAACATCTGACCTCACTGTCAGGCATCTGTTAAACAATCAGGCATCGAACCCGAAGGCCGGCTAAACACGAAGTTTAGAAGAACATCCGATCTTGCTGTCAAGCATATGTTAAACAAACAGGCATCGAACCTGAAGGCCGACTCAACCAAAAGTCTAAAAGAACATTTGACCTCGCCGTCATGCATATGCTAAACAAACAGGCATCGAACCCGACGGCCGGCTCAACCAGAAATTCAGAAGAACATCTGACTTCGCCGTTAGGCATCTATTAAACAAACAGGCATCGAACCCGAAGGCTGGCTCAACACGAAGTTCATAGGAATATATGACCTCGCCGTCCGGAATCTGTTAAACAAACAAGCATCAAACACGAAGGCCGACTCAACCCGAAGTTGAGAAGAACATCTGACCTCGCTGTCACGCATCTGTTAAACAAACAGGTATCGAATTTGATGGCCAGCTCAATCCGAAGTTGATAAGAACATTAGACCTCGCCATCAGGCATATGTTAAAAAAACAGGCATCAAACCCGAAGGCCGGCTCAACAAGGAGTTGAGAGGAACATTTGACCTTGCCGTCTGGCATTTGTTAAACAAACATGCATCGAACCCGAAGGGCGGCTCAACACAAAGTTGAGAAATACATCTGACCTCGCCGTCAGGGATCTGTTAAACAAAAAGGCATTAAACTCGGAGGCCGGCTCAACCCGAAGTTGAGAAGAACATCTGACCTCGCTGTCATGCATCTGTTAAACAAACAGGCATCGAGATTGATGGTCGGCTCCTCCCGATGTTGAGAAGAACATGCGACCTCGTTGTCAGGCATCAGTTAAACAAACAGGTATCGAACCCGAAGGCCGGCTCAAACCGAAGGTAAGAAGAACATCTGACCTCGCTGTCAGGCATCTGTTAAACAAATAGGCATCGAACACGAAGTCCCGCTCAACACGAAGTTGAGAGCAACATTTGACCTCGCCGTCAGGCATCTGTTAAACAAACAGGCATCGAACCCCTAGGTCAGCTCTACACGAAGTTGAGAGGAACATTTGACCTCTCCGTCAGGCATCTGTTAAACAAACAGGATTTGAGCCCGAAGGGTGGCACAACCCGAATTTCAGAAGAACATCTGACCTCAATGTCCGGCATCTGTTAAACAATCAGGCATCGAACCCGATGGCCGGCTAAACACGAAGTTTAGAGGAACATCTGATCTCGCTGTCAAGCATATGTTAAACAAACAGGCATCGAACCCGAAGGCCGGCTCAACCAAAAGTCTAAAAGAACATTTGACCTCGCCGTCAGGCATATGCTAAACAAACAGGCATCGAACCCAACGGCCGGCTCAACCAGAAATTCAGAAGAACATTTGACCTCGCCGTTAGGCATCTATTAAACAAACAGGCATCGAACCCTAAGGCTGGCTTAACACAAAGTTCATAGGAATATCTGACCTCGCCGTCAAGAATCTGTTAAACAAACAGGCATCAAACACGAAGCCCGGCTCAACCCGAAGTTGAGAAGAACATTTGACCTCGCTGTCACGCATCTTTTAAACAAACAGGCATCGAATTTGATGGCCAACTCAACCCGAAGTTGATAAGAACATTAGACCTCGCCATCAGGCATCTGTTAAAAAAACAGGCATCAAACCCGAAGGCCGGCTCAACAAGGAGTTGAGAGGAACATTTGACCTTGCCGTCTGGCATCTGTTAAACAAACATGCATCGAATCCGAAGGGCGGCTCAACACAAAGTTTAGAAGTACATCTGACCTCGCCGTCAGGGATCTGTTAAACAAAAAGGCATTGAACTCTGAGGCCGGCTCAACCCGAAGTTGAGAAGAACATCTGACCTCGTTGTCAAGCATCTGTTAAACAAACAGGCATCGAGATTGATGGTCGGCTCCTCCCGATGTTGAGAAGAACATCCGACCTCGTTGTCAGGCATCAGTTAAACAAACAGGAATCGAACCTGAAGGCCGTCTCAAACCGAAGGTGAGAAGAACATCTGACCTCTCCGTCAGGCATCTATTAAACAACTAGGCATCGAACACGAAGTCCCCCTCAACACGAAGTTGAGAGCAACATCTGACCTCGCCGTCAGACATCTGTTAAACAAACAGGCATCGAACCTCAATGTCGGCTCAACACGAAGTTGAGAGGAACATTTGACCTTGACGTCAGGAATCTGTTAAACAAACAAGCATCGAACACGAAGGACGGCTCAACCCGAATTTCAGAAGAACATCTGACCTCACTGTCAGGCATCTGTTAAACAATTAGACATCGAACCCGAAGGCCGGCTAAACACGAAGTTTAGAGGAACATCAGATCTCGCTGTCAAGCATATGTTAAACAAACAGGCATCGAACCCGAAGGCCGGCTCAACCAAAAGTCTAAAAGAACATTTGACCTTGCCGTCAGGCATATGCTAAACAAACAGGCATCGAACCCGACGGCCGGCTCAACCAGAAATTCAGAAGAACATCTGACCTCGCCGTTAGGCATCTGTTAAACAAACAGGCATCGAACCCTAAGGCTGGCTCAACACGAAGTTTATAGGAATATCTGACCTCTCGGTCAGGAATCTGTTAAACAAACAGGCATCAAACATGAAGGTCGGCTCAACCCAAAGTTCAGAAGAACATTTGACCTTGCTGTCACGCATCTGTTAAACAAACAGGCATCGAATTTGATGGCCAGCTCAACCCGAAGTTTATAAGAACATTAGACCTTGCCATCAGGCATCTGTTAAAAAAACAGGCATCAAACCCGAAGGCCGGCTCAACAAGGCATTGAGAGGAACATTTGACCTCGCCGTCTGCCATCTGTTAAACAAACATGCATCGAACCTGAAGGGCGACTTAACACAAAGTTGAGAAGTACATCTGACCTCGCCGTCAGGGATCTGTTAAACAAAAAGGCATTGAACTCGGAGGCCGACTCCTCCCGATGTTGAGAAGAACATGCGACCTCGTTGTCAGGCATCAGTTAAACAAACAGGTATCGAACCCGAAGGCCGGCTCAAACCGAAGGTAAGAAGAACATCTGACCTCGCTGTCAGGCATCTGTTTAACAAATAGGCGTCGAACACGATGTCCCGCTCAACACAAAGTTGAGAGCACTATCTGACCTCGTCGTCAGGCATCTGTTAAACAAACAGGCATCGAACCCCTAGGTCAGCTCAACACGAAGTTGAGAGGAACATTTGACCTCTCCGTCAGGCATCTGTCAAACAAACAGGATTTGAGCTCGAAGGGTGGCACAACCCGAATTTCAGAAGAACATCTGACCTCAATGTCCGGCATCTGTTAAACAATCAGGCATCGAACCCGATGGCCGGCTAAACACGAAGTTTAGAGGAACATCTGATCTCGCTGTCAAGCATATGTTAAACAAACAGGCATCGAACCCGAAGGCCGGCTCAACCAAAAGTCTAAAAGAACATTTGACCTCGCCGTCAGGCATATGCTAAACAAACAGGCATCGAACCCAACGGCCGGCTCAACCAGAAATTCAGAAGAACATCTGACCTCGCCGTTAGGCATCTATTAAACAAACAGGCATCGAACCCGAAGGCTGGCTTAACACGAAGTTCATAGGAATATATGACCTCACCGTCAGGAATCTGTTAAATAAACAGGCATTAAACACGAAGGCCGACTCAACCCGAAGTTGAGAAGAACATTTGACCTCGCTGTCACGCATCTGTTAAACAAACAGGTATCGAATTTGATGGCCAGCTCAATCCGAAGTTGATAAGAACATTAGACCTCGCCATCAGGCATCTGTTAAGAAAACAGGCATCAAACCCGAAGGCCGGCTCAACAAGGAGTTGAGAGGAACGTTTGACCTCGCCGTCTGGCATCTGTTAAACAAACATGCATCGAACCCGAAGGGCGGCTCAACACAAAGTTGAGAAATACATCTGACCTCGCCGTCAGGGATCTGTTAAACAAAAAGGCATTGAACTCGCAGGCCGGCTCAACCCGAAGTTGAGAAGAACATCTGACCTCGCTGTCATGCATCTGTTAAACAAACAGGCATCGAGATTGATGGTCGGCTCCTCCCGATGTTGAGAAGAACATGCGACCTCGTTGTCAGGCATCAGTTAAACAAACAGGTATCGAACCCAAATGCTGGCTCAAACCGAAGGTAAGAAGAACATCTGACCTCACTGTCAGGCATCTCTTAAACAAATAGGCATCGAACACGAAGTCCCACTCAACACGAAGTTGAGAGCATCATCTGACCTCGTTGTCAGGCATCTGTTAAACAAACAGGCATCGAACCCCTAGGTCAGCTCAACACGAAGTTGAGAGGAACATTTGACCTCTCCGTCAGGCATCTGTTAAACAAACAGGATTTGAGCCCGAAGGGTGGCACAACCCGAATTTCAGAAGAACATCTGACCTCACTGTTAGGCATCTGTTAAACAATCAAGCATCGAACCCGAAGGCCGGCTAAACACGAAGTTTAGAGGAACATCTGACTTCACTGTCAAGCATATGTTAAACAAACATGCATCGAACCCGAAGGCTGGCTCAACCAAAAGTCTAAAAGAACATTTGACCTCGCCGTCAGGCATATGCTAAACAAACTATCATCGAACCCGACAGCCGACTCAACCAGAAATTCAGAAGAACATCTGACCTCGCCGTTAGGCATCTGTTAAACAAACAGGCATCGAACCCGAAGGCTGGCTCAACACGAAGTTCATAGGAATATCTGACCTCTCCGTCAGGAATCTGTTAAACAAACAGGCATCAAACACGAAGGCCGGCTCAACCCGAAGTTGAGAAGAACATCTGACCTCGTTGTCATGCATCTGTTAAACAAATAGGCATCGAATTTGATGGCCAGCTCAACCTGAAGTTGATAAGAACATTAGACCTCGCCATCAGGCATCTGTTAAAAAAACAGGCATCAAACCCGAAGGCCGGCTCAACAAGGAGTTGAGAGGAACATTTGACCTCGCCATCTAGGATCTGTTAAACAAACATGCATCGAACCCGAAGGGCGGCTCAACACAAAGTTGAGAAGTACATCTGACCTTGCCGTCAGGGATCTGTTAAACAAAAAGGCATTGAACTCGGAGGCCGGCTCCTCCAGATGTTGAGAAAAGCATGCGACCTTGTTCTCAGGCATCAGTTAAACAAACAGGTATCGAACCCGAAGGCCGGCTCAAACCGAAGGTAAGAAGAACATCTGACCTCGCTGTCAGGCATCTGTTAAACAAATAGGCATCGAACACGATGTCCCGCTCAACACGAAGTTGAGAGCAACATCTGACCTCGTCGTCAGGCATCTGTTAAACAAATAGGCATCGAACCCCTAGGTCAGCTCAACACGAAGTTGAGAGGAACATTTGACCTCTCCGTCAGGCATCTGTTAAACAAACAGGATTTGAGCTCGAAAGGTGGCACAACCCGAATTTCAGAAGAACATCTGACCTCACTGTCAGGCATCTGTTAAACAATCAGGCATCGAACCCGAAGGCCGGCTAAACACGAAGTTTAGAAAAACATCCGATCTTGCTGTCAAGCATATGTTAAACAAACAGGCATCGAACCCGAAGGCCGACTCAACCAAAAGTCTAAAAGAACATTAGACCTCGCCGTCATGCATATGCTAAACAAACAGGCATCGAACCCGACGGCCGGCTCAAACAGAAATTCAAAAGAACATCTGACTTCGCCGTTAGGCATCTATTAAACAAACAGGCATCGAACCCGAAGGCTGGCTCAACACGAAGTTCATAGGAATATATGACCTCGCCGTCCGGAATCTGTTAAACAAACAAGCATCAAACACGAAGGCCGACTCAACCCGAAGTTGAGAAGAACATCTGACCTCGCTGTCACGCATCTGTTAAACAAACAGGTATCGAATTTGATGGCCAGCTCAATCCGAAGTTGATAAGAACATTAGACCTCGCCATCAGGCATCTGTTAAAAAAACAGGCATCAAACCCGAAGGCCGGCTCAACAAGGAGTTGAGAGGAACATTTGACCTTGCCGTCTGGCATCTGTTAAACAAACATGCATCGAACCCGAAGGGCGGCTCAACACAAAGTTGAGAAATACATCTGACCTCGCCGTCAGGGATCTGTTAAACAAAAAGGCATTAAACTCGGAGGCCGGCTCAACCCGAAGTTGAGAAGAACATCTGACCTCGCTGTCATGCATCTGTTAAACAAACAGGCATCGAGATTGATGGTCGGCTCCTCCCGATGTTGAGAAGAACATGCGACCTCGTTGTCAGGCATCAGTTAAACAAACAGGTATCGAACCCGAAGGCCGGCTCAAACCGAAGGTAAGAAGAACATCTGACCTCGCTGTCAGGCATCTGTTAAACAAATAGGCATCGAACACGAAGTCCCGCTCAACACGAAGTTGAGAGCAACATTTGACCTCGCCGTCAGGCATCTGTTAAACAAACAGGCATCGAACCCCTAGGTCAGCTCTACACGAAGTTGAGAGGAACATTTGACCTCTCCGTTAGGCATCTGTTAAACAAACAGGATTTGAGCCCGAAGGGTGGCACAACCCGAATTTCAGAAGAACATCTGACCTCAATGTCCGGCATCTGTTAAACAATCAGGCATCGAACCCGATGGCCGGCTAAACACGAAGTTTAGAGGAACATCTGATCTCGCTGTCAAGCATATGTTAAACAAACAGGCATCGAACCCGAAGGCCGGCTCAACCAAAAGTCTAAAAGAATATTTGACCTCGCCGTCAGGCATATGCTAAACAAACAGGCATCGAACCCAACGGCCGGCTCAACCAGAAATTCAGAAGAACATCTGACCTCGCTGTTAGGCATCTATTAAACAAACAGGCATCGAACCCGAAGGCTGGCTTAACACAAAGTTCATAGGAATATCTGACCTCGCCGTCAAGAATCTGTTAAACAAACAGGCATCAAACACGAAGCCCGGCTCAACCCGAAGTTGAGAAGAACATTTGACCTCGCTGTCACGCATCTTTTAAACAAACATGCATCGAATTTGATGGCCAGCTCAACCCGAAGTTGATAAGAACATTAGACCTCGCCATCAGGCATCTGTTAAAAAAACAGGCATCAAACCCGAAGGCCGGCTCAACAAGGATTTGAGAGGAACATTTGACCTCGCCGTCTGGCATCTGTTAAACAAACAGGCATCGAATCCGAAGGGCGGCTCAACACAAAGTTTAGAAGTACATCTGACCTCGCCGTCAGGGATCTGTTAAACAAAAAGGCATTGAACTCTGAGGCCGGCTCAACCCGAAGTTGAGAAGAACATCTGACCTCGTTGTCAAGCATCTGTTAAACAAACAGGCATCGAGATTGATGGTCGGCTCCTCCCGATGTTGAGAAGAACATCCGACCTCGTTGTCAGGCATCAGTTAAACAAACAGGAATCGAACCTGAAGGCCGTCTCAAACCGAAGGTGAGAAGAACATCTGACCTCTCCGTCAGGCATCTATTAAACAAGTAGGCATCGAACACGAAGTCCCCCTCAACACGAAGTTGAGAGCAACATCCGACCTCGCCGTCAGACATCTGTTAAACAAACAGGCATCGAACCTCAATGTCGGCTCAACACGAAGTTGAGAGGAACATTTGACCTCGCCGTCAGGAATCTGTTAAACAAACAAGCATCGAACACGAAGGACGGCTCAACCCGAATTTCAGAAGAACATCTGACCTCACTGTCAGGCATCTGTTAAACAATTAGACATCGAACCCGAAGGCCGGCTAAACACGAAGTTTAGAGGAACATCAGATCTCGCTGTCAAGCATATGTTAAACAAACAGGCATCGAACCCGAAGGCCGGCTCAACCAAAAGTCTAAAAGAACATTTGACCTTGCCGTCAGGCATATGCTAAACAAACAGGCATCGAACCCGACGGCCGGCTCAACCAGAAATTCAGAAGAACATCTGACCTCGCCGTTAGGCATCTGTTAAACAAACAGGCATCGAACCCTAAGGTTGGCTCAACACGAAGTTTATAGGAATATCTGACCTCTCGGTCAGGAATCTTTTAAACAAACAGGCATCAAACATGAAGGTCGGCTCAACCCAAAGTTCAGAAGAACATTTGACCTTGCTGTCACGCATCTGTTAAACAAACAGGCATCGAATTTGATGGCCAGCTCAACCCGAAGTTTATAAGAACATTAGACCTTGCCATCAGGCATCTGTTAAAAAAACAGGCATCAAACCCGAAGGCCGGCTCAACAAGGCGTTGAGAGGAACATTTGACCTCGCCGTCTGCCATCTGTTAAACAAACATGCATCGAACCTGAAGGGCGACTTAACACAAAGTTGAGAAGTACATCTGACCTTGCCGTCAGGGATCTGTTAAACAAAAAGGCATTGAACTCGGAGGCCGACTCCTCCCGATGTTGAGAAGAACATGCGACCTTGTTGTCAGGCATCAGTTAAACAAACAGGTATCGAACCCGAAGGCCGACTCAAACCGAAGGTAAGAAGAACATCTGACCTCGCTGTCAGGCATCTGTTTAACAAATAGGCGTCGAACACGATGTCCCGCTCAACACAAAGTTGAGAGCAACATCTGACCTCGTCGTCAGGCATCTGTTAAACAAACAGGCATCGAACCCCTAGGTCAGCTCAACACGAAGTTGAGAGGAACATTTGACCTCTCCGTCAGGCATCTGTCAAACAAACAGGATTTGAGCTCGAAGGGTGGCACAACCCGAATTTCAGAAGAACATCTGACCTCAATGTCCGGCATCTGTTAAACAATCAGGCATCGAACCCGATGGCCGGCTAAACACGAAGTTTAGAGGAACATCTGATCTCGCTGTCAAGCATATGTTAAACAAACAGGCATCGAACCCGAAGGCCGGCTCAACCAAAAGTCTAAAAGAACATTTGACCTCGCCGTCAGGCATATGCTAAACAAACAGGCATCGAACCCAACGGCCGGCTCAACCAGAAATTCAGAAGAACATCTGACCTCGCCGTTAGGCATCTATTAAACAAACAGGCATCGAACCCGAAGGCTGGCTTAACACGAAGTTCATAGGAATATATGACCTCACCGTCAGGAATCTGTTAAATAAACAGGCATTAAACACGAAGGCCGACTCAACCCGAAGTTGAGAAGAACATTTTACCTCGCTGTCACGCATCTGTTAAACAAACAGGTATCGAATTTGATGGCCAGCTCAACCCGAAGTTGATAAGAACATTAGACCTCGCCATCAGGCATCTGTTAAGAAAACAGGCATCAAACCCGAAGGCCGGCTCAACAAGGAGTTGAGAGGAACATTTGACCTCGCCATCTGGGATCTGTTAAACAAACATGCATCGAACCCGAAGGGAGGCTCAACACAAAGTTGAGAAGTACATCTGACCTTGCCGTCAGGGATCTGTTAAACAAAAAGGCATTGAACTCGGAGGCCGGCTCAACACGAAGTTGAGAAGAACATCTGACCTCGCTGTCATGCATCTGTTAAACAAACATGCATCGAGATTGATGGTCGGCTCCTCCCGATGTTGAGAAGAACATGCGACCTCGTTGTCAGGCATCTGTTAAACAAATAGGCATCGAACACGATGTCCCGCTCAACACGAAGTTGAGAGCAACATCTGACCTCGTCGTCAGGCATCTGTTAAATAAACTGGCATCGAACCCCTAGGTCAGCTCAACACGAAGTTGAGAGGAACATTTGACCTCTCCGTCAGGCATCTGTCAAACAAACAGGATTTGAGCTCGAAGGGTGGCACAACCCGAATTTCAGAAGAACATCTGACCTCAATGTCAGGCATCTATTAAACAATCAGGCATCGAACCCGAAGGCCGGCTAAACACGAAGTTTAGCGGAATATCAGATCTCGCTGTCAAGCATATGTTAAACAAACAGGCATTGAAACCGAAGGCCGGCTCAACCAAAAGTCTAAAAGACAATTTGACCTCGCCGTCAGGCATATGCTAAACAAACAGGCATCGAACCCGACGGCCGGCTCAACCAGAAATTCAGAAGAACATCTGACCTCGCTGTTAGGCATCTATTAAACAAACAGGCATCGAACCCGAAGGCTGGCTCAACACGAAGTTCATAGGAATATATGACCTCGCCGTCAGGAATCTGTTAAACAAACAGGCATCAAACACGAAGGCCGACTCAACCCGAAGTTGAGAAGAACATCTGACCTCGCTGTCACGCATTTGTTAAACAAACAGGTATCGAATTTGATGGCCAGCTCAACCCGAAGTTGATAAGAACATTAGACCTCGCCATCAAGCATCTGTTAAAAAAACAGGGATCAAACCCGAAGGCCGGCTCAACAAGGAGTTGAGAGGAACGTTTGACCTCGCCGTCTGGCATCTGTTAAACACACATGCATCGTACCCGAAGGGCGGCTCAACACAAAGTTGAGAAATACATCTGACCCCGCCGTCAGGGATATGTTAAACAAAAAGGCATTGAACTCGGAGGCCGGCTCAACCCGAAGTTGAGAAGAACATCTGACCTCGCTGTCATGCATCTGTTAAACAAACAGGCATCGAGATTGATGGTCGGCTCCTCCCGATGTTGAGAAGAACATGCGACCTCGTTGTCAGGCATCAATTAAACAAACAGGTATCAAACCCAAAAGCCGGCTAAAACCGAAGGTAAGAAGAACATCTGACCTCGCTGTCAGGCATCTGTTAAACAAATAGGCATCGAACACAAAGTCCTGCTCAACACGAAGTTGAGAGCAACATCTGACCTCGCCGTCAGGCATCTGTTAAACAAACAGGCATCGAACCCCTAGGTCAGCTCTACACGAAGTTGAGAGGAACATTTGACCTCTCCGTCAGGCATCTGTTAAACAAACAGGATTTGAGCCCAAAGGGTGGCACAACCCGAATTTCAGAAGAACATCTGACCTCACTGTCAGGCATCTGTTCAACAATCAGGCATCGAACCCGAAGGCCGGCTAAACACGAAGTTTAGAGGAACATCTGACCTCACTGTCAAGCATATGTTAAACAAACAGGCATCGAACCCGAAGGCCGGCTCAATCAAAAGTCTAAAAGAACATTTGACCTCGCCGTCAGGCATATGCTAAACAAACTGTCATCAAACCCGACAGCCGACTCAACCAGAAATTCAGAAGAACATCTGACCACGCCTTTACGCATCTGTTAAACAAACAGGCATCGAACCCGAAGGCTTGCTCAAAACGAAGTTCATAGGAATATCGGACCTCTCCGTCAGGAATCTGTTAAACAAACAGGCATCAAACACGAAGGTCGGCTCAACCCGAAGTTGAGAAGAACATCTGACCTCGCTGTCACGCATCTGTTAAACAAACAGGTATCGAATTTGATGGCCAGCTCAACCCGAAGTTGATAAGAACATTAGACCTCGCCATCAGGCATCTGTTAAAAAAACAGGCATCAAACCCGAAGGCCGGCTCAACAAGGAGTTGAGAGGAACGTTTGACCTCGCCGTCTGGCATCTGTTAAACAAACATGCATTGAACTCGAAGGGCGGCTTAACACAAAGTTGAGAAATATATCTGACCTCGCCGTCAGGGATATGTTAAACAAAAAGGCATTGAACTTGGAGGCCGGCTCAACCCGAAGTTGAGAAGAACATCTGACCTCGCTGTCATGCATCTGTTAAACAAACAGGCATCGAGATTGATGGTCGGCTCCTCCCGATGTTGAGAAGAACATGCGACCTCGTTGTCAGGCATCAGTTAAACAAACAGGCATCGAACCCAAAGGCCGGCTAAAACCGAAGGTAAGAAGAACATCTGACCTCGCTGTCAGGAATCTGTTAAACAAATAGGCATCGAACACGAAGTCCTGCTCAACACGAAGTTGAGAGCAACATCTGACCTCGCCGTCAGGCATCTGTTAAACAAACAGGCATCGAACCCCTAGGTCAGCTCTACACGAAGTTGAGAGGAACATTTGACCTCTCCGTCAGGCATCTGTTAAACAAACAGGATTTGAGCCCGAAGGGTGGCACAACCCGAATTTCAGAAGAACATCTGACCTCACTGTCAGGCATCTGTTAAACAATCAGGCATCGAACCCGAAGGGCGGCTAAACACGAAGTTTAGAGGAACATCTGACCTAACTGTCAAGCATATGTTAAACAAACAGGCATCGAACCCGAAGGCCGGCTCAACCAAAAGTCTAAAAGAACATTTGACCTCGCCGTCGGGCATATGCTAAACAAACTGTCATCGAACCCGACAGCCGACTCAACCAGAAATTCAGAAGAACATCTGACCTCGCCGTTAGGCATCTGTTAAACAAACAGGCATCGAACCCGATGGCTTGCTCAACACGAAGTTCATAGGAATATCTGACCTCGCTGTCAGGCATCTGTTAAACAAAAAGGCATTGAACTCGGAGGCCGACTCAACCCGAAGTTGAGAAGAACATCTGACCTCGCTGTCACGCTTCTGTTAAACAAACAGGCATCGAGATTGATGGTCGGCTCCTCCCGATGTTGAGAAGAACATGCGACCTCGTTGTCAGGCATCAGTTAAACAAACAGGAATCGAACCCAAAGGCCGGCTAAAACCGAAGGTAAGAAGAACATCTGACCTCGTTGTCAGGCATCTGTTAAACAAATAGGCATCGAACACGATGTCCCGCTCAACACGAAGTTGAAAGCAACATCTGACCTCGTCGTCAGGCATCTGTTAAATAAACTGGCATCGAACCTCTAGGTCAGCTCAACACGAAGTTGAGAGGAACATTTGACCTCTCCGTCAGGCATCTGTTAAACAAACAGGATTTGAGCTCGAAGGGTGGCACAACCCGAATTTCAGAAGAACATCTGACCTCAATGTCAGGCATCTGTTAAACAATCAGGCATCGAACCCGAAGGCCAGCTAAACACGAAGTTTAGAGGAACATCTGATCTCGCTGTCAAGCATATGTTAAACAAACAGGCATCGAACCCGAAGCCCGGCTCAACCAAAAGTCTAAAAGAACATTTGACCTCGCCGTCAGGCATATGCTAAACAAACAGGCATCGAACCCAACGACCGGCTCAACAAGAAATTCAGAAGAACATCTGACCTCGCCGTTAGGCATCTGTTAAACAAACAGGCATCGAACCCGAAGGCTGGCTCAACACGAAGTTCATAGGAATATATGACCTCGCCGTCAGGAATCTGTTAAACAAACAGGCATCAAACACGAAGGTCGGCTCAACCCGAAGTTGAGAAGAACATCTGACCTCGCTGTCACGCATCTGTTAAACAAACAGGTATCGAATTTGATGGCCAGCTCAACCCGAAGTTGATAAGAACATTAGACCTCGCCATCAGGCATCTGTTAAAAAATCAGGCATCAAACCCGAAGGCCGGCTCAACAAGGAGTTGAGAGGAACGTTTGACCTCGCCGTCTGGCATCTGTTAAACAAACATGCATCGAACCGGAAGGGCGGGTCAACACAAAGTTGAGAAATACATCTGACCTCGCCGTCAGGGATCTGTTTAACAAAAAGGCATTGAACTCGGAGGTCGGCTCAACCCGAAGTTGAGAAGAACATCTGACCTCGCTGTCATGCATCTGTTAAACAAACATGCATCGAGATTGATGGTCGGCTCCTCCCGATGTTGAGAAGAACATGCGACCTCGTTGTCAGGCATCTGTTAAACAAATAGGCATCGAACACGATGTCCCGCTCAACACGAAGTTGAGAGCAACATCGGACCTCGTCGTCAGGCATCTGTTAAATAAACTGGCATCGAACCTCTAGGTCAGCTCAACACGAAGTTAAGAGGAACATTTGACCTCTCCGTCAGGCATCTGTTAAACAAACAGGATTTGAGCTCGAAGGGTGGCACAACCTGAATTTCAGAAGAACATCTGACCTCAATGTCAGGCATCTGTTAAACAATCAGGCATCGAACCCGAAGGCCGGCTAAACACGAAGTTTAGAGGAACATCTGATCTCGCTGTCAAGCATATGTTAAACAAACAGGCATCGAACCCGAAGGCCGGCTCAACCAAAAGTCTAAAAGAACATTTGACCTCGCCGTCAGGCATATGCTAAACAAACAGGCATCGAACCCAACGACCGGCTCAACAAGAAATTCAGAAGAACATCTGACCTTGCTGTTAGGCATCTGTTAAACAAACAGGCATCGAACCCGAAGGCTGGCTCAACACGAAGTTCATAGGAATATATGACCTCGCCGTTAGGAATCTGTTAAACAAACAGGCATCAAACACGAAGGCCGACTCAACCCGAAGTTGAGAAGAACATCTGACCTTGCTGTCACGCATCTGTTAAACAAACAGGTATCGAATTTGATGGCCAGCTCAACCCGAAGTTGATAAGAACATTAGACCTCGCCATCAAGCATCTGTTAAAAAAACAGGCATCAAACCCGAAGGCCGGCTCAACAAAGAGTTGAGAGGAACGTTTGACCTCGCCGTCTGGCATATGTTAAACAAACATGCATCGAACCCGAAGGGCGGCTCGACACAAAGTTGAGAAATACATCTGACCTCGCCGTCAGGGATATGTTAAACAAAAAGGCATTGAACTCGGAGGTCGGCTCAACCCGAAGTTGAGAAGAACATCTGACCTCGCTGTCATGCATCTGTTAAACAAACAGGCATCGAGATTGATGGTCGGCTCCTCCCGATGTTGAGAAGAACATGCGACCTCGTTGTCAGGCATCAGTTAAACAAACAGGTATCAAACCCAAAAGCCGGCTAAAACCGAAGGTAAGAAGAATATCTGACCTCGCTGTCAGGCATCTGTTAAACAAATAGGCATCGAACACGAAGTCCTCCTCAACACGAAGTTGAGAGCAACATCTGACCTCGCCGTCAGGCATCTGTTAAACAAACAGGCATCGAACCCCTAGGTCAGCTCTACACGAAGTTGAGAGGAACATTTGACCTCTCCGTCAGGCATCTGTTAAACAAACAGGATTTGAGCCCGAAGGGTGGCACAACCCGAATTTCAGAAGAACATCTGACCTCACTGTCAGGCATCTGTTAAACAATCAGGCATCGAACCCGAAGGCCGGCTAAACACGAAGTTTAGAGGAACATCGGACCTCACTGTCAAGCATATGTTAAACAAACAGGCATCGAACCCGAAGGCCGGCTCAACCAAAAGTCTAAAAGAACATTTGACCTCGCCGTCAGGCATATGCTAAACAAACTGTCATCGAACCCGACAGCCGACTCAACCAGAAATTCAGAAGAACATCTGACCTCGCTGTTAGGCATCTGTTAAACAAACAGGCATCGAACCCGAAGGCTTGCTCAACACGAAGTTCATAGGAATATCTGACCTCTCCGTCAGGAATCTGTTAAACAAACAGGCATCAAACACGAAGGTCGGCTCAACCCGAAGTTGAGAAGAACATCTGACCTCGCTGTCACGCATCTGTTAAACAAACAGGTATCGAATTTGATGGCCAGCTCAACCCGAAGTTGATAAGAACATTAGACCTTGCCATCAGGCATCTGTTAAACAAACTGTCATCGAACCCGACAGCCGGCTCAACAAGGAGTTGAGAGGAACATCTGACCTCGCTGTTAGGCATCTGTTAAACAAACATGCATCGAACTCGAAGGGCGGCTCAACACAAAGTTGAGAAATACATCTGACCTCGCTGTCAGGGATATGTTAAACAAAAAGGCATTGAACTCGGAGGCCGGCTCAACCCGAAGTTGAGAAGAACATCTGACCTCGCTGTCATGCATCTGTTAAACAAACAGGCATCGAGATTGATGGTCGGCTCCTCCCGATGTTGAGAAGAACATGCGACCTCGTTGTCAGGCATCAGTTAAACAAACAGGTATCGAACCCAAAGGCCGGCTAAAACCGAAGGTAAGAAGAACACCTGACCTCGCTGTCAGCCATCTGTTAAACAAATAGGCATTGAACACGAAGTCCTGCTCAACACGAAGTTGAGAGCAACATCTGACCTCGCTGTCAGGCATCTGTTAAACAAACAGGCATCGAACCCCTAGGTCAGCTCTACACGAAGTTGAGAGGAACATTTGACCTCTCCGTCAGGCATCTGTTAAACAAACAGGATTTGAGCCCGAAGGGTGGCACAACCCGAATTTCAGAAGAACATCTGACCTCACTGTCAGGCATCTGTTAAACAATCAGGCATCGAACCCGAAGGGCGGCTAAACACTAAGTTTAGAGGAACATCTGACCTAACTGTCAAGCATATGTTAAACAAACAGGCATCGAACCCGAAGGCCGGCTCAACCAAAAGTCTAAAAGAACATTTGACCTCGCCGTCAGGCATATGCTAAACAAACTGTCATCAAACCCGACAGCCGACTCAACCAGAAATTCAGAAGAACATCTGACCACGCCTTTACGCATCTGTTAAACAAACAGGCATCGAACCCGAAGGCTTGCTCAAAACGAAGTTCATAGGAATATCGGACCTCTCCGTCAGGAATCTGTTAAACAAACAGGCATCAAACACGAAGGTCGGCTCAACCCGAAGTTGAGAAGAACATCTGACCTCGCTGTCACGCATCTGTTAAACAAACAGGTATCGAATTTGATGGCCAGCTCAACCCGAAGTTGATAAGAACATTAGACCTCGCCATCAGGCATCTGTTAAAAAAACAGGCATCAAACCCGAAGGCCGGCTCAACAAGGAGTTGAGAGGAACGTTTGACCTCGCCGTCTGGCATCTGTTAAACAAACATGCATTGAACTCGAAGGGCGGCTTAACACAAAGTTGAGAAATATATCTGACCTCGCCGTCAGGGATATGTTAAACAAAAAGGCATTGAACTTGGAGGCCGGCTCAACCCGAAGTTGAGAAGAACATCTGACCTCGCTGTCATGCATCTGTTAAACAAACAGGCATCGAGATTGATGGTCGGCTCCTCCCGATGTTGAGAAGAACATGCGACCTCGTTGTCAGGCATCAGTTAAACAAACAGGCATCGAACCCAAAGGCCGGCTAAAACCGAAGGTAAGAAGAACATCTGACCTCGCTGTCAGGAATCTGTTAAACAAATAGGCATCGAACACGAAGTCCTGCTCAACACGAAGTTGAGAGCAACATCTGACCTCGCCGTCAGGCATCTGTTAAACAAACAGGCATCGAACCCCTAGGTCAGCTCTACACGAAGTTGAGAGGAACATTTGACCTCTCCGTCAGGCATCTGTTAAACAAACAGGATTTGAGCCCGAAGGGTGGCACAACCCGAATTTCAGAAGAACATCTGACCTCACTGTCAGGCATCTGTTAAACAATCAGGCATCGAACCCGAAGGGCGGCTAAACACGAAGTTTAGAGGAACATCTGACCTAACTGTCAAGCATATGTTAAACAAACAGGCATCGAACCCGAAGGCCGGCTCAACCAAAAGTCTAAAAGAACATTTGACCTCGCCGTCGGGCATATGCTAAACAAACTGTCATCGAACCCGACAGCCGACTCAACCAGAAATTCAGAAGAACATCTGACCTCGCCGTTAGGCATCTGTTAAACAAACAGGCATCGAACCCGATGGCTTGCTCAACACGAAGTTCATAGGAATATCTGACCTCGCTGTCAGGCATCTGTTAAACAAAAAGGCATTGAACTCGGAGGCCGACTCAACCCGAAGTTGAGAAGAACATCTGACCTCGCTGTCACGCTTCTGTTAAACAAACAGGCATCGAGATTGATGGTCGGCTCCTCCCGATGTTGAGAAGAACATGCGACCTCGTTGTCAGGCATCAGTTAAACAAACAGGAATCGAACCCAAAGGCCGACTAAAACCGAAGGTAAGAAGAACATCTGACCTCGTTGTCAGGCATCTGTTAAACAAATAGGCATCGAACACGATGTCCCGCTCAACACGAAGTTGAAAGCAACATCTGACCTCGTCGTCAGGCATCTGTTAAATAAACTGGCATCGAACCTCTAGGTCAGCTCAACACGAAGTTGAGAGGAACATTTGACCTCTCCGTCAGGCATCTGTTAAACAAACAGGATTTGAGCTCGAAGGGTGGCACAACCCGAATTTCAGAAGAACATCTGACCTCAATGTCAGGCATCTGTTAAACAATCAGGCATCGAACCCGAAGGCCAGCTAAACACGAAGTTTAGAGGAACATCTGATCTCGCTGTCAAGCATATGTTAAACAAACAGGCATCGAACCCGAAGCCCGGCTCAACCAAAAGTCTAAAAGAACATTTGACCTCGCCGTCAGGCATATGCTAAACAAACAGGCATCGAACCCAACGACCGGCTCAACAAGAAATTCAGAAGAACATCTGACCTCGCCGTTAGGCATCTGTTAAACAAACAGGCATCGAACCCGAAGGCTGGCTCAACACGAAGTTCATAGGAATATATGACCTCGCCGTCAGGAATCTGTTAAACAAACAGGCATCAAACACGAAGGTCGGCTCAACCCGAAGTTGAGAAGAACATCTGACCTCGCTGTCACGCATCTGTTAAACAAACAGGTATCGAATTTGATGGCCAGCTCAACCCGAAGTTGATAAGAACATTAGACCTCGCCATCAGGCATCTGTTAAAAAATCAGGCATCAAACCCGAAGGCCGGCTCAACAAGGAGTTGAGAGGAACGTTTGACCTCGCCGTCTGGCATCTTTTAAACAAACATGCATCGAACCGGAAGGGCGGGTCAACACAAAGTTGAGAAATACATCTGACCTCGCCGTCAGGGATCTGTTTAACAAAAAGGCATTGAACTCGGAGGTCGGCTCAACCCGAAGTTGAGAAGAACATCTGACCTCGCTGTCATGCATCTGTTAAACAAACATGCATCGAGATTGATGGTCGGCTCCTCCCGATGTTGAGAAGAACATGCGACCTCGTTGTCAGGCATCTGTTAAACAAATAGGCATCGAACACGATGTCCCGCTCAACACGAAGTTGAGAGCAACATCTGACCTCGTCGTCAGGCATCTGTTAAATAAACTGGCATCGAACCTCTAGGTCAGCTCAACACGAAGTTAAGAGGAACATTTGACCTCTCCGTCAGGCATCTGTTAAACAAACAGGATTTGAGCTCGAAGGGTGGCACAACCTGAATTTCAGAAGAACATCTGACCTCAATGTCAGGCATCTGTTAAACAATCAGGCATCGAACCCGAAGGCCGGCTAAACACGAAGTTTAGAGGAACATCTGATCTCGCTGTCAAGCATATGTTAAACAAACAGGCATCGAACCCGAAGGCCGGCTCAACCAAAAGTCTAAAAGAACATTTGACCTCGCCGTCAGGCATATGCTAAACAAACAGGCATCGAACCCAACGACCGGCTCAACAAGAAATTCAGAAGAACATCTGACCTTGCTGTTAGGCATCTGTTAAACAAACAGGCATCGAACCCGAAGGCTGGCTCAACACGAAGTTCATAGGAATATATGACCTCGCCGTTAGGAATCTGTTAAACAAACAGGCATCAAACACGAAGGCCGACTCAACCCGAAGTTGAGAAGAACATCTGACCTTGCTGTCACGCATCTGTTAAACAAACAGGTATCGAATTTGATGGCCAGCTCAACCCGAAGTTGATAAGAACATTAGACCTCGCCATCAAGCATCTGTTAAAAAAACAGGCATCAAACCCGAAGGCCGGCTCAACAAAGAGTTGAGAGGAACGTTTGACCTCGCCGTCTGGCATATGTTAAACAAACATGCATCGAACCCGAAGGGCGGCTCGACACAAAGTTGAGAAATACATCTGACCTCGCCGTCAGGGATATGTTAAACAAAAAGGCATTGAACTCGGAGGTCGGCTCAACCCGAAGTTGAGAAGAACATCTGACCTCGCTGTCATGCATCTGTTAAACAAACAGGCATCGAGATTGATGGTCGGCTCCTCCCGATGTTGAGAAGAACATGCGACCTCGTTGTCAGGCATCAGTTAAACAAACAGGTATCAAACCCAAAAGCCGGCTAAAACCGAAGGTAAGAAGAATATCTGACCTCGCTGTCAGGCATCTGTTAAACAAATAGGCATCGAACACGAAGTCCTCCTCAACACGAAGTTGAGAGCAACATCTGACCTCGCCGTCAGGCATCTGTTAAACAAACAGGCATCGAACCCCTAGGTCAGCTCTACACGAAGTTGAGAGGAACATTTGACCTCTCCGTCAGGCATCTGTTAAACAAACAGGATTTGAGCCCGAAGGGTGGCACAACCCGAATTTCAGAAGAACATCTGACCTCACTGTCAGGCATCTGTTAAACAATCAGGCATCGAACCCGAAGGCCGGCTAAACACGAAGTTTAGAGGAACATCGAACCTCACTGTCAAGCATATGTTAAACAAACAGGCATCGAACCCGAAGGCCGGCTCAACCAAAAGTCTAAAAGAACATTTGACCTCGCCGTCAGGCATATGCTAAACAAACTGTCATCGAACCCGACAGCCGACTCAACCAGAAATTCAGAAGAACATCTGACCTCGCTGTTAGGCATCTGTTAAACAAACAGGCATCGAACCCGAAGGCTTGCTCAACACGAAGTTCATAGGAATATCTGACCTCTCCGTCAGGAATCTGTTAAACAAACAGGCATCAAACACGAAGGTCGGCTCAACCCGAAGTTGAGAAGAACATCTGACCTCGCTGTCACGCATCTGTTAAACAAACAGGTATCGAATTTGATGGCCAGCTCAACCCGAAGTTGATAAGAACATTAGACCTTGCCATCAGGCATCTGTTAAACAAACTGTCATCGAACCCGACAGCCGGCTCAACAAGGAGTTGAGAGGAACATCTGACCTCGCCGTTAGGCATCTGTTAAACAAACATGCATCGAACTCGAAGGGCGGCTCAACACAAAGTTGAGAAATACATCTGACCTCGCTGTCAGGGATATGTTAAACAAAAAGGCATTGAACTCGGAGGCCGGCTCAACCCGAAGTTGAGAAGAACATCTGACCTCGCTGTCATGCATCTGTTAAACAAACAGGCATCGAGATTGATGGTCGGCTCCTCCCGATGTTGAGAAGAACATGCGACCTCGTTGTCAGGCATCAGTTAAACAAACAGGTATCGAACCCAAAGGCCGGCTAAAACCGAAGGTAAGAAGAACACCTGACCTCGCTGTCAGCCATCTGTTAAACAAATAGGCATTGAACACGAAGTCCTGCTCAACACGAAGTTGAGAGCAACATCTGACCTCGCTGTCAGGCATCTGTTAAACAAACAGGCATCGAACCCCTAGGTCAGCTCTACACGAAGTTGAGAGGAACATTTGACCTCTCCGTCAGGCATCTGTTAAACAAACAGGATTTGAGCCCGAAGGGTGGCACAACCCGAATTTCAGAAGAACATCTGACCTCACTGTCAGGCATCTGTTAAACAATCAGGCATCGAACCCGAAGGGCGGCTAAACACTAAGTTTAGAGGAACATCTGACCTAACTGTCAAGCATATGTTAAACAAACAGGCATCGAACCCGAAGGCCGGCTCAACCAAAAGTCTAAAAGAACATTTGACCTCGCCGTCGGGCATATGCTAAACAAACTGTCATCGAACCCGACAGCCGACTCAACCAGAAATTCAGAAGAACATCTGACCTCGCAGTTAGGCATCTGTTAAACAAACAAGCATCAAACCCGAAGGCTTGCTCAACACGAAGTTCATAGGAATATCTGACCTCTCCATCAGGAATCTGTTAAACAAACAGGCATCAAACACGAAGGCCGCCTCAACCCGAAGTTGAGAAGAACATCTGACCTCGCTGTCACGCATCTGTTAAACAAACAGGCATCGAGATTGATAGTCGGCTCCTCCCGATGTTGAGAAGAACATGCGACCTCGTTCTCAGGCATCAGTTAAACAAACAGGTATCGAACCCAAAGGCTGGCTCAAACCGAAGGTAAGAAGAACATCTGACCTCGTTGTCAGGCATCTGTTAAACAAAAAGGCATTGAACTCGGAGGCCGGCTCAACACGAAGTTGAGAAGAACATCTGACCTCGCTGTCATGCATCTATTAAACAAACATGCATCGAGATTGATGGTCGGCTCCTCCCGATGTTGAGAAGAACATGCGACCTTGTTGTCAGGCATCAGTTAAACAAACAGGAATCGAACCCGAAGGCCGGGTCAAACCGAAGGTAAGAAGAACATCTGACCTCGCCGTCAGGCATCTGTTAAACAAATAGGCATCGAACACGAAGTCCCGCTCAACACGAAGTTGAGAGCAACATCTGACCTCGCTGTCAGGCATCTGTTAAACAAACAGGCATCGAACCCCTAGGTCAGCTCAACACGAAGTTGAGAGGAACATTTGACCTCTCCGTCAGACATCTGTTAAACAAACAGGATTTGAGCCCGAAAGGTGGCACAACCCAAAGTTGAGAAGAACATCTGACCTCGTTGTCAGGCATCTGTTAAAAAAATAGGCATCGAACCCGAAGGCCGGCTCAACACGAAGTTCATAGGAATATCTGACCTCACCGTAAGGCATCTGTTAAACAAATAGGCATCAAACTTGAAGTCCTGCTCAACACGAAGTTGAGAGCAACATCTGACCTCGTCGCCAGGAATATTATTAAACAAACGGGCATCGAACCCGAAGGCAGGCTCAATACAAAGTTGAGAGGAACATCTGACCTCGCCGTCAAGCATATGTTAAATAAACAGGCATTGAACCTGAAGGCCGGCTCGACCAAAAGTTGAGAAGAACATTTGACCTCACTGTCAGGAATATGTTAAACAAACAGGAATCGAACCCGACGACCGGCTCAACCTGAAGTTGAAAAGAACATCTGACTTCGCCGTCTGGCATCTGTTAAACAAACAGGCATCAAACCCGAAAGCTGGCTCTTCCAAAAGTTCATAGGAATATCTGACCTCGCCGTCAGGGATCTGTTAAACAAACAAGCATCAAACACAAAGGTCGGCTCAACCCGAAGTTGAGAAGAACATCTGACCTTGCTGTCACGCATCTGTTAAAGAAACACGCATCGAATTTGATGGCCAACTCAACCCGAAGTTGATAAGAGCATTAGACCTCGCCGTCAGGCATCTGTTATAAAAACAGGCATCGAACCCGAAGGCCAGCTCAACAAGAAGCTGAGAGGAACATTTGACCTCGCCGTCAGGCATCTGTTAAACAAACACGCATCGAACCCGAAGGGCGGATCAACACAAAGTTGAGAAGTACATCTGACCTCGCCGTCAGGGATCTGTTAAACAAACAGGCATCGAACCCGGAGGCCGACTCAACCCGAAGTTGAGAAGAACATATGACCTCGCTGTCAGGCATCTGTTAAGCAAACAGGCATCGAGATTGATGGTCGGCTCATCCCGAAATTGAGAAGAACATCTGACCTCGTTGTCAGGCATCAGTTAAATAAACTGGAATCGAACCCGAAGGCCGACTCAAACCGAAGGTGAGAAGAACATCTGACTTCTCCGCCAGGCATCTATTAAAGAAATAGGCATCGTACACGAAGTCCCGCTCAACACGAAGTTAAGAGCAACATCTGACCTCGCCGTCAGGCATCTGTTAAACAAACAGACATCGAACCCCAATGCCGGCTCAACACGAAGTTGAGAGGAACATTTGACCTCGCCGTCAGGAATCTGTTAAACAAACAGGCATCGAACCTGAAGGGCGGCTCAACCCGAATTTTAGAAGAACATCTGACCTTTCTGTCAGGCATCTGTTAAACAATCAGGCATCGAACCCGAAGTCCCGCTCAACACGAAGTTGAGAGCAACTTCTGAACTCACCGCCAGGAATTTGTTAAACCATGGGGCATCAAACCTGAAGGTCGGCTCAACACGAAGTTCAGAGGAACATCTGACCTCGCCGTCAAGCATTTGTTAAATACACAGGCATCGAACCCGAAGGCCGGCTCAACCAAAAGTTGAGAAGAACATTTGACCTCGCCGTCAGGTATATGTTAAACAAACATGCATCGAACTCGACGACACAGGCATCGAACCCCCATCACAGCAAGTATGATACAATGTGGAAAGTAAAATGATAAAGCACATATATACGCACACCCAAAAGAAAACACACAAGCGGTAGGATTGACGCGCATAGGGGATATTCATGTCCCCAGCAGAGTCGCCAGCTGTCGCTACTGCGAAAAAAGGAGGTCGACAATGACTAACAGGATCGCCACCTATCGTTATTTATCCCAAAGAGGGGAAAGGAAATGATCGGAAAAAACCTAACGAAAATGGGAAAGGACGAGGTCATCCCAACCATGTCCTAGGTTCAGGAGTCGATTACGCAAGGGGAAGGTATGAGCACCCCTCACGTTCGTCGTACTCGACGGGATTCGCGCATGTTTTGTCTATCTAAAAAGGTGTATAAACTATCTAGCTAAAGGCTTATGGATAAAAGAAAAAGAACAAAGGACTGACTCAGCAGAGCATCGCCGCTCTGTGCCTACGTACTCCCCCGTGCAATGGGAAAATAAGAGTCAACGTAGTTCGACTAACTACGACTAAAGAAGGGGGGCAGGTTGCTCGCTAAGACGCCGCGTCTTATGCCTATGTACTTTCATCTGGTATGAAATATCAGAGCAAATGTAGTTCGGGCTAACGAGAACATAGGTTGTTCAAAAGTTTTACCCGAGTAGGGTTAATAGACAGTTCTAGCAGTTTGGTGTATGCAGCTCGACCATTGGAGACTTAGGCGTTACTGTTTGCGATAGGACTGAAAGTTAACAACACTCTTGTTTATGAAAAGGTTTTCTTGATTAAGATCCCGAAGGATAAAATGGTTTGAAGTGTTTTTGTGTTTTTTAGGGAAAAATTATTTTGAATTAGAGTGTTCATAATGTATGTTGTAACAAAGTCTAAAACCTAGGATCGAATGCAACGCATATCGTCCTAAGGACGTATACTAAACACTCTAGGAAATTGAGAGGTAACCCCTCAATCACCATTTCCCAAGTATAAGGCTCATGGCACAACATTCATTATCTTTATTAAGTGGGTTGAAGTTGTTTGAAGATGAGGAGAGAAAGGGACAAACTAAAGGGGGACTAGACCAAACCCTAGAAGTTTTCATGCAAAGTGCATCTAAAGTTGGGATTACAAAAGGGAAACACCTACCTAATGTTGTCATGCATGGTTAGAATCCTAATGTCTATCATAAACTCTCTTAAACAAGAGAGATTAGAAATCCTAAGGGAAGGAAGACAAAAGAAGAAGAAAGAACAAAATAAAACATGCCAATAAGGGAATGCATACATGGAATGCACAAGTAGGATGAAAGTGGGAGGAAAACATGTGTGGGGCAGTAGCCACCACAAGCTCATCTCAACCAAGAATGCATATGAGGATGCAAAGAGAAAAAGAGAGAGATGCATCAAAGGCAAACAAACAAGTGTGACAAAAACAATGAGAAAAAGTCCTCATGGATTCATCACTTTAGGTAAGCTTCAAGTTCCTCCTAAGGAGTGACCAAGCTACCTTAAATGACACTCCAAGGTCATTGGACAGAATGGAGGATGAGGAAAGAATTCACAAATGCAAAAGCAAACACATCACAAGAGAAAGCAAGCACATGCACAAAGGAAAAGCAAGAAAGCTCCACATGGAAACCCTAATGAAAGACTCAAGAAATGAACACAAATGAGCAAGCAAAAAGAATTGTCATGGCCTAAAATTGAACCAAAAACATCCTTAACATGTTAGCAACATGAATTACAAGGCATTGAAAGCTCAAGGGATCCAAAAATGTCATATCCAAGTCAAACTAGGTCAAGATGTGTGTGGGAACCTTTCTTGGAGATGACTTAACTTGCAAGTCATCTCAAAATTAGGATAAAGGCTCAACAAATACCAAATAGAATGCACAAGATAGCCAAACAAGTTGGCAAACAGAAACCAAGGGCACAAGGCCAATATCCCCTCAAAGCACCATCAAAAGAAAATTAAATTCAAGATGTACCACTTTGAAATGGGAAAATCGAGGGTCAAAAGGAAAGCACCAAAAGTCACCCCTAAAGTCAACCAACCAGGGGCAAAATGGTCCTCAAGAAATGTTGAACTCATCAAGAGTATGAGGAACAATTTTCATTCATTGGACCAAAGGGGAAAGGGAGAAACAGTTAAAACATCACACAATGTCATAATTTAATTCAAATAAAACCTCTCCAATTAATTAATTCATTTTTAAATGAAAAATAATCTGAAAAAATAAAATAAAAAGTCTATAAAATAAAAGACATTTTAAAGATCCTGAAAAGTATTTTTGATGAATTTTATTAATTGGAGATTATTTTTAAATGAATTAAATTGAAACAAGAACAAAACAGAAAAAATAAAAGAGAATAAAAAGAAATGAATCCCTGCCACTTCGGGTGATCGCTCCTGCTCCCACAACATTCTCTGCTGACTCCACAGGAAGACTCTTCAAATCTATCTTCTGACCATTATAATACACCTCAGCTCCGTAGTTCCACGGAATCACTTTGGTGCTCTCATAAGACACAGGTCCTGCTTTGGTGATAGTGATTGTTGGTGGCCTACGAGGCGCTGAGATAGTTATAGTCTTATATGAGATTGAGATTGTGGCGACCTCGTCCCTCTCTTCACTTACTTCATCAACAGGTTTCTTTTCTGTGGTTCATTCAAACTGCAATGTCCCCTCATCTATCATTCCTTGGATACACCTTCTCAAATCAACGCATCCCTCGGGATGACTTAAGCAATCAACACAGTCCTCACTACAGCCTGGGAATACACCTCCTCCCAGCAATTTGTCTTTCACAAACTTCAATGGAGTTTTCAACTCGTTCACATACATTATCAAGTCTAAATCCTCCTCCACCAAAATAGCACCAACCCTAGCCTGTCCATGGTTTGGCATAGGGTTCTGCACAACGTTAGGTGCATCATGAGAAAAATTTATTGCTTTGCTGTCAATGAGGTCTTGGAGCTTGTGTTTAAAAGCCTTGCAATCGTCAATAGCGTGATCAAGCGCCCCAGAGTGAAACTCGCAACGAGCATTTGCGTCATAGCCAGGTGGGGGAGGACCTGTCAAAGGAGCTAGAGTCCTTTTCTGAATTAATTGCAGTTGTAATAAAGTCTGAAGCACCTAAGATTATGGCATCGGTGGAGTGTCAAATACTCTATTCGGCCTAGCCCTATCAGGGTACCTTCTATAACCTTGCTGGTTTTGTTGTTGTGGCTGATACTGTCTTTGTTGTTGTCATTGTTGCGGTTGCTGTTGTTGTGGCACAGGAATAGTAACACTGGCAACTTGCTGTTGGCGATAATGGTTCTGTGACTGACCCCTTCCTCTTCCTCTAGAACTTGTCACTGAGTTAACGTCACCTTCACGCTTCTTGTTCACAAATACCTTCTTTCCTCCCCCTCCAGTTGAGGGTACTTCTCCCGCCTGAATCTTTCCGAGCTTGATGCCGTTTTCCACCCTTTCACCGGTGATTATCAAGTCTAAAAAACTTCACGACATACTGCTAATCAGTTTTTCATAGTACACCCCTGGTAAAGTAGCAACAAACATGTCAACGAGCTCATGCTCTACCATGGGAGGCTGCACTCTAGCAGCAAGCTCTCGCCATCTCTGGACGTACTCTTTAAAGCATTCGTTATTCTTTTGGGAAAGATTCTGCAACTGGACTCTATTTGGTGCAAGGTCACTATTGTACTGATAGTGCCTTACAAAAGCTTCGGCTAGGTCTTTCCAGCTGCGGATGTTAGTGGGCTCCAGCCCCATGTACCACTCCAAAGAGGGACCGGACATGCTGTCTTGGAAAAAGTGCATCAAGAGTTTTTCATCATCCGAGTACGCGGACATCTTTCTATAATACGAGCGCAGGTAAACCCTCAGGCAAGTAGTGCCTTTGTACTTGTCGAAGTCAGGCACTTTGAATTTGTGAGGCACTCTCAAGCCTAGAATCAGCCCCAGGTTAGACATATCCAGCCCCTTAGAGTTTTGGCATTCCAGAGATCTCATCTTCTCTTCAATCATTTTAATCCTTCTATCAGCCTCAGAAGGTACTTCGGCAGTTATAAATCTTGGCGAGAATAAATCCTCCTGCCTATCCTCATTCTAGGTGTGGTATATGCTACCATGTACAGCACCTGTGGTGTTGAGGCCAAAGCCGTTTCCATTTCCATTACACCCATTAGCAAAACCAACATGATTAAGACCTGCCACAGTTTCAACACCAGCAACGTGACCACCCCCTCCAGCAGTAGGGATGACTAAAGTTAGCATAGAATTGTCTGCACGAGGAGTTTCTATATGAGGAGGGTTAGAAGCAATCCCACTGTGTAACAATCCATCATTATCAACTCGTGCAATCAGAGGTTGCACTAAAGTCTGAAGTTGCGCCTGGCCACTAGCTACCCCTTGCATGACCTCCATCAGCTGTGCCATACGATCTCTCATCTCTTGCATTTCTACCTGCATCTGATCCATCAGCCTTTTCTGGTTTCCCCTGGTACCATAGCGGTGAGTTATCTGATCTGCAATCCTGAAACACTAGTGGCACAAGAAACGAGATAAGGTTAACAGTTCTGATGCACCTGCAAATGCGAGAAACATGCTAAAATTAAAACATGTATATATGAAAACAAGGAAATTTCCCCCATGATTCTAGTTTTGGGGTAACAACCGAGACGATGGAGAGCCCCACAGACAAGCATAGAATAAAAACTCCTCATATATACAAACATAAGCCCATAGGCAAAGTACAAACATCAAATAAGTACACACAAAAAAGGACCTCAACCAACAGGTCTGGTGATGGTCCAAACAAGAAGTCTAAGCTACAGAATACAAAGGAAAAGATCAGGCTGGGTGGCGAGACTGGAACTCCCTCAGCCACACCTGTGTCTCCGGATGATCTGGCATAGTGAGAAAACCATGTATGAGCAACTCCTAATGACTGATGGTGGAATGATGATCCTCGACCGAGTCCTCCTTCCCAAAAACCTCCTCAAGTCTACACCTCTTGGCATTAGCTTCATCTCTATGCTCCTCCAAGGTTGCAAGCACTTCATATAGTTTGCAGTCACTATGTCTCCTGAGCAAAGCTTCCTTTGAGATCTCCTCATCTTTAGCTCTGAGCTGAGCCTTCACCTTGTTGATCTGTGACTTCAACTGGTCTTCACAGTGCTTGCTGTTGGACATGGCAGCATTCCATTGAGCCTTAAACTTGGAAATCCGCAAACAGGCTCTATTCAGCTATTGCTTATTAGTAGCAAGCACACTACTAACAACATTTATGTCTAAACCCAACCGTTCTCTATCGCTTATCTCCTTAGTCAAGTCTGTTCCCAACTTATTCACCAGCTCAGTTTGCTTCTTCAAAGAATAAGTTGGTTTGTTCCTCTCACTTCTGAGTTAAGCAATCTCATTCTCCAACTCTTTGTTTGTCTTCTGCAACTCTTCATTTTCATGACATACCTGATTATACCTTTGGATGTCCACTGTAGTAGGCTCCTCAATCACGGGAGGGCAAACAGGATCCACTGGAGGATATGGAATCAAGAACTTCATGGCCCTCTCATGAATCCAAGCCACATAGGGGTCATATGCCTAACTATTTCTCTTTCCTAATAATGCTTTGCCTCTCCTATGGATACTTCGCCAAGCACGTTCAAGTCTGATCAAATCATCACCCTCTAACAGACTCGTGAGATACAAAGATTCCTGTATCTCTTCCTCTTTTGGAGCGTCTCTGAGAGCATATCTGAACTGTCGTACCAACAGAGAAGGGTTATAGTTGATGCACCCTTTCCTTCCGACCAGGGGGACGTTAGGAAATCCACCGCAACTATAAACAATGTTTGTGCCAAGCATGTCTCTATCAAATCAAATAACATCCTTGGAAGTCAGGCCTGTCATCCTCTCAGACCACTTTGAGGTAGCAACAGTGTCCACAAACTGATCAGTCTTAGGCATATGACTCATCGACCATCTATAAAGCAAAGGAACACAACATGAGACGTTCTTCCCCCTTCGGTTTTCATTCTTGTGGTGCACAGAATGATAAACGTCTCCTAGGAGTGTAGGGACCTGGTTCTCTGATGCTAGCAGTTAGAAGGCATCCACGTCTACAAAGTCTGGAAGGTTCGAAAACAAAACAATGCCATAAATGTATTGTGCCATAATAGCACTAAACATAATCCAACAACCATTCTTAGCGAACTTCTGAGCTTTCTCAACAAGAAACGGTAATAGAAAACCATAAGTTCCTTTCCTCTCAACTAGCTTTCCCTTTAACTCTGCAGCGTCCAAATGTAATATAGCAGCGAGCACAGCCAGATCAGGCTCCGCATCTATGTGGACAAAAGGCATCTGATCACGGATAGGTACCCCCAACATATCAGAATACTCTTCCAAAGTAGGCACCAAAACAAAATCCAGAAAGATAAAGCATCTCAATTGGGCGTCGTAGAACTGCAAGAGAGTGTAGATACCACTTGATACACCCCAAAATTTGCTCAACCTTTGCTTACCTGGTTTATGTTTCATTGCATTATAATCTGCATAGTTATATCATTTTCATATCATGTTATCATTCACATAGTAGGGGATCAAGTGTGATTATTCTCAAGAGGAGCCTAACAAGAGGTCTCATTCAAGATTGAGAAGTTGGCAAAGTCATCAGAAGGTGGTTTGAGTGCCTAAGGGTTTAGGTGTTTGAGTGTGAATCTTCTCCTAACTTGAGGATCAACTGAAGACCATCAGAGGGTTTTGAAGTTTGGAATGTAAGAAGAGGATGTGTATGGAGCTCATAGAATGCCTAGAGGGCCATGAGAGAGCTTAATCAAGTCATTGTGTCAATTGCAAGAGCCACAGTTGAGGTGCAAACAATTAGGGTTTCATCTGGGTTAATCCTAGGTCAACTGTGCAATTGAAGAGTATCAAAAGCCTACTTTTAGGTCATGGAGTTCATGAAATGATATGATGAGACATTTGTGGTGTTGTGCCAAGATCAAATCAAGAAGAGTCAAGAGTGTGGGAAGTTGCTAAATTAGGGTTTCAGTGCAAAATCCCCTATTTAGTGCCTAACTTCAAAACCACATAAGTCAAGATACAAGTTTCAAAGGGATTTTTGCCCAACATGAAACTTGTAGAGCACATCAATACCTTTAATTTGAGTACTATAAGTCCTCAAGGGGATTTATAGAACTCAGGTTATGACCAAGACAAGTTACAAGTCCTCAGATGTCTCTGAAATTTGTCTGTGAAAATCATCTGACTTCAAAGCTATTTTTGACCTAGAAAGAGGTTTTACCTGAACTTTTGGCCAACATGAAAGTTGTTCCTCATGATCTTAGATTTCTAAATTGTACTAGAAGTCTTCGATCTGATTTGTAGAACTCAAGTAATGAGGTTTACAAGTCAGGGGTATTTTGGGAAAGTGAGATTATAGGTCATTTTCAATCATAGGCCAAAATCTCCAACTTGCACTTGTCAAATGCAATTTTGTTCAACATGAAAGTTGTTCTAAATGTGGTTTTTAGGCTATCCAAGAGTTCATGATGGATTGATTGAGCTCATAGCAAGACTTGGTTTGAATTGGTTTCAAAAAGGGAAATTTTCAAATGGATTAAGGAGGGAAAATGCCAATTTTGAGTTATAGGACCAAAACATGTCAAGTAACCACATTTTTTGAATGGAAATTGAATTTTGGACACAATGACATTAGCAGAATTTTGAGTTTAGGCCAAGTTCATGAGTTGTCATGTAGTTGCTTCAAATGCAAGTTACATAGCCAATTCATTCTACAATGCAATTCAGGTTGTGCTATCAATCCAATTTCACTCTAAAATCAATTTGCAAGCTGATAGAACCTTCTAGAGCAAGTGACACAGCCTGAAATCGTGACTGTTACATTGGATTTCAAGGAAAAATCAGAAATTGCAATTGGATGGATTGAGCTTCAAACACACTTCAAAAGCCCATAAAAACATTTTATATATTCACTGCAGTGAATTCAGAGTGGTTTTGGCATTCATTTCGTGAAGAACACTGAAGCTGCAGTTGAAAAATTCCAAGAAGCAAGTGAAATCGTGTTTTGAGTTCTAGGCTGATTCAGAGCAAATTGAAGGTTGAAGCATCATCCTCTTGCATCCTTGAAAGATTCTGGAGAGTTTTGAAGCTTGATTCGAGTTCTAGCTACCTCTGTTAGTGGATCTACATCAGGTTAGTAAACTTCAAAATTCCTCTTGATTTAGGGAGATGTAGTTCATATTATGCATGTGGTTAGGATCTAATAGAGGAATAGATCATTTCTGGATTGAAATTGGAGCAATTAGTGACAATTTAGGTTGAAGTGAATTTTCTATTTGGACATGATTTGGATAGATCATGATGAACTATGAAGCATGAGGAACATTTCTGTGTCATTAGATTTGCAATTGGTGATGTTTGATCTGGATGAAATTTCTGAACTTTGATTCGTGTTTTAAAATCTATGGAGAGTTAGAACATTTGAGTAAGAGATTTGAGATCCTGATGAAATTCTGGAGAGATTGATGTAAGGATTGTTGATGTTTGATCACCTGCAACCACCTGCTTACCGGAGAAGACGACCAGAGTCTTCTCCGGCCACCGTCTTTGATCTCCACCTGGCCAGCCTGAATTTTGGAGAAGATGAGTCCATAGCCATCAGATCTTGCCTTTGACCTTGACTAGATCATAGATCCAACGGCCACGACTTAAAATTTTATTTGACTTTCTGAGGATCAAAACGATGCAGTTTCATTAAATGAGGTGGCATGCCCTCAGCGCTTGGATCAGTGTACCAGTCTCCTCATCTTGTGGCTCATGTTTTATTCTGAGTTTTGATTTTCTTTTATTCATTTTTGTTTATTTTAAATGCTTTATTGATTCAAAAAATCACAATAAATTCAATTTGGATCCAAAAATTATTTTAAAAATATCTCCATGATCTTGAGAGAATTTGTGATTTTCTGAAATCAATAAAATGCATTTTCATGCATTTTTCAATTTAATTTGTTTTTTCTTATTTTTGTTAATTCTTTTAATTTTGCATATTTGACCATCTGTTTTGTTGAATTTTTTTCTTCCAATTGGTGATGAGTTTGGCTTTGATTTTTTAGTATGTCTTAGGGTAGATATTCAGGTTCCCTTAGGATTTTTTTTTGGAATTTTAGAACAACTTTAGGTTCGGTTTTAGGTGTTGAGATTAGAGCCTTCCCAAACTTGTGGATTACCTTAATACCCTTCAATCTAAAAATTATTTAGGTGACTTAGACGTTGAATTAGGCTTTAATATTTTAACCCTAGGTTGTTCAAACATGTATGTTCGCCTAGGAATTTTATTAGATTTTTACAACTTAGTTTTCTATTTTAGTTGTATTTTGCAAGTTGCTTGTGCTTGTGGTGTTCTATTTTGTGTGCCTTTGCTTGTTTGGTCTTGTTGGTGACTTTGGAGCTGGATTGGCTTGGATTCCTTTTTGAGAGGTCTTCAAGACTTGGTATAGAAGCTATGGTTTGAATATTGGAGCTTGGAGTTGAGGTTTCCTTCTCTTTTAGGAGTTGTTTTAGTAGCTTAGGAAATTAGGGATTTTAGGAAGAGCGATTAGAGCTAGTTTTGATTCTTTCATCAAACATAGAATGCATTGTGTGCTTCTATTATATCCAATGATGTAAAGTCCTCCTAGGGAAACTCCATCTCTCCTTTGGAGGGATGTGTGGTATGCCCATAGTTGAGTAGAACTTTGAGGATGCCCTTCCATTTCAATGTTGGTACTTGATGATTTCCTTTGGTTTTCATCTGGTTCTCAACATTGCAACCTTGATCTTAGTGATTATTCTCTGCTTGGAGTGTGTTTTCTAGAGCTTGAAGTTGAAGTTTGATGAAGCTTGAAGATAGAAGCTAGTTTGAAGAAGAAGTGTTGCTGTCAACTTTGCTGTCAAGAGGATTTGCTGTTTAGAGCTGCTGTTGAGTACTGAAGTTGCTGTCTGCTGAAGACTGTTGCTGCTGCTTGGGCTGCTTCCTCTGTTTCTTTTCTTTTGTTGTATTGTTTTTTTGCTTGTGTTGATTACCCTTAGGTTTGAGGTGGAGCTTGTCTCCTCTTGCATGTTGTTTTCTCCCTTGCCTCACTGGTACTGTTGTATAGCATGCATTTTTACTGTTTATTGTTTACTGTTTACTGTTTATTGCTTGCTTTCTTTTGCTGTTTCCCCTAGGATCTCTGATTTCCTCTGTGCAAGAGGGAATTATGACAGACATTAGGTTTTGACCCATGCATGATAACTGTAGGTAGATTCCCTGTCAACTATAGTTTTAGGGTGTCTTTCTCTTCTCATCTCAAATTAATTCAAAAACACAGTAATAAGGTTAATTGAAGTCGTGCGTTACGAGCCTTAAGCTATCAAGGAAAAGGTTGGTGAAGGGCCTCTCTCCAGTAATCTGGATGTTAGTGTGGTACCCTTTGGGTGACATACGAAGCGTTCACTCCTGGGTCATAGTCTCTAGTGCGACTGAGATTGCAAACATCCTAAAAAACAGTTCTTTCGTAAAAACCTCAAACAAACATTCAAACTCTGTTTTTGTCCTCTTGGACCTTTAATCAAGAAAACCCTTTTCAGAAGGAGATATAAAAAACCGTCAGACAAACCTGTGTCTTCCGTAGCCCGAACTACATTTTCTCTAATCTTTCATGCCGTATGAAAGTACGTAGGCACAAGATGCGGTATCTTGGCGAGCAACCTTCCCCCCTTAACCCGTAGTTAGGCAAACTACATTGACTCTAATTTCTCGTTCCAGACGGGAATACGTAGGCATAAAGTGTGATACCTTACCGAGTCACTTTCTTTTCCTTTTAGACCAGACCTTTAGAGTAGATAGATAAACATACCCTTAGATAGAAAACAAGCGTGAATCCCGTCGAGTACGACGAACGTGAGGGGTGCTAATACCTTCCCCTTACGTAACCGACTCCCGAATCCAGGATTTGGTTGCGATGACCGTTCCTTTCCCTCTTTGCGTTAGGTTTACTCTGAGCGTTTCCTTTCCCTCTTGTGGGATAAATAACGCACGGTGGCGACTCTTCTGTCATGGTCGGCGCCGATTTTCACAGTAGCGACAGCTGGCGACTCTGCTGGGGACACTCAGTGGTTCCCTATGCGAGTCAATCCTAGCGCTTGTTTTCCCGTCTGGGGTTTTGTATGTATTTATTTTTCTGTCTTTACTTTCGGTACTGTATTATTGTTATTGTGCTGTGGGTAGAGAGTTACTTTGAGAGATAAGTCGGACCTGGGCTTGAGTGCATATAGACTTAGAAGTAGAGAGTAGTGGTTAGCCTGCTTGCTTTGCTCGCACCAGCTAGCTACGAAATTTACACTCAGACGAGATTCTCTTTGATGGCATCTTGCCTGGCCCTTTGGCCTCGACAGGTTATTGGATTTGAGGGTTGTCGACTCTAGGAATCTATCATTTGGGATTCGGCTAAGTGAGGCCTCTTCAAGGGATGATGATGCCACACCTTCTGGGTATCGTATCATCGCTCTTGAAAGTCTGTGACGCTGATGACCGCATAGGATGTCGTACCTCGTCTGCGAGTTAGGTACATACCTGTGAGGGTTCTTTTGTGGTTGGTTTGGTTTGAGGAGAAGATCTGATGGTTCTCAAGCTGCAGTATAGCACATCACAGTTTTTCATTATTGCACCTGATCCCCTGTTGCATATGCATCAGCATTTTCATGTTTGCATTTCATTAACGTGTATTTATGTTGCAGGTGTGCTTTTTCCCCTTAGATTCTAGTGTTCTTCTTGCCAGACATGGAGTCCATGAAGAGAACAGTTGCTTACAGGTTGCCTTCTCGAGATATCAGTTCCTTATTGTAGTTGGTTGCTCTAGCAGATCAGGGAGTGAGGGTTGAGTTCAGAGAGTCTTATGGGAAGCTGCTCAGTTTGTTGAGCAGACCTTCTGTGTCTGAGATGACTGAATTGTATACCTTGATGCAGTTTTACGAGCCTCGGTTGAGATGCTTCTTGTTCCCTGATTTTATTCTGGCCCCTACTTTGGAGGAGTATTCTGATATGCTAGGAGTTCCTGTGCTAGATCAGATGCCTTTTATTCATGAGCTTCAGTTGGCTAAGCTTGCTGAGATTATCAGTTTAGATGCTTCTGAGTTCCCCGGAGGTTTGGTCAAGTTGAATGGAGCTTATGGTTTTCATCATTCTTGCTTGGTTGATAAGGCTACGCAGTGTGCGAAGGATGGATGTTGGATTGTCTTCAATGCTATTCTGGCTATTTGCATTTATGGGATTGTATTGTTTCCCAACTTGCCTGATTTTGTTGACTCAGATGCTTTCTTTATTCTTGCCTCGAAGAATCCGGTGCCTACTCTCTTGGGTGACGTTTATCATTCTTATTGTGTACCTCTTGTATATAGGTGGTTTCAGGGACATCTCCCTAAGCGGGGACCTTTTGTTGATACTGCTAGTACTTTAGATTGGTCTTCCAGATTGATGGGATTGTGTGCTGATAACATTGTTTGGTTTGATCGGAACCTGCTCGGAGTGAATATTATATATAGTTGCAGTGGCTTTCTGAACTTTCCTTTGATTGGACGGAAATGTGGTATTAACTATAACCCTTCTCTGCTTGTGAGACAGTTTGGCTATGCTTTGAGGGACTCTCTGGTTGAAGACGAGATACAGGAATCTCTGTATCTCACGAGTTTATTAGATGGAGATTTTTTGGTCGGATTGAGGCATGCTTGGGGTAATATTCACAGAAGAGGAAAGACATTGCTTGGTAAGAGTGATAGTCGAGCTTATAATCCTTATCGACTCTGGATCCATGAGAGAGTTAGGACTTCTTTGATGTCGTATCCTGCTGTAGGGCCCTTGTATCTTCTGGTTATTAAGGAACCTATTTCAGTAGAGATTGAGAAATATAACAAGCTGCTAGCTGAGAAGGAAGAGTTACAAAGAGCGAATGAATAGCTAGAGAAAGAGATTTTCCAGCTTCGGCATGAGAAGAATGAGGCAACCTTCAGTTTGAAGAAGAAGACTGAGATGATTAATAGGTTGGGTTCAGATTTGACTGAAGAAACCAGCAAGAGAGAGAAAGTGGGAGTAGCCTTGAATGGTGTTAGTAGTGTGCTTGCTACTAAGAAAGAACTTCTAAACAAAGCTTATTCTCGACTTTCCAAATGGGAATCTTTGTTGAATGCCACGCTTACTAGCCGGAAGGAGCGTGAAGATGAGTTGAAGCTTCAGATTTCCCAGTTAGAGGAGCAGCTCAGTGCTAAGGATGCGAAGATTGCTGAAGAAGTATCTCTTAGACGTGACGTTGAGTCTAGAGTAAGTAGCATGGTCCAAGAAACTAGGGGTGGTGAATTGAAGGCTGGCTTCAAAAGATGCAGGGTTGATGAGTGTTTTGGCAGGGGAGCCTGTGAAGAGGACGCCAAAAAGCTGAGATCCACTGTTGAGCGGCATGCCTTACTGATACAGGAGCTAATCTCCAGACTAGGTCGTTCGGAGACATTGAGGCTATTGGAAGATGTCAGGGCGCGCCATTTGGCCTGATTTGTCTTTGCTTTACTCTTGTTATTTATACTTGTATTTCGACCATCGCCAGGCTTGTTGGCTGAGGTCTTTTCAGTTGTATTCAGTTGTATCTTTGTACTCTGCCTCTTGGCATTTGTTTATGTATGAGGTTTCTGATTCTGCGATTGCTTATTTGGGACTCCATTATCGTTATGGCTTCTTCTCCGGAACTAGAATCGGGGGGGGGGGGGGGGGGAATTAACCTGTTGCATGTTTACACGTGTGCCTTTGCATATTCATATTGCATGGCAGGTACATTTTTAAGCTCGAATCTTATCTCCTGCATCTTACAGGTTGTTTCAAGATTGACGAACAGAGAACTCACCGGTACGCTACAAGAAGCAACAGTAAGAAGATCATGGATCAGGTACAGTCTGAGATGCAGGAGATCCGAGATAGGTTGACCCAATTCATGCAAACCATGGAGGCTGTGGCTAAAGGCCAGGAACATCTTCAAACTCTGGTGCAACCACTGCTGGCGCGAGCGGCTGGTAATACTGAATACAACTCTGCTCATGTTGAGACTCCTCGCAGGGAGGAAGTGATACCAAATGCTGGTGAGACTGGTATTGGCAACGGCAACGACAACTCTGGTAACAGAAATGCTGATAATGTTAATGGAAATGTGGAGACCAACAGGAATGTTGGTATCAATACTAGTTTCGGTGACAACAATCAGGGTCTTGGCTTTGGCAATCGGGATGGCAATGATGGTTTCAATAATCAGGGACTCGGCAACGGAGGGTTTGGTGATAACAATCAAGGTTTTGGTAATAATGGGTACGTCAATGCTGGATTTGGCAATATGAATACCAATGGTGCTGGGATAGGTCCTTTCAATACTGGTTTTGGGACAGTGGCTGCTAATCAAGAGCTTGGCAATCTGAGGTATGATCCCAGGTTCTTCCAGAGTGGTCATGGGTATGGTCGTAATGCTGCTTATGACGGATATGGTAATGAGGGGCCGTACTGGAATAGAGATCGTCAGGAAGATTCCTTTTCTGGGCAAGGCATGGGTTTTGAGGGTCCCACTGATAGTGATCGGAGGATTAAAATGCTGGAGGAACAGATGAGAGGTATAGCCAATCATAATTCTGCAGGTTTGGACATGGCTACCATGGGGCTGGTTCTTGGGCTGATGGTGCCATTGAAGTTCAAAACTCCCACTTTCGATAAATATAAAGGGGATACATGCCCATGGGTTCATGTGCGTTTATATTACTGGAGGATGTCGGCATACTCTGATTATGAGAAGATGCTTATGCATTTTTTTCAAGATAGTTTGTCAGGACCATTGCTGGAATGGTACACGGGACTAGAGCCTGCACAGGTCGGAAGTTGGAAAGAATTGGCTGATGCTTTCGTCAAACATTACCAATACAATAGTGGCCTTGCACCAAATAGGGTTCAGCTTCAAAGTCTTTCACAGAAGAATGGGGAGAGTTTCAAGGAGTATGCTCAGCGTTGGCGGGATCTGGCAGCGAGAGTCCACCCACCTATGGTTGAAAGGGAATTGATTGATATCTTTGTTGGAACATTCTCTGGGATGTACTATGATAAATTGCTCAATTTCTCGATGGGTAGTTTCTCTGACATGATACTCATGGGAGAACGAATCGAAAATGGCATCAAAATTAGTAAGATTCAAGTCGGTGAATCGACCTCAGCTGAAGGTGCGAAAAAGGTCTTTGGTGGTAAAAGGCAAGGAGACGCCAGTGCAGTGTATGGTGGTCGAGGACGAGGTAGAGGTCGGAATCAGTATATTCAACAACAGGTTGCTAGTGTGACGATCCCTATACGACAACAACCACAACAGCAGCAGCAACAACAACAAAGGTATAATCCTGCTCAGAGAAGGATCCAGAGTGGGAAGCCGAAGAGGGTATTTGATACACCTCCGTCAACGTATGCACAACTGCTTCAGACGCTGTTAAGTTTGAATCTGGTTGAGAAGAGAACGTTGGACCCACCCACGGGAGCACTTCCTTACGGGTATGATACTAGTAAGCAGTGTGAATTTCATTCCGGGGCACCCAGCCATGATATCGAGAGTTGTCATGCTTTTAAGCACAAGGTCCAAGATTTGATTGATAGTAAAGTCATTAACTTCAGTCAGGACGGTCCCAACATTGTACAGAAACCAATGCCGAATCATGGAGCGAATGCTGTTTTGACAGAAGAGGATTTGGATTTGGTTATGGACGTAAATGATCTGAAGACACCTTTAAGCTATGTTAAAAGCAGATTTTTGAAAGGAGGGGTCTTCCCCGGATGTGATGAGTATTGTTTGGATTGTTGGACCCGACCAGAGGGCTGTAATGATTTGAAGAGAGGTATTCAGGCCATGATTGATGAGGGAACTTTGCAGTTTGATCGCATTGTTGTTGAAAAACCTGATGAGGTAACATGTGAAAAGCAGGGTGAGGTCGCAACAATTACAATTCCACGAAAGACTATTACGATATCAGCGCCCTTCAAGCGGCCAACTATCACGATAATGAAAGCAGGACCCGTTCCTTATGAGAGTACGAAAGCCATTCCATGGAATTATGGGTTGGAAGCTTTTTGCAACGGGGAAAAGATTAATGTGGATAGCCAGCCAGCAGGGGCAGTGGGCAATATTGTTGAAGCGGGAGGCATGACCCGAAGTGGTAGAATCTTCACTTCACCCGAAATCGAGGCTGAGAGGACTGCTAGAGGCAAAAGTGAATGAAGGAGGACCTTCCCAATCAAGAGAAAAGGAAACATCGATCAAGGATGTAGAAGAGTTTATGAGGTTGATTCACAAAAGTGACTATAAGATTGTGGAGCACTTGCAGCAGACGCCCTCCAAAATTTCAATCCTATCTTTGTTGCTTTGTTCCGAGGCCCATCGAAATGCCTTGTTGAAAATCTTGGACACGTCTTTTGTACCTCAGGAAGTAACTATTAATCAGCTTGAGGGGGTACTGGCGCATGTGAATGCTGGCCACAGCCTGGGATTTACTGACTTTGATTTGACGCCTAGAGGTCGGGATCATAATATGGCTTTGCACATTTCAGTGGAATGCCGAGGCACTGTTATGTCGCATGTTCTTGTAGACACCGGATCATATTTGAATGTGTTGCCGAAGAAGGCTATGATGAGGCTAGATGTCCGAGGAATCATATGCACGCCAAGTGACTTGGTCGTGAGGGATTTTGATGGGACCAGAAGGTCGGTGTTTGGGTCCATAACATTGCCACTCCAGGTCGGGCCGGAAGTGTTTGACACAGTGTTCTACATCATGGATATACATCCAGCTTACAGCTGTTTACTGGGGCAACCATGGATACATTCTGCAGGGGCTGTGGCGTCCATGTTGCATCAGAAGCTTAAATACATGGTCGGTGACAGTGTTTTTACTATTTGCGGAGAGGAGGACATTCTGGTTAGTCATCTTTCGTCATTCAAGTACGTTAAAGTGGATGGGGAGATCCATGAGACGCCATGCCAAGCCTTCGAGGGGTTGCAGATCAAGGACAAGTCTCATGTTCCCGTCAAAGGGCCAGAGGTGGCCATGTCTTCGTACAAAGACGCTCAGGCAGTGGTTTAGGCTGGAGCAACTAAAGGATGGGGCCAAGTCTTGGAAATTCCCATCAAGATGGACAAGTTTGGGTTCGGGTATCGCCCGACATCGTCACCTTCCGCATCAGGCATGCCAAAGTTCAAAGGACCAGTGGTGATCACTCCAGGCGGGGTCTGTTATGAAACGACCAATGTTGTTTCTGACGCTGAAGACGGAGATAGTGATTGCGATATGGACTCATGGATCAAGCCCGGCGTGCCAAGACAGAATCTGTGTAACTGGTCTATCCAGGAACTTGTCCCAGTGACTACAAAACAGTAATGATTTGTTTTCTCAATTATTGTATAATCCTGTGTCCTACCCGGGGCATAATGATTTTGTTTTTAGGGCTACCTGCTTATATGTGTACTTTGGTTAATCATTAATAAAGGCGTTTTTCTCATGCAAATTTTGTGATCCTTGTTTTTCCTGTTTTTGCTTTAACAATAAAATGGCAACGTGGTTATGTGCTTTGTTTGCATTATTTGAAACATTTAACCATTCTCATTGCAGGATTCATATTTCAGACGACACCGATCACGAACTTCCTATGACTCGCTTCGACTTTGAGCACCCAATATTTCAAGCAGAAGAAGAGATTGTTGAGGATAATGGCTTATCAGAAGAGCTGACTCGACTTTTGAAACAAGAAGAGAGAATCATTATGCCTCATCAGGAGGAAATTGAAATTATCAACGTGGGGTCCGAAGAGGTTGTCCGGAATATCCGGATAGGGGCTGCACTGCAAAGTGAAATCAAGCAAAGGCTTATCGAGATGCTGCGGGAATACAGTGATATCTTTGCTTGGTCTTACGAAGACATGCCTGGGTTGGATACTGATATGGTGGTTCACCGTCTGCCATTGCGCGATGAATGTCCGCCGGTTAAACAAAAACTCAGAAGAACTCGACCAGATATGACTGTGAAAATTAAGGAGAAAGTTCAGAAACAATGTGATGTTGGTTTTCTGGCTGTCACAACTTATCCCTCATGGGTCGCCAATATAGTACCTGTACCAAAGAAAGATGGTAAGGTGCGGATGTGCATGGACTATCGAGATTTGAATAAGGCGAGCCCAAAGGATGACTTTCTGCTTCCTCATATTGATGTGCTGGTCGACAACACCACTCAATTCTCCGTGTTTTCCTTCATGGACGGCTTTTCGGGCTATAATCAAATAAAGATGGCGCCGGAGGATATGGAGAAAACCACTTTTATTACCCCGTGGGGAACGTTCTGCTACAAAGTGATGCCCTTTGGTTTGAAGAATGTCGGGGCAACATATCAGCGAGCTATGACGACACTCTTTCATGACATGATGCATAAAGAGATCGAAGTCTATGTTGATGATATGATTGCCAAATCCCAGACAGAGGAAGAGCATCTGATCAATCTTCTGAAATTGTTCAAGAGGCTTAGGAAATTCAGGCTGAGGCTGAACCCTAACAAGTGCACCTTCGGGGTGAGATCCGGTAAACTATTGGGGTTTATTGTGAGCGAAAAAGGAATTGAGGTTGATCCTGCTAAGATAAAAGCAATACAAGAAATGCCAACACCGAAAACAGAAAAAGAAGTTCGTGGCTTTTTAGGGAGATTGAACTACATTGCTCGGTTCATATCTCTTCTAACGGCCACGTGTGAGCCATTATTCAAGTTATTGAAAAAAGATCAGGCTGTGACCTGGAATGAAGATTGTCAAAAGGCGTTTGAGAAAATAAAAGAATATTTGCAGGAACCTCCAATATTGATACCCCCAGTAGCTGGGAGACCATTGATTATGTATTTGACGGTTCTTGAGAAAAGTATGGGTTGTGTTCTCGGTCAACATGACGAGATTGGACGTAAAGAGCATGCCATTTACTACTTGATTAAAAAGTTCACAGACTATGAGTCCCGTTACTCAATGCTCGAAAAAACATGTTGTGCACTAGCCTGGGCTGCCAAACGTTTGAGGCAATACATGCTAAACCATACGACCATGCTAATTTCAAAGATGGATCTGATCAAATACGTGTTTGAAAAGAAAGCACTTTCCGGAAGGATTGCCCGTTGGCAGATGGTATTGACAGAATATGATATTCAGTACGTCTCTCAAAAGGCTATTAAAGGTAGTGTTCTGTCAGAATACCTAGCTGAGCAGCCAATTGATGATTACCAGTCGATGAGTTTCGACTTTCCTGACGAGGATATCATGTACTTAAAAATGAAGGACTGTGAGGAGCCGTTGCCGGATGAAGGTCCAAAGTTGGGTTCCAAATGGCAATTGATATTTCACGGTGCCGTTAATTCATACGGAAGTGGAATAGGGGCAATCATTACTACTCCTCATGGGTCGCACATCCCATTCACTGCTAGATTGACCTTTCCAGTTACCAACAATGAGGCCGAATATGAAGCGTGCATTATGGGGCTCGAAGAAGCTATTGATCTGAGAATTAAATTTTTGATGTGTATGGAGACTCTGCTCTAGTTGTGAACCAAATCAAGGGAGAGTGGGAGACTCGTCAGCCCAATCTGATACCGTATATGAATTATGCAAGGAGGTTGTTACCTTTCTTTGACAAGGTGGAATTACACCATGTACCACAAGCAGAAAATCAGATGGCAGACGCTCTCGCGACTTTGTCTTCGACGTATAAGGTTAATTTCTGGAATGAGGCTCCCAGGATAGTTATTTCTCTCCTTGATAGGCCCGCCTTCATATTCGCCATTGAGGAAGCTTCCGATGGTAAACCGTGGTATTGTGATATCCAGAATTTCCTGAAAAACCAAGAGTATCTGGCTGGGGCATCCAGTCGTGATCAGAAGACTCTTAGGAGATTGGCTGGAAATTTCTATTTGAATCCGGATGGTGTTTTATACAAGAGAAACCATGACTTGGTGTTGTTGCGGTGTGTGGACGAGAAAGAGGCTAAGTTGCTCATGAAATAAATCCACGAGGGTACATTTGGCATGCATGCCGGCGGACATGCAATGACGAGAAAGCCATTAAGAGCAGGGTACTACTGGCTAACAATGGAAACAGATTGTTTCAAATTTGCAAAGAAGTGTCATAAATGCCAGATTTATGCGGACAAGATTCATGTGCCTCCGAGCCCTCTGAACGATATATCGTCACCTTGGCCTTTTTCCATGTGGGGAATTGATGTGATTGGAAAGATTGAGCCCACGGCATCCAACGGACATCGCTTTATCTTGGTAGCTATTGATTACTTCACCAAATGGGTTGAAGCGGCATCGTACGCTAATGTTACCAAGCAGGTGGTAGCCAGATTTATCAAGAAAGATATTATCTGCAGATATGGAATCCCGGAGTGGATTATCACCGACAACGGTTCAAATTTGAATAACAAGATGATGAAGGAATTGTGCCAGAATTTCAAAATTGAACATCACAACTCTTCTCCTTATCGGCCCAAGATGAATGGCGTTGTTGAAGCGGCCAATAAAAACATAAAGAAGATCGTTCAGAAGATGGTTGTGGCCTATAAGGACTGGCATGAGATGTTGCCTTTTTCTTTGCACGGTTATCGTACGACGGTACGCACATCAACCGGGGCAACTCATTTTTCATTGGTATATGGTATGGAAGTTGTCCTACCATTGGAGGTTGAGATTCCTTCTCTGAGGGTTTTGCGTGATGTCCAACTAGATGAGGCAGAATGGGTGAAAGACAGATTGAATCAGCTCAGTTTAATGGATGAGAAGAGGCTGGCTTCTTTAGCATATGGTCAACTGTATCAGAGCCGGATGAAGAAAGCTTATGACAAAAAGGTGTGTCCTCGAAGCTTTCAGACGGGCGATCTTGTGCTGAAAAGGATTCTCCCACCACAATCAGATCATAGGGGCAAGTGGACTCCCAACTATGAAGGTCCATATGTCGTTAGAAAGGTTTTCTCTGGAGGAGCCTTACTGTTATCCACCATGGATGGTGAGGATTTTACATCCCCTGTGAACTCGGACGCAGTTAAAAAATACTTTGCTTAAAGAGACCCGCTGGACAGGAAAAAGAGAGTCCAGGCAAAAATGGGGCATCCCGGCGAACCATAAAAAATAAATAAAGGGTTCGGGCAAAAGTTAGGGATAAAATTGGAAAATGTACACCCACGAAGTTGAAAACTTGAAAAGGGCGACTTCGGCAAAAAAGGGTATCCCGGTGAATTGAAAACCTGCAAAGGGCGGTTCATGCAAAAGTTAGGAATTTGAAAAAGCAAATGACTGCGGTCCGAGTTTGATACTGCGTTTCTTAGTGGTTTGGGAGAACCTGAGGGTCGTATATCCGAAACAATCTCTTCCGAAGATCGAGTATCGGGAAAGCGTCAGAGTCAGGCGAGTCATAGGAGGATCAGCTTATGGTGTTCGTCTGTACCACGTTGCAGACATGTATACAAATTTTTTCTTTGTGCTTCTGTATATTTGTATTTTGTTTATGCGTGACTTCCTCTTTTCAGGAGTTGCATCCAGTGTACAAAATGTTGCCTATTTACAGGCCCGTTATCAATAAAGCATGTTATTCAGTACTTGATGCTTGTTCTTTACTGTTTTGTTTGTGAAAGACGCCGATGTTTTTGATAAACTTGCATGTGCATAAACTTGCTGGCCCTCACCAATAATTGCTAAAACTTCGAATTGACTGAACGAACGTCACGGATACTAACCGAAATAGATCTTGTTGTATAGATTTGTTTTGTCTCGTTTTTGTTTTGCAGGGTTCTCACCTTTGGAGAAAACAGGCAGGGAAGTTGTGTTCTCCAGCCAGAGTCCTGTGACATAGTGATGGTATCATTCCTCAGCAGACGGAAGTCACATCTTGTCTCAGAAGATTTTAGATGGCACTTATCCCTATTGGATGTGTGTGGTCCTCCCCAGAAGAGTATTCCCCAGGAAAGTTGCCAAGAGAGTATCCTCAGTGGATTTTGATGTCCCCAACAGAAGGTGCATTCCCAATAGTGAGTATGTTAACACTTAATACCCAACAGGGGTAACTCCCGCAGAGTATAACCAAGTCGTCTTTGGTTCAGAAGGATTATCCTCGTGCATGACTGTTTCTTCTTCTCCCCAGCAGGTTGTTTTTTCCTCCGACAAGATGGACATCACCAACAGAGTTTGTAATTTCAAGCTTGTGAGCTGTTCCCCCAACAGGATGATTATCCCCAGCGGAGTTGGTTGCACCTTTCCAACATTTATTTTGTTGGAATATGTTTGTGATACCTGGTTATCCCCAGCGGATTGGGTCTTGTCTTCAGCATTTATTTTGCTGAAGCGCCTCTTAGCATCTTTGCATTTTGCATATATCATCATATTTGCATCTACCCAAGCGCGTAGCATTTCCATATCGTATGGAGCATTACGCCATTGTCAAACATACGCATTTTGAAACATAAGCCAGGTTGTTTACCTCTTTGTTTTCAGGTGTTACCCCTTGCAGAGGAGTGGGATTCTTGCTCAGAAGGATCTCTAGATATTCAAGATTCTTAGCGTGAGATATGTGATGATAACGTTCGTCCCCTAATAGAGTTGCTTAGTTAAGTTTCTCTCCTCAGGTTGTTGTTACGTCAGCATTAGAAGATTTCATGTCTTGAACTTCCGGAGTTGTTACTAGTGATTTACCCACAGAGTTTTTTGGTTAAGTTTCTCGTAGTCTCCAGCAAAGTATTCTTCAAATTGCACCTGTGATAGACGGATCTTGTTATCCGTGTTGACGGAATTGTTACCTGTGATGGACAAAGTTTGTTCTCCGTATTGACAGAGTTGTACCTGTGTTGACAGTGATGTTTCCCCGTGCTGACAATGATTGTTATCTGTGTTGACGGAATCGTACCCGTGCTGACGATGATTGTTATCCGTGTTGACGGAATTGTACTTGTGCTGACGGTGATCGTTGTCCGTGTTGACGGAATTCTTTCCTGTGTTGACAGTGATTGTTGCGCCTGTGTTGATAGAGATTGTTACCTGTAATGGACAGAAATTGCGCCTGTGTTGACAGAGATGGTCAATGGTGGCTGACAGAGATCGTACCTGTGTTGACAGAGATTGTTATCCGTGTTGACGGAGTCGTTACCCGTGATTGATGGAGTTGTCCCAGTGAAATCGCCGAAGATTGTTATCCGTGTTGACGGATTTGTTACCTGTGTTGACAGTGATTGTTGCCCGTGTTGACGGAAGTATTACCGGTATTGACAGTGATTGTTACCCGCGTGGACGGAGTTATTATCCGTGATCGACGTAATTGTCTCCAGTGGAGTCGTTACCTGTGATTGACAGAGATCATTATTCCAGTTATGGACGAAATTGTACCCATGGTGATGGAGTCTTTCCTCGTGTTGACGAAGTTTAGTCCGGTTGTGGACGAAGTTGTTTCTTGCAAAGTTAATTCAATGCCTGTGGTGTCGCACAGGACGAGAATGTTGAAATCCAAAGTTTTATCAGATGATTGATTAGTTGTTGCCGTAACAACTGGGTTCAGTACAACGGATGTTGTTCCCCAAGCAGTTTTCGCGGTGTATTTCTGCGGTTGGCAAATTTACGGGTTTCTTGGTATTCAACCGTCTTCTACCTCGATTGTTTGAAGGCCGTTCGCTTTTCACCCAGTCGGGTCCAAGCCGTTTGAATAGGGGCAACTGTTGCACCCCAAAATTTGCTCAACCTTTGCTTACCTGGTTTATGTTTCATTGCATTATCATCTGAATAGTTATATCATTTGCATATCATATTATCATTCACATAGTAGGGGATCAAGTGTGATTATTCTCAAGAGGAGCCTAGAAAGAGGTCTCATTCAAGATTGAGAAGTTGGCAAAGTCATCAGAAGGTGGTTTGAGTGCCTAAGGGTTTAGGTGTTTGAGTGTCAATCTTCTCCTAACTTGAGGATCAACTGAAGACCATCAGAGGGTTGTGAAGTTTGGAATGTGAGAAGAGGATGTGTATGGAGCTCATAAAATTCCTAGAGGGCAATGGGAGAGCTTAATCAAGTCATTGTGTCAATTGCAAGAGCCACAGTTGAGGTGCAAACAATTAGGGTTTCATCTGGGTTAATCCTAGGTCAACTGTGCAATTGAAGAGTATCAAAAGCCTACTTTTAGGTCATGGAGTTCATGAAATGATATGATGAGACATTTTTGGTATTGTGCCAAGATCAAATCAAGAAGATTCAAGAGTGTGGGAAGTTGCTACATTAGGGTTTTAGTGCAAAATCCCCTGTTTAGTGCCTAACTTCAAAACCACATAAGTCAAGATACAAGTTTCAAAGGGATTTTTGGCAAACATGAAACTTGTAGAGCACCTCAATATCTATAATTTGAGCACTATAAGTCCTCAAGGGGATTTATAGAACTCAGGTTATGACCCAGACAAGTTACAAGTCCTCAGATGTCTCTAAAATTTGTCTGTGAAAATCATCTGACTTCAAAGCTATTTTTGACCTAGAAAGAGGTTTCACCTGAACTTTTGCCCAACATGAAAGTTGTTCCTAATGATCTTAGATTTCTAAATTGTACTAGAAGTCTTCGATCTGATTTATAGAACTCAAGTTATGAGGTTTACAAGTCAGGGGTATTTTGGGAAAGTGAGATTATAGGTCATTTTCAATCATAGGCCAAAATCTCCAACTTGCACTTGTCAAATGCAATTTTGTTCAACATGAAAGTTGTTCAAAATGGGGTTTTTAGGCTATCCAAGAGTTCATTATGGATTTATTGAGCTTATAGCAAGACTTGGTTTGAATTGGTTTCAAAAAGGGAAATTTTCAAATGGATTAAGGAGGAAAAATGCCAATTTTGAGTTATAGGTCCAAAACATGTCAAGTAACCACATTTTTTGAATGGAAATTGAATTTTGGACACAGTGACATTAGCAAAACTTTTTAGTTTAGGCCAAGTTCATGAGTTGTCATGTAGTTGCTTCAAATGCAAGTTACATAGCCAATTCATTCTACAATGCAATTCAGGCCATGCTATCAATCCAATTTCACTCTAAAATCAATTTGCAAGCTGATAGAACCTTCTAGAGCAAGTGACACAGCCTGAAATCGTGACTGTTACATTGGATTTCAAGGAAAAATCAGAAATTGCAATTGGTTGGATTGGGCTTCAAACACACTTCAAAAGCCCATTAAAATATTCTATATATTCATTGCAGTGAATTCATAGTGGTTTTGGCATTCATTTCGTGAAGAACACTGAAACTGCAGTTGAAAAATTCCAAGAAGCAAGTGAAATCGTGTTTTGAGTTCTAGGCTGATTCAGAGTAAATTGAAGGTTGAAGCATCATCCTCTTGCATCCTTGAAAGATGCTGGAGAGTTTTGAAGCTTGATTCGAGTTCTAGCTACCTCTATTAGTGGATCTACATCAGGTTAGTAAACTTCAAAATTCCTCTTGATTTAGGGAGATGTAGTTCATATTATGCCTGTGGTTAGGATCTAATAGAGGAATAGATCATTTTTGGATTGAAATTGGAGCAATTAGTGACAATTTAGGTTGAAGTGAATTTTCTGTTTGGGCACGAGTTGATCTGATCTTAAGGCTATAACATGATTTGGATAGATCAGGATGAACTATGAAGCATGAGGAACATTTTTGTGTCATTAGATTTGCAATTGGTGATGTTTGATTTGGATGACATTTCTGAACTTTGATTCGTGTTTTAAAATCTATGGAGAGTTAGAACATTTGAGTAAGAGATTTGAGATCCTGATGAAATTCTAGAGAGATTGATGTAAGGATTGTTGATGTTTGATCACCTGCAACCACCTGCTCACCGGAGAAGACTCCGGTCGTCTTCTCCGGCCACCGTCTCTGATCTCCACCTGGCCAGCCTGAATTTTGGAGAAGATGACTCCATAGCCATCAGATCTTGCCTTTGACCTTGACTAGACCATAGATCCAACGACCACGACTTGAAATTTTATTTGACTTTCTGAGGATCAAAATGATGCAGTTTCATTAAATGGGGTGGTATGCCCTCAGCGTTTGGATCAGTGGACCAGTCTCCTCATCTTGTGGCATGTTTTATTCTGAGTTTTGATTTTCTTTTATTCATTTTTGTTTATTTTAAATGCTTTATTGATTCAAAAAATCACAATAAATTCAATTTGGATCCAAAAATTATTTTAAAAATATCTCCATGATCTTGAGAGAATTTGTGATTTTCTGAAATCAAAAAATGAATTTTCATGCATTTTTCAATTTAATTTGATTTTTCTTATTTTTGTTAATTCTTTTAATTTTGCATATTTGACCATCTGTTTTGTTGAATTTTGTTCGTCCAATTGGTGATGAGTTTGGCTTTTATTCTTTAGTATGTTTTAGGGTAGATATTCGTGTTCCCTTAGGATTTTTGTTGGAATTTTAGAACAACTTTAGGTTCTGTTTTAGGTGTTGAGATTAGAGCCTTCCCAAACTTGTGGATTACCTTAATACCCTTCAATCTAAAAATTATTTAGGTGACTTAGAAGTTGAATTAGTCTTTAATATTTAAACCCTAGGTTGTTCAAACATGTATGTTCCCCTAGGAATTTTATTAGATTTTTACAACTTTGTTTTCTATTTTAGTAGTATTTTGCAAATTGCTTGTGCTTGTGGTGTTCTATTTTGTGTGCCTTTGCTTGTTTGGTCTGGTTGGTGACTTTGGAGCTGGATTGGATTGGATTCCTTTTTGAGAGGTCTTCTGCACTTGGTATAGCTGCTATGGTTTGAAGATTGGAGCTTGGAGTTGAGTTTTCCTTTTCTTTTAGGATTTGTTTTAGTAGCTTAGGAAATTAGGGTTTTAGGAAGAGCCATTAGAGCTAGTTTTGATTCTTTCATCAAACATAGAATGCATTGTGTGATTCTATTCTACACAATGATGTAAAGTCCTCCTAGGGAAACTCCATCTCTCCTTTGGAGGGATGTGTGGTATGCCCATAGTTGAGTAGAACTTTGAGGATGCCCTTCCATTTCAATGTTGGTACTTGATGATTTCCTTTGGTTTTCATCTGGTTCTCAACATTGCAACCTTGATCTTAATGATTGTTCTCTGCTTGGAGTGTGTTTGCTAGAGCTTGAAGTTGAAGTTTGATGAAGCTTGAAGATAGAAGCTAGCTTGAAGAAGAAGTGTTGCTGTCAACTTTGGTGTCAAGAGGATTTGCTGTTTAGAGCTGCTGTTGAGTACTGAAGTTGCTGTCTGCTGAAGACTGTTGCTGCTGCTTGGGCTGCTTCCTCTGTTTCTTTTCTTTTGTTGTATTGTTTTTTTGCTTGTGTTGATTACCCTTAGGTTTGAGGTGGAGCTTGTCTCCTCTTGCCTGTTGTTTTCTCCCTTGCCTCACTGGTACTGTTGTATACCATGCATTTTTACTGTTTACTGTTTACTATTTATTGCTTGCTTTCTTTTGCTGTTTCCCCTAGGATCTCTGATTTCCTCTATGCAACAGGGAATTATGACAGATATTAGGTTTTGACCCATGCATGATAACTGTAGGTAGATTCCCTGTCAACTATAGTTTTAGGGTGTCTTTCTCTTCTCATCTCAAATCAATTCAAAAACACAGTAATAAGGTTAATTGAAGTCGTGTGTTACGAGCCTTAAGCTATCTGGGAAAAGGTTGGTGGATGGCCTCTCTCCAGTAATCTGGATGTTAGTGTGGTACCCTTTGGGTGACATACGAAGCGTTCACTCCTGGGTCATAGTCTCTAGTGCGACTGAGATTGCAAACATCCTAAAAAATAGTTCTTTCGTAAAAAACTCAAACAAACATTCAAACTCTGTTTTTGTCCTCTTGGACCTTTAATCAGGAAAACCCTTTTTAGAAGGAGATATAAAAAACTGTCAGACAAACCTGTGTCTTCTGTATCCCGAACTACGTTTGCTCTGATCTTTCATGCCATATGAAAGTACGTCGGCACAAGATGCGGTATCTTGGCGAGCAACCTTCCCCCCTTAACCTGTAGTTAGGCGAACTACGTTGACTCTGATTTCTCGTTCCAGACGGGAATACGTAGGCATAAAGTGCGATACTTTGAGGAGTCACTTTCTTTTCCTTTTAGACCAGACCTTTAGAGTAGATAGATAAACATACCCTTAGATAGAAAACAAGCGTGGATCCCGTCGAGTACGACGGACGTGAGGGGTGCTAATACCTTCCCCTTGCGTAACCGACTCCCGAATCAAGGATTTGGTTGCGATGACCGTTCCTTTCCCTCTTTGCGTTAGGTTTACTCTGAGCGTTTCCTTTCCCTCTTGTGGGATAAATAACGCACGTTGGCGACTCTTCTGTCATGGCCGGCGCCAATTTTCGCAGTAGCGACACCACTGATCTCAAAGGATGAAGGCTTGCAGACACATCTGGCCAATCTCTCATAATCTTGTATAAACTGTTCCATCACATTCCCTTTAGCCATAGAAATCAGACTCCTCAAAGAACTGACATCTGGGGTAGGAAACCTGTAAGCAACTGTCCTTTTCAAGGGCTCCATGTCAAGAACGAAGAACATAACCTCTAGAATCAGGAGGGAAATATACACCTGCAACATAAATACATGTTAATGAAGAGATGCAAATGAAGATGCAAATGCAACAGAGGATCAAGCTTGTTGTGCTGTAGCTTGAGAAGAACCAGCGCTTCACTTTAGTACCGACAAATCACTGGCATAAGAACCCTTTTGTACCATGAACACAGGTTCACATTGTAAAGAACCGGGTAGTCTGAAGGTCAAGGTTTCCTGCATAACCCACCCACTCACAGGTATGGACCTATCCACTGACAAGGTTCGGCGTCCTATGCATTCATCAGCGTCACAGAGTTTCGAGAAATGATGATACGTTCACCATCTCTGGTTTGGCGTCATCACCCCTTGAAGAGGCCTCACTTAGCTGAATCCCAAATGATCGTCAAAGAGAATCTCGTCCGAGCGTGAATTTCATGGGGAACTGTGTCTGCTAAGCAAACAGGTCCACCCACTAGTCTCCACTACTAATACTAGGTTTATACTCAAGCCCAGGTCCGACTTATCTCTCAATGGAACTTCCCTCCCCACAACACAGCAAGTATGATACAATGTGGAAAGTAAAATGCAAAAGTAAATAAAGATAAAGCACATATATACGCACACCCAAAAGAAAACACACAAGCGCTAGGATTGACTCGCATAGTGGATATTCCTGTCCCCAGCAGAGTCGCCAGTTGTCGCTACTGCGAAAAAAGGAGGTCGGCAATGACTAACAGAGTCGCCACCTATCGTTATTTATCCCAAAGAGGGGAAAGGAAACGATCGGAAAAAACCTGACGAAAACGGGAAAAGACGAGGTCATCGCAACCAAGTCCTAGGTTCGGGAGTCGATTACGCAAGGGAAAGGTATGAGCACCCCTCACATCCGTCGTACTCGACGGGATCCGCGCATGTGTTGTCTATCTAAAAGGGTGTATAAACTATCTAGCTAAAGGCTTATGGACAAAAGAAAAAGAACAAAGGACTGACTCAGCAGAGCATCGTCGCTCTGTGCCTACGTACTCCCTCGTGCAATGGGAAAATCAGAGTCAACGTAGTTCGACTAACTACGGCTAAAGAAGGGGGGAAGGTTGCTTGCTAAGACATCGCGTCTTATGCCTACGTACTTTCATATGGTATGAAAGATCAGAGCAAACGTAGTTCAGGCTAACAAGAACACAGCCTGTTCAAAAGTTTTACCCAAGTAGGGATAACAGACAGTTCTAGAAATTTGGTGTATGCAGCTCGACCATTGGAGACTTAGGCGTTACCGTTTGTGATAGGACTGAAATTTAACAACACTCTTGTTTATGAAAAGGTTTTCTTGATTAAGATCCCGAAGGATAAAACAGTTTTTGTGTTTTTGTGTTTTTTAGAGAAGAAGTATTTTGAATTAGAGTGTTCATAATATATGTTGTAACAAAGTCTAAAACCTAGGTTCGAATGCATCGCATATCGTCCTAAGGACGTATACTAAACACTCTAGGCAATTGAGAGGTAACCACTCAATCACCATTTCCCAAGTATAAGGCTCATGGCACAACATTCATTATCTTTATTAAGTGGATTGAAGTTGTTTGAAGATGAGGAGAGAAAGGGACAAACTAAAGGGGGACTAGACCAAAACCTAGAAGTTGTCATGCAAAGTGCACCTAAAGTTGGGATTACAAAAGGGAAACACCTACCTAATGTTGTCATGCATGGTTAGAACCCTAATGTCTATCATAACCTCTCTTAAACAAGAGAGATTAGAAATCCTAAGGGAAGGAAGAAAAAAGAAGAAGAAAGAACAAATAAAACATGCCAATAAGGGAATGCATACATGGAATGCACAAGTAGGATGAAAGTGGGAGGAAAACATGTGTGGGGCAGTAGCCACCACAAGCGCATCTCAACCAAGCATGCATATGAGGATGCAAAGAGAAAAACTTAGAGATGCATCAAAGGCAAACAAACAAGTGTGACAAAAACAATGAGAAAAAGTCCTCATGGATTCATCACTTTAGGTAAGCTTCAAGTTCCTCCAAAGGAGGGACCATGCTACCTTAAATGAAACTCCAAGGTCATTGGACATAATAGAGGATGAGGAAAGAGTGCACAAATACAAAAGCAAACACATCACAAGAGAAAGCAAGCACATGCACAAAGGAAAAGCATAAAAGCTCCACAGGGAAACCCTAATCAAAAGACTCAAGAAATGAACACAGATGAGCAAGCAAAAAGAATTGTCATGACCTAAAATTGAACCAAAAACATCCTTAACATGTTAGAAACATGAATTACAAGGCATTGAAAGCTCAAGGGATCCAAAAATGTCATATCCAAGTGAAACTAGGTCAAGATGTGTGTGGGAACCTCCCTTGGAGATGACTTAACTGGCAAGTCATCTCAAAATTAGGAAAAAGGCTCAAAAAATACCAAATAAAATGCACAAGATAGCCAAACAAGTTGGCAAACAGAAACCAAGGGCACAAGGCCAATATCCCCTCAAAGCACCATCAAAAGAAAATTAAATTTAAGATGTACCACTTTGAAATGGGAAAATCGAGGGTCAAAAGGAAAGCACCAAAAGTCAACCCTAAAGTTAAGCTACCAGGGGCAAAATGGTCCTCAAAAATTGTTCAACTCATCAAGAGTATGAGGAACAATTTTCATTCATTGGACGAAAGGGGAAAGGGAGAAACAGTTAAAAGATCACACAATGTCATAATTTAATTCAAATAAAACCTCTCCAATTAATTAATTCATTTTTAAATTAAAAATAATCTGAAAAAATAAAATAAAAAGTCCATAAAATAAAAGACATTTTAAAGAGCCTAAAAATTATTTTTGATGAATTTTTTAATTGGAGATTATTTTTAAATGAATTACATTGAAACAAGAACAAAACAGAAAAAATAAAAGAAAATAAAAAGAAATGAATAAAAGTGTGGTATGGAAAGCAAATAAATTCATTACAAAAACTGAGATGGGCCAAAAGGAGGGCGCACACAGCAATTAATGCCCACACGTACAAAAAAACTGATTCAAAATAATGTTCACATGTGAGAGGTCAAACAAGTAAACACGGTGATCCAACAACCTGGAAACGTTTGATCCATTGGTATGCTAATCAAGTGGACTAAAATATGCCAACACATTAATGAATTTCAAATATGTTCTAGTGGTACGCAGTTAACACAGGGGTACCGTGTTTCTTAATCTCACGGACCAAAATAGAAGCAAACAGATCGCACGGTTGGAAGGTTGTCTTCTCCATTGAGAGGTCAACAAAACGTGGTAACAAACCAGTGCCGACCACAACAACATGCATCAAAACTTCACCAAATTGGACAAATAAATAACCAAAATTTATCTACGCGTCGTGTAGAAACCAAATCCATCATTAGTTTAGCCTAAAACCTCAAGATAAAATCAAATTATGAACAACAAGCTTGATTCTCAAAATAATAAAGTTCACAAACATCAACCAAACTTGTCCAAAAATTATCTACACGTTGCGTAGAATTCAAATCCATGAATGAATAAGCTTAAAACCCCAAGAACAAGCCATAAAGCAAACAACAAGTTTGGTGCTCTCAACATGAATGTTCATAAATAGCTACCAAATCTTACCAGAAATGATCTACCATGTTGAAAAGTAGTTTACCTAGTGGAGAGCCTCCACTGGGCCTTGAAATGTTGAAGCCTAAAGAAAAACGCCCAGAATCATTCCATGAACTTCATTAAAGATGTTTGAATGCTCAATTTGGTCTGAAAATGGATGAATCTCAGAATTCGTATTTCACCTTGCTCTCACTTTTTCACACTATGTTCTTGCTCCTTCAGCACAAAAATCCTCCTTTTTTTCATCCAAACATGACCTAATGCTTATATATGATGGGTTTAGCAACTTATTGAGGCCCAAATGTGGCCAATTTGTGAAAATGAAAACTCAATTTTCATTCACTTTTTGCTTGCCATAACTCACGAATTATGCACTGGATTGATCAAAGGGCCAAGAATTGAACCTTGTTTTGATTCCATGATTCCATGTTTCGAAGGTGAGAAGAACATCTGACCTTGCTGCCAGGAATCTGTTAAACAAATAGGCATCGAACACGAAGTCTCGCTCAACACAAAGTTGAGAGCAACAACTGACCTTGCGGTCAGGCATCTGTAAAACAAACAGGCATGGAACCCCAAGGCCGGCTCAACAGGAAGTTGAGAGGAACATTTGACCTCGCCGTCAGACATATGTTAAACAAATAGGCATCGAACCCGTAGGGCGGCTCAACCCGAAGTTGAGAAGACCATATGACGTTGCTGTTAGGCATCCGTTAAACAAACAGGCATCGAACCCGAAGGCCGGCTCAACACAAAGTTAATAGGAATATTTGACCTCGCCATAAGGCATCTGTTAAACAAATAGGCATCGAACACGAAGTCCCGCTCAACACGAAGTTGGGAGCAACGTCTGACCTTGCCGCTAGGCATCTGTTAAACAAATGGGCATTGAACCCGAAGGCCGGCTTAACACGAAGTTGAGAGGAACATCTGACCTTGCCGTTAAGCATATGTTAAATAAACAAGCATTGAACCCGAAGGCCGACTCAAAACGAAGTTCATAGGAATATTTTACCCCGCCGTCATGGATCTGTTAAACAAACAGGCATCGAACACGAAGGTCGGCTTAACCCAAAGTTGAGAAGAACATCTGACCTCGTTGTAAGGCATTTGTTAAATAAACATGCATCGAATTTGATGGCCAGCCCAACCCGAAGTTGATAAGAACATTAGACCTCGCCGTCAGGCATTTGTTAAACAAACAGGCTTCGAACCCGAAGGCCGGCTCAACAAGAAGTTGAGACGAACACTCGACCTCGCCCTCAGTCATCTGTTAAACTAACAGGCATCAAACCCGAAGGGCGGCTCAACACGAAGTTGAGAAGTACATCTGACCTCGCCGTCAGGGATCTGTTAAACAAACAGACATAGAACCCGGAGGCCGGCTCAACCCGAAGTTGAGAAGAACATCTAACCTTGCTGTCAGGCATCTGTTAAACAAATATGCATCAAGATTGATGGTCGGCTCATCCCGAAGTTGAGAAGAACGTCTGACCTCGTTGTCAGACATCAGTTAAACAAACAGGAATCGAACCCGAAGGCTGGCTCAAACCAAAGGTGAGAAGAATATCTGACCTCGCCGCCAGGCATCTGTTAAACAAATAGGCATCGAACACGAAGTCTCGTTCAACTCGAAGTTGAGAGAAACATCTGACCTCGCCGTCAGGCATCTGTTAAACAAACAGGAATCGAACCCCAAGGCCGGCTCAACAGGAAGTTGAGAGGAACATTTGACCTCGCCGTCAGGCATTTGTTAAACAAACAGGCATCGAACCCGAAGGGCGGCTCAACCTGAAGTTGAGAAGACCATCTGACGTTGCTGTCAAGCATCCGTTAAACAAACAGGCATAGAACCTGAAGGCCGGCTCAACACGAAGTTCATAGGAATATCTGACCTCGCCGTAAGGCATTTGTTAAACAAACGGCCATCGAACACGAAGTCCCGCTAAACACAAAGTTGAGAGCAACATCTGACCTCGTCGCCAGGAATTTGTTAAACAAACGGGCATCGAACCCGAAGTCCGGCTCGACACGAAGTAGAGAGGAACATTTGACCTCGCCATCAAGCATATTTTAAATAAACAGGCATCGAACCCGAAGGGCGGCTCAACCCGAAGTTGAGAAGAACATCTGACCTCGCCGTCAGGTATCTGTTCAACAAACAGAAATCGAACCCGAAGGTCGGCTCAACACGAAGTTGAGAGGAACATTTGACGTCCCTGTCAGGCATCTCTTAAACAAACAGGCATCGAACCAGAAGGGCGGCTCAACCCAAAGTTGAGAAGAACATCTGACCTCGCCGTCAGGCATCTGTTAAACAAACAGGCATCGAACTTGATGGCCAGCTCAACCTGAAGTTGATAAGAACATTAGACCTCGCTGTCAGGCATCTCTTAAACAAACAGGCATCGAACCCGAAGGTCGGGTCAACAAGAAATCGAGAGGAACATTTGACCTCTCCGTCAGGAATTTGTTAAAAAAACAGGCATCGAACCCGAAGAGCGTCTCAACACGAAGTTTAGAAGTACTTCTGACCTCGCCGTCAGGGATCTGTTAAACAAACAGGCATCGAACCCAGAAGCCGGCTCAACCCAAAGTTGAGAAGAACATCTGACCTCGCTGTCAGGCATATGTTAAACAAACAGGCATCGAGATTGATGGTCGGCTCATCCCGAAGTTGAGAAGAACATTTGACCTCGTTGTCAGGCATCAGTTAAACAAACATGAATCAAACCCGAAGTTTGGCTCAAACAAAAGGTTAGAAGAACATCTGAGCTCGCCGCCAGGCATCGAACCCCAAGGCCAGCTCAACCCGAAGTTGAGAAGAACATCTGACCTCGCCGTTAGGCATCTGTTAAACAAACAGGCATCGAACCCGAAGGTCGGCTCTGTGGAGGCAAGTCGCCACATATCACACAAATCTGCAAGACATTGGTAAATGCAGGTTTCGATGATGACAAATTCCCAGGATAGACTGGAAAGTATGAGTTCCAGATCCAGTAAACCAGATGCAGCATATCACTCATCATATTCTCCTTTTGCTTGTCTTAAATTTTCTAAGATAAATATACCTTGAGTTGACAAAATGAAATCATGACTAAAGGCATGAAAAACTTCAAACTAACGATATTTTACAGGCTTGCAGGACATGGGTCGACCATAGGGTCGGCGTATCCATCAGAAACAAGGGAAGAACAGACAGCGCACAAAGCATGCGTCGACCATTGGGTCAGCGCATGAAGGAATGATATTCCAGCGGGTCAACGCATAAAAGCTTTGGTCGACCATAGGGTCGGCGCACAAAGGAAAAGAATGTCAACGGGTCAGCGCACGCCGACTGTATGGTCGACGCATACTGATGAAATTTCCAGAAATTCAAAACATCACAGGCCATGCGTCGACGCACAGACCTATTATGGTCGACCGTTCGGGGGGGGAAAACGATTTTAACTTTGTTCCCTCTCATATTTGAAATACTGTTATGTCCTGAATTTTGTGGGCACTAGATATACTTGCTTAAACACTTGTGTCTAGCAACATTTGATATTCTTTTGATTCATGTGTTCAAAAACAAGAAAGAGTGAAATAGGTGTCCAAGATTCATCATCTTCATCTTCAACATCTCACAACATTTCAATTACACACAATCATTTTTGAAATGCATTTGTGAGAGATTCAAGGTGATAAGGTTCGAGGCTTAGATTGGAGAATCAAGCTCGGGTTGAAGATTGTGACAGGTTCTTTCTTGAATAAAACCATTGGGGTTTTGCCCTCCAAGATTGGTTCGAATTTTGGGGGGTTTTTGGACGAGATTCTTCATCAACGATCAATCGAGCGAAGGTGATTGTGAAGAGGTGGTCTTCACAAGTCTAGTAGCGGATTCAGTGATTTTGAAGGGAAGATCTCGGGTTTGATTTGGTGCTGTTGAGATCAGCCGGAGCCAAAGGTTTGAACAGCAACGTGTTCTTCAATAAGGTGGCTGGAGTCGGAGGTCCATCAACACAAATCGAAGAAATTGATTCAGCTTGAATCAAGGGGCAAGGAGTGAAGGCAACTTTCAACAAATTGAGATTTTGTTGTAATTTTTGCTGCTCAATCCTTGTATAAACTGTACATTCAAACAGGTGATATCTATTCAATATATCTCAATTCTAGTTTTAGAATTGAGGGAAGACGTACCCCGAAGCGAGGACGACGGGGGAACTGCCTCACCAAATTACTTGTCTTCTTTATTTTCAGCATTTTCGTTACAGCTCAAATAAGTAATTTTTGTGTAAGCTCTATTGTCAAAATTGTGATATCAATTGAGTAAGAGATTAAAACGTTGTTTTTAACTCTAACGTACAACAAAACGTTGTACTAGGCTGATTGAAATCACTTACTCAACATAAACATCACTTGGAGTGTCTTTGCACACCAAGTGTTTGACATATTGCTTGAACCAAAATTATCTTACTTGTGTATCTAGTTTTGGTTTGATTTCGAATCATTGGAACTAGGTAACCTTACAACTGAAGTAAATAATTGATAAGCATAGTTTATGTTGTGATTCTATTTTTTCGAATTGTCCAATAACCGTTCGTTTTAGACTATAATTTTCCTCGGCCGCTTCCGCACTTAAAACATTTTTAAAACCAATTTTAGATTGGTAGTGCCTACTCAAATTTTTAATTGGGGATCTATTCAACCCCCCCTTCTAGATCCGTTCCATAGTCTAACAAGTGGTATCTAGAGCTCCGGTTATTCGGTGCTTCAAATACAACGAGATAGAAAATGGCAAACGAACCTAAAGGGGCGTACAATAGGGCTCCTGTTTTCAACGGTGAAAATTATAGTTATTGGAAAGATTGTATGCGTGTGCATATAAACTCCATAGACAAAAAAATATGGAACGTTATCCTTAATGGTCCAATAGAAATTACTATGACCAATGCAGATAATGTAGTTGTGCCAAAGCCTGAAGCACAATGGACCGATGACGATGAGAAAAAATACAATTATGATTGGAAAGCTAAAAACATCTTAATCTGCTCATTAGGTGTAGATGAATACTATCGTGTATCCCATTGTCCTACTGCTAAGGCCATGTGGGATTCACTACAAATAGCCCATGAGGGGACAAACGATGTGAAGTTGGCTAGAATCAATACATTAACTCAAGAGTTCAATCTCTTTTTCATGGAGCAAGGGGAAACCATTGCTGACATGCAAAAGAGATTTACACATCTCATCAATCGTTTACATTCATTAGGTAGGCCTGTTTCCAATGATATTGCTACTAATAAGATCTTAAGATGTTTAAACAGGGAATGGCAGCCTAAAGTAACCGCCATCAAAGAAGCACATGATCTTACCTTATTAGATTTAACAACATTGTTTGGCAGATTACAAGAGCATGAACAGGTACTCTTGAGCTTAGACCAACGCGAAAAGATGGAAAAGAAAGACAAAACAAAGGTGAGTGAAAAGAAATCGGTAGCTCTCAAGACTTCCTCCTCGAAGTCTTAAGCAAAAGAGCAAAATGATTATTCCTCGAGCGACGAAGAAGAAGAGGACACAAGCGAAGATATGGGGTTGTTTGTTAAACGGTATAACCGTTACGTGAGAAATAACGACATCCAACATTCTGAGAAGCCTAGGAGAGCGTACATAGCATGGGAAAGTGACAGCGACTCTTCCTCCTCTGATGAAAGTTCTAGTGTTGAAGAATAGTCCGTGAACCTATGCCTCTCCGCCAATCAGAAAAATAAGAAAAAACAGGTACGTCACTCTAAATATGATAAGTCCTCAAATATGTCGCATTCAGAATTACAAACCGCATTTCATGCCTTACATAATGAAGCAGTTGAAGCCTTCAAGAAACTTGCTTCTAATAAGAAAATCTTTACATTTTTAGAGCATAAAGTTAAAGAGTCCGAAAAGAAATTAGAGGACCTTAAGGCTTCCATTGTGAAAGGCAATGAATCGAATTGTAAAGGCGATATAAATCCTTTCAACTTCGGGTGTGGTACTTGTCATATTTGGCAAGGTGAGGTTAGAAACCTCAAGGCCAAATTAAACAAGGCACTTGAGCCTAAAGTTACATTTGCTATTGATAAAAAGGATTTTAGAAAAAGTATGATTAACTCATACCAAAAATATGCATATGTAATTTGGGATCAAGCAAGTGAAAGTGTCTCTAAAGTTGATTTTGCTTGCTTATATTGTTGCAGGAAAGGCCACTCCATTGGTAAATGCTGTTTTAGGAGATTTCTTGTTCCTAAAGGCATCTACCAATGGTTGCCCAAACGCAACCATTTTGTCGCTAACCTATTAGGACCCAATATGCCATTGGGTACCTCCTTGTGCTAATTATGTTTTGACAGGTGAAATGTGTCGAGACCACCGAGAGAAGATGGGTTCTCGATAGTGGGTGCTCAAGACACATGTCTGGAGACATATCCTTATTCATAGACTTTGTGGCTAAGAAGAAAGGGTATGTAACTTATGGTGATAACAACCGCGGAGAAATTCTAGGTAAAGGTAGTGTAGGTAATCCCGCCTCTACTATGATTTCCGACGTATTGCTTGTCGAAAACCTTAAACATAATCTGCTTAGCATTAGCCAATTGTGCGACAAAGGATACAATGTATCCTTTTCAAAAGATTGTTGCAAAATTGTGCATGAAAATGATAAGAAGAATATGTTTAATGGTTTTAGAGTAAACAATGTATATATGCTTGACTTAAATGAAGTATCATTAACAAGCGACAAATGCCTCATAACTATGAGTGAAGACTCATGGCTATGGCATAGGCGTTTAGCGCATGTTAATTTTGACTTACTCAATAAGGTAGTCTCAAAAGACCTAGTCTTAGGACTTCCCAAAATAAAGTTCACCAAGGATCACCTTTGTGATGCTTGTCAAAAAGGGAAGCAAACGAGGATCTCATTTAAATCCAAAAAGATAATTTCAACAACGAGACCTCTTGAACTTCTACACATGGACTTGTTTGGGCCGTCTAGGATCAAAGGTCTAGGAGGAAACTATTACGGGTTCGTAATAGTGGACGACTTTTCTAGGTTTTGTTGGACCATCTTCTTAGTAAGTAAAAGTGATACATTCGCCGCTTTTGAAAAGTTTGCTAAGCTTTCCCAAAATAAGTTAAATACAAACATAGTGTCCATTAGGAGCGACCATGGAGGTGAGTTTGAAAATCACCAATTTGAAGAATATTGCGGTAACCATGGTATTGATCATAACTTCTCCGCTCCACGCACTCCTCAACAAAACGGGGTTGTGGAGCGCAAAAACTGTATTTTAGAAGAATTGGGAAGAACAATGATTAACGAAAGTGGTTTACCTAAATATTTTTGGGCCGACGCCATTAGTACGACATGCTATGTTTTGAACAGGGTACTTATTCGCCCCATTCTAAACAAAACACCGTACGAACTCTTAAAAGGGCGAAAGCCAAATGTTTCTCACTTGCACGTGTTTGGATGAAAATGTTTTGTATTAAACAATGGAAAGGAAAACTTGGGCAAATTTGATTCCAAAGCCGATGAAGGTATCTTTCTCGGATACTCTCACTCGAGTAAAGCATATAGAATATATAATAAACGATTACTTGCTGTAGAAGAGTCTGTGCATGTTACCTTTGATGAGTCCTACCCGAGAAATGTCGGAAAGGATAGTGTTGTTCATGGTGCAGGTACATCCACTGAAGACATACTCAAAAGTGGCGAGATAGGGATTGATCAACCGAACAAAGCCAAAATTGAGGAGGATAAGGATGCACACCGTGATGCAATAGAGGAAGTTCATCCGCCTTCAAACGACGATCTTCCTCATGAATGGAAGTCATCTAAAGACCATCCTATTGAAAACATTATTGGAGACATCACAAAGGGTGTAACAACTCGTGCTAAGCTAAGTAATTTCTGTTATTACTTCGCTTTCGTGTCACAGATGGAACCTAAAAACCCTAAGGAAGCCCTACGCGATGAACATTGGTATTTGTCAATGCAGGAGGAACTTAATCAGTTTACTAGAAATGAGGTTTGGGACCTTTTCCCTCCTCCACGAGGTCATCGAGTAATCGGCACCTGTCGCTACTGCGAAAATCGGCGCCGGATGACAGAAGAGTCGCCACCGTGCGTTATTTATCCCAACGGAGGGAAAGGAAACGCTCGAAGTAAACCTCGCAAAAAACGGGAAAAGGTATGGTCATCACAACCAAAACCTGGATTCAGGAGTCGGTTACGCAAGGGGAAGGTATTAGCACCCCTCACGTCCGTCGTACTCGACGGGATCCACGCTTGCTTGGGTTGTCTAAAGGATGCAAAAACAATCTATTTACGGCTGCTAAATCTAAACGGAAGGGAATTGACTCGATAGAGCGTCGCACTCTATGCCTACGTATTCTCAAGAGAGAAAGTCAAAGTCAACGTAGTTCGGGACTACGGGGAAATTGGCTCGCCGAGACCTCGCGTCTTGTGCCTACGTACTTCCATACAGCATGGAAGATCAGAGCTTACGTAGTTCAGGCTACCTACGGCTAAACTGGGTGTTCTCACACAGCAGTGAGAAAATTAAACTGGTTTCAAAGGTACAGGAACCTATGGGAAAAACTACGGTCTGGTCTCAAATGCACTCGGGCAAGAGAAAGGGATAACAATCAGTCGTCAGCGGGAAAGTCTCGATCGCACAACAGCGAGAGAACAAAAGGTTAGTTGTTAGTGTGCTCGCTAGGACATCGCATCCTATGCCTACATATTCTCGTCTGGTACGAGAAATCAGAGCAGCTGTAGTTCGGCTACTTCGGGACCACAGCTCAAATCTCGTTTTATTAATATTCTAAAAAATGATTACAATGATCGAGTACTGGAAAATAAACTCCTAGGAAATACTATCCTATCCTGGAAAAAAAATCAAATGGAAAATAGTCCCCTAACAAGTGGACTTTTAAAACTACCTCTAAAAGTGTAAAAAGTAAACTCTATGAAAAATTAAATCCTTAATAGAAAAAACTATCCTAATATTTCTATACTCTTTTTTTCTATTTTTTCCTTTTTAATATTCTTTTCTCTATTCTTTTTCATATATTTCTTTTAATATTTTTTCTTCTCCATTTTTCAATATTCTTCTTCAAAATATTCTTTTCTCTATTTCTTTTTCTCTTTTCTTTTTCTCTTTTCTTTTTCAAAATATTTTTCATATATTTTTTTCTCTATATAAAGCAACAAAACTATATAAAAAATAGAAAAGAAAATATAAAGGGAGGGGGTACAGCTGTTACAAGGGGAGTACAAGCAGAAAAACAATGGGCCCAGCCCAGAAAAATAAACAACAAAAAACTGGGGGAGGGGGGTACAACTGAAACGGAGGGTGTATTAGCCAGAAAAATGTTGGGCTTGGCCCACATCACAAGAGCACACACACAGAAGGGGTGAGGACGAAAATTGAGGGGTGTACTGATCCGAAACACATTTGGGCCCGACCCAGTCCAACACAGTCCCCTTCTCCTTCCATCTTCTGAAAACCCTAGCTCCCTCTTCTTTCTCCCTGTCTACTGTTCATCGAAGCTTCTTGCGCCGCTCCACCCTCGTTTCTCAGATTCTCTCAATCCAACCTCTTATTACCAAACTTCGTTTCAAATCTCACAAGAACAACTAAATCGAGATAACAACGACAAAAAAACTGTAAATCCCTGGAACTAATCGTCCATCCCTTGACGTTCTTGAGGATATCGGGAAGATGAACATTGATGAAGATTTGTGTGGATCTGGAGATTTGGGCGAATCGTTGTTGAAGATCGAGATGATGATGGATCTTACTCATTGAAGAAAGTGAAGAAGACTCGTGTGACATTGATACGAAGACGATTGACGCTTGAATCCAGATTCAGTGACGAAAAAATTGAAGGTTGACGAACGTCGAGGGAGATCTCTGAAGGAAGACGAGGTTCTTGAAGGTTATTGATGCAGGTCCTTGAACATATGAGCATATGAACAGAAGAAGAACCGATAACGGAGAATCTGGTGGTCGCGATGAAGGTGATGAAGACGCAAGGATTCTGATGATTTCTGGAAAAATTATGTTGGCGAATCTTGGATGCCGATCTTGGAGAAATCTGGAAATGGATGAACCTGATGAACGCTCTTCAAGTTTTCTGGGAAAAGACTTGAAGGTGATGAACGATTATTGAATCTGGATGACTTCTGTGAAGCATTTGGAAGGACGTTGAGGATTGATGACGAACGGAGATGATTGCTGGAAAAGGTTGAAGATCCATGATGTTGGACGAATTTGGGTTGAAGATCGCTGATGGATTTGGTGAGAAGAACACACACGATGATTATTGATGAAGAACTTAGTATGAATGCATGAAGAATCTGGAAATAACGGTTATTGTTGATGAATTTCTGGGCGAAATTGATGGAGGAAGATGATGAATGCAGGTGGAAGTTGTTGAGAAGGAAAGTTGGAGGAGGATGAAGATTGGAAGATTTCTGAGTTTTTTTCAGTTTCTGGCGGGTTAGACGGCGGCCGGAATTGGTTGTGGGTTGGTTACGGTGGCTGGAGGGAGTCTGGTGCGGTGGTTGCATGGCCGCCGGCCATGCAACCGGTGAGGGTTGGCATCAGACAGGTGGCGGTGAGAAATCAGGAGAAGGGGACGCGTGGCTGGGACGTGGCAGAGAGATGGAGTTAGTGGGGTACGCGTGTTGGCTCTGAGTGAAGTGGAAAACGTGATGTGGCTAGCCCCCAAGATAACACGTGTGCTGAAGACTTTATAGTGCTGGCAATGATTTTGGACTCAGACTTGGGATTTTGACTGATTGGGCCCAACGAATGACACAATGAACCCCAAAAATCTGAATTGAAATGGATTAAAACTTGAATTAAATCTGGATTAATGGACCTAATGACAATTAATAACCTAATTCTAATGAAATAATATTCTAATTAAAAACAAATGAAATTCTAAACTCTATTTAAAATCCTATATTAAAACATCTATACTATTTTAATAAAAGAAAATCTATTTAATTCTATAAAGAAAATCTATTTATTCTATTAAAACTATTAAAAACTATTAAACTTTATAAAATTCTATTAAAAGAAATAAAGCTATTAAAAATATTAAGAAACTCTATTAATTCTATATCATTCTAAAATGATTAAAAAAAATCTATTAAAACCCTAATAATATCTAATAAAATCCAGAAAATTCACAATAATTTCCAAAGGAACAAAAATAGCACAGAACGACAAATAATACTGCGAGAGCGCAACAAAATAGCCGGTAAAAATCAATTGGCACCGAAATATCCCTAAAAATAACAGCGCGAGCTGAAAACACCGGGAAGAGCACGACTTCCCAAAAATATGATTCTCTCTATCTAAACTGGTTAAAAAACACCTGAGACGCGAGACGAGGGCTGTGATCCCGATAAAATCAATACAACTGAAAAATACACTGTATGCGATATGCGGATGCGAATGCAGTCATGCGTCGAAACATGAACCAAATGCGAGACCCGGTTGGTCAAATTTTAGGGTGCAACAGCTGCCCCTATTCAAGCGGCTTGGACCTGAATGGTTGAAGAGCGCTCAGCCTTCAAACATTCAAAGGTAGATGACGGTTGAATACAAATGAAACCCTGAAATTTGCCAACCGTGGGAATATACTGCAAAACTACTTGAGGAATAGCCTCTAATAAACTGAAGTTTGGTTGTCACGGCAACGACTGGTCAATTATCTGATAACATTTCTTCTCCTTGTCACCATCAATTACCTGTGTGACACCACAAGTATTGGAATAATGCTTCGGAAAGCAAACAACTTGATTCCCATCTCTCTTATGGGATCAGATCCTGTCATCTCACAGTTCACAGCGAACTTGAGGAAAATTCTCCTGGGGAACTTCTGAATCGACTGCTCAACACCCATTCTGTCAATAGGAGGCAGCTTCAGAAACCTGATATATGTCAATCTTTCTTTCAGTGCTGACGTAACAACCAAATGTGAAGAGCCACTCCGCTGGGGGAGGAGAGAAGCTGAACCACACAACTCTGCAAGGGAACATACTCGAAATCCAATGAGGTAACCGACCTGGTCCATGTTTCGAAATGCGTATGTCTGAGAATGATGCAATGCCCTATATGACATGGAAATGCTATGCGTTCTGTTTGAAAATGCGAGGCCCAGACGGCATGAATATGCTATGTGTTTGTATAAATGCTATGACGGTATATGCAAATGCTAATGCAGGCTCGAGCTGCCAGAGAACACTAGGTCTGCAAACCGCTTGGCAAAATAAATGCTGAAGGTAGACGTCAACTCCAACTGAGGGTAACCTGATATCACAGAATCATCTCAGCAAAATAAATGCTGGAAAAGGGAACCCAAATCCGCTGGGGATAACCGTCCTGCTGGAGAAATGGAAAGGCAACCCTGCTTGGAGAGAAAGAAAAAACAACTCTGCTTGGGGATGCTCTCTTCAAACCATTGACAACTGATTGTGCTCTGTGGGGATTGACCCGAACTGGGGTTGATTGCGCGCAGCACGCTGCTGGAAATGCCCTTACTATCAAGGATATCAATCTTAATCTGCTGAGGATACTCCGGATCCTACTCTGATATGGGATAACAATACAATCTCAATTCTTCCGATAATACACAACTTTCATCTGCTGAAGATTATCAATTCTGATTTAACAACATCCACAAGGAATTCAAACATTAATCGGAGCACTGGTATCCATTAAGCTTCGTATCGGGGAACATGACAACATGCGAGTCATTGGGAATTACTGTGTCAGATACCTTTAGGTTTTTGTTTTTTCTGGTTTAGGATAAACATGGATTATGTACACAGTGGAAGATATGGAAAATACTAGACGAGAACTAGCATTCAAGGATAGACTACCAGGCGAGAACTGAAAGCAAAATAGGTTATCGGACGAGAATTGATTTGGTTTGAACATCAGACGGGGCTGACTGGATAACAGACTGATGCAAGACAACCAGGCGAGAACTGGCTGAAAACTGACGCATACCAGACGAGAACTGGTATATCACATAGGTTAAAACACACGATGACTGATTACGCGATGACATGTACCAGACGAGAACTGATACAACACTTGAAGAAACGGTGACCAAACGAGAACTGGTTACAATAAACTACACCAGACGGGAACTGATGCTTACGGAAGGGTGGGCCGGACGAGAACTGGTTACCGGTTTTCCAGGAGAGAACTGGGCTTTTGGAAACGACTGGTTACTGACACGTAACAGGTTTAGACTGCAGGTCAATGATCCAACGACAGCAAGGCCTTTTTCGGAATGTTAAGGTTTTTGATAAGGGTAATGACATGATTCCGTGATACTCAACTCCGGCTGGGGATAAACAGACTGGTTTGAATGACTTGCCCCAGTACAATTCAACTTGCCCCAATCTAACTCTTGGGATTACTTGCTCTGAAAAGCTTGCTACGAGACGACCTCGAGATTACTTGCCCCGGTATCTATACGACAACAGAATTCAATCTCCATTAGACCCCGATCAACCCCGTTGGTTTCAACACTCTCTGCGGTGACTTGCCCCTGAATGAGCATTCTAGCGACTTAACCCGATCTAATTATCCACCTGAAGCATCTGCTTTCAAACCTCCACGTTCTGTATAATTGCCCCTGATTGGCTCTCGAGAAGACTCACTTCTGATCAACTGCTTCTCAAGCACACTGCCCCTGATCGACTAAAGCTACGGGACTTGTCCTCAGACTAACTAATTCCGAACTCACTAGAAGTCAATGCCCCGGATTCACAGGTCTTCACAACATACACCATCCTGGTTCAGACTGCTGAATTACTCAGTCCTGCTTGACGATTCCCTGTTGGAATTTCCTTCGTCTCAACTACTAACCTGCAATTAAAACTGTCTATTCACGAATGGTAATCTTAATGCAATGGTTATGCAGATTTTGAAAAAATTTGAGCTGTCACTCATTTACATGTCATGATTGTGAGTGACGAATGAACCAAAGTTCAAACGTAGTGCTTACGTGGTCAGTGAAAAATACAACAAGGATGTGACTAGCAAGTCATGAGGGAGTCAGGTTACTCAACCTTATCGTAATGCGCCTTCAGAATAAACCCTACCTCAATTAGGTCTTTTAAGGGTTATATCATGGTCGGGTTCACGGTTCGTGAAACAAAGGATATTTGACTCAAATTTTGATTTGTACCCACCCCTTCTACATGATGATCTCCGATCCTAAGGTTCAGTTAACCTGGCACAAGCGCTCGCCTCTTCGAGAGGTATGTTGAATGGTAAGAACCACAAGTAAGGAATCCACAAGGCTTTTCAGAGTGACAGTTACTCCTTTTCGTTTTCGGTGTTTGTGTACACGACTTCGTGACTCGCTGGGAAAAAAAATTTCTATCCCTTCTTTTTCATTCTTTTGATTCCCTAATTTTTTCCTGGACTGACTCCTTCTGAGTTCTTTTCGATTTTTCCTTTTTTGAAGTCCAGCGGGATGCCCTGATTTTTGCCTAAGTATTAGCTTTCCAGCTTTTCTTTCTTTTTACTTAGCGGGCTTTCTTTCTTCTTTCTTTTGGAACAAAGTCGTGTGACACTGGTTGTCTTGATTGCTCCGAAAGGATTGTAACTGTTTCACTCCTGATTGATGAGTTTTGACCTCTGTGGTCGACGAGGTATGACCTCTGGGGAAAAATGCGTTGTGATTGGCCCTCGAAAGACAACACTCCTCTGTAAGACTTGAATGCTCGGTCAAGCTAACTGACAACTAACCTGCCCCGGGTTAAGATGTGAGGGTTAAAAAGTCCGAAAAAACTTCTACTTCCTGGCTCGAAGTGGTTAACAAGGGACTAACTCCTTATATCTCCAGTGTTTGGGGGATTTGAAACAATGCCTTGTACGTCATCGGTAAGGTCTTATCTGAAAGCATACGATCATCGGTCATGAGTTTAGTTTCATCATCCTCCCTCCAATCTTTGCTAGTCACAGTGACAAAGTGGAGTGAATAAAATGCAAGTGTCAGTGCAATGCAGTAAATGAGCGACAGCGACATGATTAATTCAAAAAAATGCATAGTCACTTTATTATTATTACCATTCGAAACATACAATGTTTAAAAGCAAGTAGTAACTAACAGAAAAGAAACTACAAATGCAAATGATAAAAAGTCTGAGGACTGCCAATGCTGAGGGCGCCTGCCGGTCTGGATCACTGGCTTTTGCTGGGGAATACTTTCTGAATCTACGAGCTTAGACAACTGAGCGGTCGGTATGAACAAACAGAAATCCTTCTCGAAAAGAAATGCGATCTTGGTCGATCAACTGCTGTACCTTCGCCTGAAACGCTTTACAATCTTCTGTCGAATGCCCTGGAGAGCCACCATGATAACCACACTGAACATGGGGATTATACCCAGGAGGGTAAGGTTCTGGCACAGGCTTGAGAGTTTTAGGTTCCACCAAAGAACTCTGGACCAACTGTGGCAAAAGCTGACTGTACGACACAGGAACTGGATGAGAAGGACCATTCCTTCGTTCCAAATTGCTACGAGGTCTGTTCTGATTCTGACGCTGAGTCTGATAACCTTGGCCACGAGTTCGCTAATTTGCAAAGGAAGCGACATAAGACTCCTGATATGGTGCCCCAGGCACAGCTGTCTGTCCAGCATAACAAGGCACAGAAGATACTGATCTAACAGATTTCACTGATTCATCTCGAGGATACCCAACATCTGGCACGACTGCATTGATCACAACTCCCTCTTCATTCTGATAGTCGTAAAGAGATTCAGTTTCACTAGCCTGACCGCTTGAGACAACCTGAATTTTTCCAATCTTTATAGCATTCTCAATACGTTCTCCAACTCCCACCAATTCGGAGAAGTTCAGCGAAACTCCAAGCAATCTCTCAAAGTACGGGCTTTGTAAGGAGTCTACGAACATGCCTGCTAACTCTCGGTCAGGGATCGGTGGTTCCACTCTAGAAGCAAAATCTCTCCATCTCCGAGCATACTTTTTGAAAGGTTCATTGATCCCCATAGACAAAGATTGCAACTCCATGCGAAAGGGAGCTATGTCCATATTGTAATCATACCGCTTCAGGAAAGCTCTGGCTAAATCCACCCATGATCGAATCTGATCTTTCTCTAACTGCATATACCAACATAGAGATGCCCCAATCAAACTGTCCTGAAAACAGTAAATCATCAACTTGTCGTTTTGCACAAACGAAGTCATCTTTCTGCAGAACATCACCAAATGCAGCCTCAGACAACTATCTCCTTTATACTTTTCAAACTTCGGCGCTCTGAATTTAGGAGGTAACACTAGGTCAGAAACCTAGCACATATCTGAAGCATTGAGACCAACATCGTTCTTAACTTCCAGAGCTTTGACTTGTTCCTCCAATGCGTGCAACCTCTTAGCTTGCACAAGAGGTAATGGATTATTAGTCCTCACTATTGGAACTTCTCCTTGGGAGATCAAACCAGCAGGAATAACATTCTGATAATTCGCGGCATTAGAAGAAGAACATTCACTTGGGATAACAAACTGTTGGTGCAGATTTTGGCCTCTAACAGAAGTCTGCACAAGTTGAGCTGCAGTAAGGTTATTCACTTGCGGAAAGCCTTCGTCAGACGTGGAATCATACAAAGGATTGGTCGTCATAGTAAATCCTGACAAAGCATCAGTAATCTGGAAGTCGTTTCCTGACATGACTATCAGCAACTTTCAACTGATGGTACTGCTTGATTCTGCTTGATCCGTTTCAACCCCTTGGTCGTCTTCTAACAATCCACAGTTGCTCAATCCAAACTCCGGGTACTCACCTTCAGGAAACAAAGGCTGGATCAGAACTCTGGCTAACTGGAGAAATGCCCTGCAATATGATGCAAAGATGCTTATGCAAATGCAATGCAATGCGACAAACACGGGATCACAGCTCCCACAACAAGCGCTAAATGCTGCTGCACAGCCGACGGAGTACGTTCTCTCTAAAAGAGAACGCCAAGATAACTGGTAGTCTGGAAGTCAAGGTTCGCGCAAAAAAAAAACCCCCCACTCATGGGTATGGACCTAATCTGCGGCATCCTATGCGGTCATCAGCGTCACAGACTTTCATGAGGAATGATACGATTCCCAAAAGGAGTGGCATCGTCATCTCATGAAGATGCCTCACTTAGCTGATTTCCAATTGATCGTTCCCCAGAGTCGACAATCCTCACGTCTGGACTCCCCTCAGATCCTCAGGACCGAAAAGAAGTACCTCGGAGAGAACCTCGTCTGAGCGCAGATTTCGTAGGGAACGGTACCTGCTCAGCAAACAGGTTTGTCTACTACTCTCTGCAACTACGTCTAAATGCATACTCAAGCAGCCCAGGTCCGGCTATCACTCAAAGTATCACCCTCCCCAGCACTACCGCAACAGATAAAAGCGATGGAAAAAATAAACACCCAAAAAGACAAGCAAACAAGCGCTAGGATTGACTCTCTTAGGGGACGTTGGATCCCACATGCATAGGGACTATCGCAGTCCTTAGCAGCCAGGGGACGTTGGGTCCCCAAAAGAGTCGCCAGCTGTCGCTACTGCGAAAATCGGCGCCGGCTGACAGAAGAGTCGCCACCGTGCGTTATTTATCCCAACGGAGGGAAAGGAAACGCTCGAAGTAAACCTCGCAAAAAACGGGAAAAGGTATGGTCATCGCAATCAAAACCTGGATTCGGGAGTCGGTTACGCAAGGGGAAGGTATTAGCACCCCTCACGTCCGTCGTACTCGACGGGATCCACGCTTGCTTGGGTTGTCTAAAGGATGCAAAAACAATCTATCTACGGCTGCTAAATCTAAACGGAAGTGAATTGACTCGATAGAGCGTCGCACTCTATGCCTACGTATTCTCAAGAGAGAAAGTCAGAGTCAACGTAGTTCGGGACTACGGGGAAATTGGCTCGCCAAGACCTCGTGTCTTGTGCCTACGTACTTCCATACAGCATGGAAGATCAGAGCTTACGTAGTTCAGGCTACCTACGGCTAAACTGGGTGTTCTCACAAGCAGTGAGAAAATTAAACTGGTTTCAAAGGTACGGGAACCTATGGGAAAAACTACGGTCTGGTCTCAAATGCACTCGGGCAAGAGAAAGGGATAACAATCAGTCGTCAGCGGGAAAGTCTCGATCGCACAACAGCGAGAAAACAAAAGGTTAGTTGTTAGTATGCTCGCTAGGACATCGCATCCTATGCCTACATATTCTCGTCTGGTACGAGAAATCAGAGCAGCTGTAGTTCGGCTACTTCGGGACCACAGCTCAAATCTCGTTTTATTAATATTCTGAAAAATGATTATAATGCTTGAGTACTGGAAAATAAACTCCTAGGAAATACTATCCTATCCTGGAAAAAAAATCAAATGGAAAATAGTCCCCTAACAAGTGGACTTTTAAAACTACCTCTAAAAGTGTAAAAAGTAAACTCTATGAAAAATTAAATCCTAAATAGAAAAAACTATCCTAATATTTCTATACTCTTTTTTTCTATTTTTTCCTTTTTAATATTCTTTTCTCTATTCTTTTTCATATATTTCTTTTAATATTTTTTCTTCTCCATTTTTCAATATTCTTCTTCAAAATATTCTTTTCTCTATTTCTTTTTCTCTTTTCTTTTTCTCTTTTCTTTTTCAAAATATTTTTCATATATTTTTTTCTCTATATAAAGCAACAAAACTATATAAAAAATAGAAAAGAAAATATAAAGGGAGGGGGTACAGCTGTTACAAGGGGACTACAAGCAGAAAAACAATGGGCCCAGCCCAGAAAAATAAACAACAAAAAACTGGGGGAGGGGGGTACAACTGAAACGGAGGGTGTATTAGCCAGAAAAATGTTGGGCTTGGCCCACATCACAAGAGCACACACACAGAAGGGGTGAGGACGGAAATTGAGGGGTGTACTGATCCGAAACACAATTGGGCCCGGCCCAGTCCAACACAGTCCCCTTCTCCTTCCATCTTCTGAAAACCCTAGCTTCCTCTTCTTTCTCCCTGTCTACTGTTCATCGAAGCTTCATGCGCCGCTCCACCCTCGTTTCTCAGATTCTCTCAATCCAACCTCTTATTACCAAACTTCGTTTCAAATCTCACAAGAACAACTAAATCGAGATAACAACGACAAAAAAACTGCAAATCCCTGGAACTAATCGTCCATCCCTTGACGTTCTTGAGGATATCGGGAAGATGAACATTGATGAAGATTTGTGTGGATCTGGAGATTTGGGCGAATCGTTGTTGAAGATCGAGATGATGATGGATCTTACTCATTGAAGAAAGTGAAGAAGACTCGTGTGACATTGATACGAAGACGATTGACGCTTGAATCCAGATTCAGTGACGAAAAAATTGAAGGTTGACGAACGTCGAGGGAAATCTCTGAAGGAAGACGAGGTTCTTGAAGGTTATTGATGCAGGTCCTTGAACATATGAGCATATGAACAGAAGAAGAACCGATAACGGAGAATCTGGTGGTCGCGATGAAGGTGATGAAGACGCAAGGATTCTGATGATTTCTGGAAAAATTATGTTGGCGAATCTTGGATGCCGATCTTGGAGAAATCTGGAAATGGATGAACCTGATGAACGCTCTTCAAGTTTTCTGGGAAAAGACTTGAAGGTGATGAACGATTATTGAATCTGGATGACTTCTGTGAAGCATTTGGAAGGACGTTGAGGATTGATGACGAACGGAGATGATTGCTGGAAAAGGTTGAAGATCCATGATGTTGGACGAATTTGGGTTGAAGATCGCTGATGGATTTGGTGAGAAGAACACACACGATGATTATTGATGAAGAACTTAGTATGAATGCATGAAGAATCTGGAAATAACGGTTATTGTTGATGAATTTCTGGCCGAAATTGATGGAGGAAGATGATGAATGCAGGTGGAAGTTGTTGAGAAGGAAAGTTGGAGGAGGATGAAGATTGGAAGATTTCTGAGTTTTTTTCAGTTTCCGGCGGGTTAGACGGCGGCCGGAATTGGTTGTGGGTTGGTTACGGTGGCTGGAGGGAGTCTGGTGCGGTGGTTGCATGGCCGCCGGCCATGCAACCGGTGAGGGTTGGCGTCAGACAGGTGGCGGTGAGAAATCAGGAGAAGGGGACGCGTGGCTGGGACGTGGCAGAGAGATGGAGTTAGTGGGGTACGCGTGTTGGCTCTGAGTGAAGTGGAAAACGTGATGTGGCTAGCCCCCAAGATAACACGTGTGCTGAAGACTTTATAGTGCTGGCAATGATTTTGGACTCAGACTTGGGCTTTTGACTGATTGGGCCCAACGAATGACACAATGAACCCCAAAAATCTGAATTGAAATGGATTAAAACTTGAATTAAATCTGGATTAATGGGCTAATGGATTAATGGACCTAATGACAATTAATAACCTAATTCTAATGAAATAATATTCTAATTAAAAACAAATAAAATTCTAAACTCTATTTAAAATCCTATATTAAAACATCTATACTATTTTAATAAAAGAAAATCTATTTAATTCTATAAAGAAAATCTATTTATTCTATTAAAACTATTAAAAACTATTAAACTTTATAAAATTCTATTAAAAGAAATAAAGCTATTAAAAATATGAAGAAACTCTATTAATTCTATATCATTCTAAAATGATTAAAAAAAATCTATTAAAATCCTAATAATATCTAATAAAATCCAGAAAATTCACAATAATTTCCAAAGGAACAAAAATAGCACAGAACGACAAATAATACTGCGAGAGCGCAACAAAATAGCCGGTAAAAATCAATGGGCACCGAAATATCCCTAAAAATAACAGCGCGAGCTAAAAACACTGGGAAGAGCACGACTTCCCAAAAATACAATTCTCTCTATCTAAACTGGTTAAAAAACACCTGAGACGCGAGACGAGGGCTGTGATCCCGATAAAATCAATACAACTGAAAAATACACTGTATGCGATATGCGGATGCGAATGCAGTCATGCGTCGAAACATGAACCAAATGCGGGACTCGGTTGGTCAAATTTTAGGGTGCAACAGCACCCGATGGGTGTTTAGAAATAAACTGGATGAGAACGGAGTAATAACTCGTAACAAAGCGTGTTTAGTCGCGCAAGGGTATAACCAAGAGGAAGGCATCAACTATGAGGAAACTTATGCGCCGGTTGCCCGACTCGAGGCTATACGCCTTCTACTTGCTTTCGCTTGTGCGAAAGATTTTAAGTTATTTCAAATGGACGTCAAAAGTGCTTTCCTTAAAAGGTTTATAAATGAAGAAGTCTATGTTGCTCAACCACCTGGTTTTGAGTCTCATAAGTATCCTGATCATGTCTATAAATTGAAAAGAGCGTTGTACGGTCTTAAACAAGCTCCTAGAGCTTGGTATGAGAGACTAAGTAAATTCTTACTTGATCAAGGCTACTCAAGAGGAAAGGTTGATACTACTCTCTTCATTAAACGTCAAGGAAAACACTTAATTCTTGTACAAATTTATGTTGACGATATCATATTTGGATCCACTAACATGAATCTCGTAAGAGAGTTTTCTAAGCTTATGCAGGGTGAATTCGAGATGAGTATGATGGGTGAACTCACATATTTTCTCGGGTTACAAATCAAGCAACTGAAGGAAGGAACATTCGTGAGCCAAACAAAATATTGTTTGGATCTTCTCAAGAGATTTGACATGGCAAATGCAAAAGCCATAGACACCCCTATGCCAACTTGTGCAAACATGAGTAAAGATGAAAGTGGCAAAGATGTTGAGGTAAAAAGGTACAGAGGTATGATTGGCTCGCTTCTCTATCTCACTGCTTCGCATCCCGACATTATGTTTAGCGTGTGTATATGCGCCAAATACCAATCATGTCCTAAGGAATCCCACCTAAAATCTGTCAAACGTATACTCCGATACCTATCCGGTACTCCGAAGTATGGATTGTGGTATTCTAAGGGTAATGATTGTTCATTGGTAGGCTTCTCTGATTCTGATTTTACCGGTTGCAAATTAGATAGGAAAAACACCAGTGGTACATGTCACCTATTTTCAAACTCTCTGGTTAGTTGGCATAGCAAGAAACAAGTGTTTGTTTCTCTGTCAACCGCTGAAGCGGAATACGTAGCCGCCGGTAGTTGTTGTGCGCAAGTCTTATGGCTTAAACAACAACTATTGGACTTTAACTTGAAACTAGAACGTATTCCAATATTTTGTGACAACACCAGTGCTATAAATCTTACCAAGAATCCAGTGTTACACTCGCGTACTAAACACATAGAAATTCGACACCATTTTCCTAAGGACCATGTAGAGAAGGGTGACGTTGTCTTTGAGCACGTCGATACTAAAAACCAACTAGCGGACATTTTCACAAAGCCGCTAGCCAATGAGTCCTTCTTTCATATCCGTCGAGAACTTGGTATTCTCGATATTTCTGATCGGGTTTAAATATTGCCACGTTTTTGTACCACTAACAACTATGTTTTTGTACCACTAACAATCGCTTTGAGTTTATTGCAAGTTCAAATCAGTGATTAACTAGAGTAGTTCGTATAAAGGTGATATTGCTCCTTTCTTCCTTTTTTTTTCTCTCTTAGCATTCATGATTTGAAAACATCTATATCGTTCTACAATCATGGTACTTATATATAGATATGACTGTTGCTGGTTGATACTATGTGTGTTGAATGCATGTCATATTGTGAAAAGATAAATAGGCATGATAAGTAAGCAAGTGTGACATTCTGCATAACTTGAAATTGAAAATTTTGAGGTTTTTGAAGGTTTGAGTCGACCTAAACAGGATAATGGTCGACGGCTCGCTTGAAAACCCAGAAATTTTCTCGTTTGAAAACCGTTCCACTTTCCCTCTTCCCTACATTAAATGTGTTGTGATGCTTTGACATGACATTCTTCTTGTGAATTGCATCTAGTCACCTATATTGTCTCCTTGTCTCCTCCCTCTTCCCAAAAACCCTAACCTCTTCATCTATTAAAGACCCAAGCATTCCTCTTCTCCAACATTATTCCTAAATCATTGTCTTCAAAGGTCCTCTTCCAACTACTCCAAAACTTTTCATCAATGGCTTCCTCTCTCCGCAAAACTACCGGTAAGAGATCAAGAGCATCTTCATCCTCTGCTTCAGTTCTGGTAACTGCTGTCTCGCTTGTTCATCCTTCTGCGGTTGAAAACTTCAACAAAAGTCTCAGCAAGAGGGCCATAGTTCCACAACATGCCTTCTACCATGCAACAAGTGAGCGCTTGCATCTCACTCGGCTTCTGTCCCTATTAGACTTTCAAGGGTTCGTAAATTTCCTGGAGTGTAATACAAAGTACAGTGAAGATCTGGTCAGAGTGTTTTACACAAATATGAGAGGTAACTTTCAAGACCAGCACTTTCACACATCTGTAGGAAATAGACTAGTTAATATCAATTCTGAAGTATGGAACAAATATTTTGATTTGACTGTTGATGCTGATGCACCCCCTCTCCATGAGGTAACTGACACTCGTACGGTGCCGGGTTATAAATATAAGAGGGCTCTGAATGGAATGCTCAAACGACCGTATCCAGAGGCAATTGTCAACAGCGATGCTTTTCCTCGATCAGTCACTGTCGGGAAACACAATACAGGGGAGCGCATCCTTCAGTGGATTGTCGCTCGTATTCTACGACCGAAGAAGGGTGGTCTGTCGCGTGTAGAACAAGCTGAGGTACATCTTATATACATTCTGCAAAACAGGATCAAAATAAATTGGCCTTACTATATTGCTAGCAGGATGTTTGCTCTGAGAGACTCAAGTAGAGGCACTGCTTTAGCCTATGGGTCATTCATCTCAGAAATTCTTGCTGCTGCGAATGTTGTGTATCCAACATTTCCATGTGTATCAGTTTCCCCAGATAATGAATTTAGCACCAAAACCCTTGCAATGATGGGGTATTTTTGGTGTGCTGAACGTCGCTCATACAGATTTTTCCGACGGGCTAATATCCCTCCGGTTTCTGATAACGATTCTAATGAAGAAGAAAGTGAAAAGCAGGGTGAAGAAGAAAGCGACGAACAAGGTGAAGAAGAAAGTGAAGAGGAAGGTGAAGAATACTATGCAGAAGACAACACAGATGCAGAGATCCCTGAACCTATCCATGGGACTCAAGATTATCATCAATCTCCAGTCCATGATACAGCTACAAATACCGATTGGGTCCAGTACTCATATCGATCAGAAGACCAAGAAGGCGATTCTACAAATCAAGGCTGGGGCGATTGGCAATATACAGGATGGACTACCTTGGGTAGATTCTATGACCCATATCACGGCTACCCTCAAGACTACCAACCCTTTGAGCACTCATCACCTCCTCCGCCTTCAGATAACTCTGAAGTCATTACTATGATGCAGTCAATGCAGTTAGAACAACAAAACTTCATACGGCGTCAAGACACTCAGATGGAGCAGATTAGAGCTGACCTTCATGCCCAAAATGAAAGGTTCAATTCTTTTTCTACTCGGATGGACGCCCGTATTGACTCTCTGGTTGAATCACATGAGCGGCAAGATTGGGAAATCACCAACGCTATTAGTCATCTCAACATGTCCGTCGAAGCCTTTTTGGACTTCTCGGATCCTTACCACAATCCAGATGCTCCATACCGAGGGAGAGGACGAGGACGAAGGCGTGGTTATTAGATTCATAGTTGCATATTTCATATTTGCTTATATGTTTTAGTCTGTGTACTTTTCATTTGTTTTGTATTATCTGTGCCTGAACTTTCATTACATGTGTTCGTCATTATCTATTATTTCAAGATTCTTGTTCATTATCATGCTTGTGTGTGAAGTTTGGTAATCAACTATCACCTATTGTCTGTACTATGTTATTTGATGCGTTCCTCTTCTCTTTTTGATGGTGTCAAAGGGGGAGAAGACAATGTTGCAAGCAAACACCAAAGCCAAAGCCAATAGTTCAGGATATTAACAACATTTGATGACTGTTGTTCTACAGCCTCATAGTGCAAAAGAAAGGGGGAGCTTGTGTATACTTGTGTGCGTGTGTATATGTTGCATATTTGGTGTTTTAGATGTATACAGGTTGTCATCATCAAAAAGGGGGAGATTGTGAAGGCAAGTCGCCACATATCACACAAATCTGCAAGACATTGGTAAATGCAGGTTTTGATGATGATAAATTCTTAGGATAGACTGGAAAGTATGATCCAGATCCACTAAACCAGATGCAGCATATCACTCATCATATTCTCCTTTTGCTTGTCTTAAATTTTCTAAGATAAATATACCTTGAGTTGACAAAATGAAATCATGACTAAAGGCATGAAAAACTACAAACTAACGATATTTTGCAGGCTTGCAGGACATGGGTCGACCATAGGGTCGGCGTATCCATCAGAAACAAGGGAAGAACAGTCAGCGCACAAAGCATGCGTCGACCATTGGGTCAGCGCATGAAGGAATGATATTCCAGCGGGTCAACGCATAAAAGCTTTGGTCGACCATAGGGTCGGCGCACAAAGGAAAAGAATTTCAACGGGTCAGCGCACGCCGATTGTATGGTCTAAGCATACTAATGAAATTTCCAGAAATTCAAAACATCACAGGCCATGCGTCGATGCACAGACCTGTTATGGTCGACCGTTCGCGCGGAAAAACTGTTTTAAATTTGTTCCCTCTCATATTTGAAATACTGTTATGTCCTGAATTTTGTGGGCACTATATATACTTGCTTAAACACTTGTGTCTAACAACATTTGATATTCTTTTGATTCATGTGTTCAAAAACAAGAAAGAGTGAAATAGGTGTCCAAGATTCATCATCTTCATCTTCAACATCTCACAACATTACAATTACACTCAATCATTTTTGAAATACATTTGTGAGAGATTCAAGGTGATAAGGTTCGAGGCTTAGATTGGAGAATCAAGCTCGGGTTGAAGATTGTGACAGGTTCTTTCTTGAATAAAACCATTGGGGTTTTGCCCTCCAAGATTGGTTCGAATTTTGGGGGGGTTTTAGACGAGATTCTTCATCAACGATCAATCGAGCGAAGGTGATTGTGAAGAGGTGGTCTTCACAAGTCTAGTAGCGGATTCAGTGATTTTGAAGGGAAGATCTCGGGTTTGATTTGGTGCTGTTGAGATCAGCCGGAGCCAAAGGTTTGAACAACAACGTGTTCTTCAATAATGTGGCTGGAGTCGGAGGTCCATCAACACAAATCGAAGAAATTGATTCAGCTTGAATCAAGGGGCAAGGAGTGAAGGCAACTTTCAACAAATTGAGATTTTGTTGTAATTTTTGCTGCTCAATCCGTGTATAAACTGTACATTCAAACAGGTGATATCTATTCAATATATCTCAATTCTAGTTTTAGAATTGAGGGCAGACGTACCGCGAAGCGAGGACGACGAGGGAACTGCCTCACCAAATTACTTGTCTTCTTTATTTTCAGCATTTTCGTTACAGCTCAAATAAGTAATTTTTGTGTAAGCTCTATTGTCAAAATTGTGATATCAATTGAGTAAGAGATTAAAACGTTGTTTTTAAATCTAACGTACAACAAAACGTTGTACTAGGCTGATTGAAATCACTTACTCAACATAAATATCACTTGGAGTGTCTTTGCACACCAAGTGTTTGACATATTGCTTGAACCAAAATTATCTTACTTGTGTATCTAGTTTTGGTTTGATTTCGAATCATTGGAACTAGGTAACCTTACAACTGAAGTAAATAATTGATAAGCATAGTTTGTGTTGTGATTCTATTTTTCCGAATTGTCATAAATCCATAGACTTACGCATATCCGGTTTTCCAATAACCGTTCGTTTTAGACTATAATTTTCCTCGGCCGCTTCCGCACTTAAAACATTTTTAAAACCAATTTTAGATTGGTAGCGCCTACTCAAATTTTTAATTGAGGATCTATTCAACCCCCCTTCTAGATCCGTGCCATAGTCTAACAGGCTCAACCCGAAGTTGTGAAGAACATCAGACCTCGACGTTAGGCATCTATTAAACAAATAGCCGTCAAACCCGAAGGCCGACTGAACACGAAGTTGAGAAGTACATCTGACCTCGTCGTCAGGCATCTGTTAAACAAACAAGCATCGAACCCGGAGGCGGGTCAACATGATGTTAAGAAGAACATCTGACCTCGCCGTCAGGCATCTGTTAAACAAACAGGCATCGAACCCGAAGGTCGGCTCAACCCGAAGTTGACAAGAACATCTGACCTTGCTGTCAGGAATCTTTTAAACAAATAGGCATCGAATTTGATGACCAGCTCAACCTGAAGTCGAAAAGAACATTAGACCTCGCTGTCAGGCATCTCTTAAACAAACAGGCATCGAACTCGAAGGTCGGGTCAACAAGAAGTCGGGAGGAACATTTGACCTCTCCGTCAGGAATTTGTTAAACAAACTGGCATCGAACCCGAAGAGCGTCTCAAAACAAAGTTGAGAAGTACTTCTGACCTCGCCGTCAGGGATCTGTTAAACAAACAGGCATCGAACCCAGAAGCCGGCTCAACCCGAAGTTGAGAAGAACATCTGACCTCGCTGTCAGGCATATGTTAAACAAACAGGCATCGAGATTGATGATCGGCTCATCCTGAAGTTGAGAAGAACATCTAACCTTGTTGTCAGGCATCAGTTAAACAAACAGGAATCAAACCCGAAGTTCTGCTCAAACCAAAGGTTAGAAGAACATCTGACCTCGCCGCCAGACATCGAACCCCAAGGCCGGCTCAACCCGAAGTTGAGAAGAACATCTGACCTCGCTGTTAGGCATCTGTTAAACAAACAGGCATCAAACCCGAATGTCGGCTCAACCCGAAGTTGTGAAGAACATCAGACCTCACCGTTAGGCATCTATTAAACAAACAGCCATCGAACGCGAAGGCCGACTGAAGACGAAGTTGAGAAGTACATCTGACCTCGTCGTCAGGCATCTGTTAAACAAACAAGCATCGAACCCGGAGGCGGGTCAACATGATGTTATGAAGAACATATGACCTCGCCGTCAGGCATCTGTTAAACAAACAGGCATCGAACCCGAAGGCCGGCTCAACCCGAAGTTGAGAAGAACATCTGACCTTGCTGTCAGGCATCTGTTAAACAAATAGGCATCGAATTTGATGACCAGCTCAACCTGAAGTCGAAAAGAACATTAGACCTCGCTGTTAGGAATCTCTTAAAAAAAACAAGCATCGAACCCGAAGGTCGGGTCAACAAGATGTCGAGAGGAACATTTGACCTCTCCATCAGGAATTTGTTAAACAAACAGGCATCGAACCCGAAGAGCGTCTCAAAACAAAGTTGAGAAGTACTTCTAACCTCGCCGTCAGGGATCTGTTAAACAAACAGGCATCGAACCCAGAAGCCGGCTCAACCCGAAGTTGAGAAGAACATCTGACCTTGCTGTCAGGCATATGTTAAACAAACAGGCATCGAGATTGATGGTCGGCTCATCCCGAAGTTGAGAAGAACATCTGACCTCGTTGTCAAGCATCTGTTAAACAAACATAAATCAAACCCGAAGTTCGGCTCAAACCAAAGGTTAGAAGAACATCTGACCTCGCCGCCAGGCATCGAACCCCAAGGCCGGCTCAACCCGAAGTTGAAAAGAACATCTGACCTCACCGTTAGGCATCTGTTAAACAAACAGGCATCGAACCCGAAGGTCGGCTCAACCCAAAGTTGTGAAGAACATCAGACCTTGCCGTTAGGCATCTATTAAACAAACAGCCATCGAACCTGAAGGCCGACTGAACACGAAGTTGAGAAGAACATCTGACCTCGCTGTCAGGCATCTGTTAAAATAACAGGCCTCGAACCCGAAGGCTGGTCAACTCGAAGTTGAGACGAACATCTGACCTTGCTGTCAGGCATTTGTTAACAAATAGGCATCGAATTTGATGACCAGCTCAACCTGAAGTTGATAAGAACATTAGACCTCGCTGCCAGGCATCTCTTAAACAAACAGGCATCGAACCCGAAGGTCGGGTCAACAAGAAGTCGAGAGGAACATTTGACCTCTCCGTCATGAATTTGTTAAACAAACAGACATCGAACCCAAAGAGCGTCTCAACACGAAGTTGAGAAGTACTTCTGACCTCGCCGTCAGGGATCTGTTAAACAAACAAGCATCGAACCCAGAAGCCGGCTCAACTCGAAGTTGAGAAGAACATCTGACCTCGCTGTCAGGCATATTTTAAACAAACAGGCATCGAGATTGATGGTCGGCTCATCCCCAAGTTTAGAAGAACATCTGACCTCGTTGTCAGGCATAAGTTAAACAAACAGGAATCAAACCCGATGTTCGGCTCAAACCAAAGGTGAGAAGAACATCTGACCTCGCTGCCAGGCATCAAACCCCAAGGCCGGCTCAACCCGAAGTTGAGAAGAACATTTGACCTCGCTGTTAGGCATCTGTTAAACAAACAGGCATCGAACCTGAAGGTCGGCTCAACCCGAAGTTGTGAAGAACATCAGACCTCGCTGTTAGGCATGTATTAAACAAACAGGCATCGAACCCAAAGGCCGACTGAACACGAAGTTGAGAAGTACATCTGACCTCGTTGTCAGGCATCTGTTAAACAAACAAGCATCGAACCCGGAGGCCGGCTAAACATGATGTTAAGAAGAACATCTGACCTCGCTGTCAGGCATGTGTTAAACAAACAGGCATCGAACCCGAAGTCGGCTCAACTCGAAGTTGAGAAGTACATCTGACCTTGCCGTCAGGCATCTATTAAACAAACAGGCATCGAACCCGAAGTGTGGCTCAACACGAAGTTCATAGGAATATCTGACCTAGCTGTCAGGGCTCTGTTAAACAATGAGGCATCGAACACGAAGGCCGGCTTGACCCGAAGTTGAGAAGAACATCTGACCTTGCTGTCAGGCATCTGTTAAACAAACAAGCATCGTATTTGATGACCAGCTCAACCTGAAGTTGATAAGAACATTAGACCTTGCTGTCAGGCATCTCTTAAACAAACAGGCATCGAACCCGAAGGCCGGGTCAACAAGAAGTCGAGAGGAACATTTGACCTCTCCGTCAGGAATTTGTTAAACAAACAGGCATCGAACCCGAAAAGCGTCTCAACCCGAAGTTGAGAAGTGCTTCTGACCTCGCCGTCAGGGATCTGTTAAACAAATAGGCATCGAACCCAGAAGCCAGCTCAACCCGAAGTTGAGAAGAACATCTGACCTCGCTGTCAGGCATATGTTAAACAAACAGGCATTGAGATTGATGGTTGGCTCATCCCGAAGATGAGAAGAACATCTGACCTCGTTGTCAGGCATCAGTTAAACAAACAGGAATCAAACCCGAAGTTCGGCTCAAACCAAAGTTTAGAAGAACATCTGACCTTGCCGCCAGGCATCGAACCCCAAATTGTGAAGAACATCTGACCTCGCTGTTAGGCATCTGTTAAATAAACAGGAATCGAACCCGAAGGTCGGCTCAACCCGAAATTGTGAAGAACATCAGACCTCGCCGTTAGGCATCTATTAAACAAAAAGCCATCGAACTCGAAGGCCGATTGAACACAAAGTTGAGAAGTACATCTGACCTCGTTGTCAGGCATCTGTTAAACAAACAAGCATCGAACCCGGAGGCCGGATCAACATGATGTTAAGAAGAACATCTGACCTCGCCGTCAGGCATCTATTAAACAAATAGGCATCGAACCCGAAGGCCGGGTCAACCCAAAGTTGAGAAGAACATCTGACCTTGCTGTCAGGCATCTGTTAAACAAATAGGCATCAAATTTGATGACCAGTTCAACCTGAAGTCGAAAAGAACATTAGACCTCGCTGTCAGGCATCTCTTAAACAAACAGGCATCGAACCCGAAGGCCGGGTCAACAACAAGTCGAGAGGAACATTTGACCTCTCCGTCAGGAATTTGTTAAACAAACAGGCATCGAACCCGAAGAGCGTCTCAACCCGAAGTTGAGAAGTGCTTCTGACCTCGCCGTCAGGGATCTGTTAAACAAATAGGCATCGAACCCAGAAGTCGGCTCAACCCGAAGTTGAGAAGAACATCTGACCTCGCTGTCAGGCATATGTTAAACAAACATGCATTGAGATTGATGGTTGGCTCATCCCGAAGATGAGAAGAACATCTGACCTCGTTGTCAGGCATCAGTTAAACAAACAGGAATCAAACCCGAAGTTCGGCTCAAACCAAAGTTTAGAAGAACATCTGACCTTGCCGCCAGGCATCGAACCCCAAATTGTGAAGAACATCTGACCTCGCCGTTAGGCATCTGTTAAATAAACAGGAATCGAACCCGAAGGTCGGCTCAACCCGAAATTGTGAAGAACATCAGACCTCGCCGTTAGGCATCTATTAAACAAAAAGCCATCGAACCCGAAGGCCGACTGAACACGAAGTTGAGAAGTACATCTGACCTCGTTGTCAGGCATCTGTTAAACAAACAAGCATCGAACCCGGAGGCCGGATCAACATGATGTTAAGAAGAACATCTGACCTCGCCGTCAGGCATCTGTTAAACAAATAGGCATCGAACCCGAAGGCCGGCTCAACCCAAAGTTGAGAAGAACATCTGACCTTGCTGTCAGGCATCTGTTAAACAAATAGGCATCGAATTTGATGACCAGTTCAACCTGAAGTCGAAAAGAACATTAGACCTCGCTGTCAGGCATATCTTAAACAAACAGGCATTGAACCCGAAGGTCGGGTCAACAAGAAGTCGAGAGGAACATTTGACCTCTCCGTCAGGAATTTGTTAAACAAACAGGCATCGAACCCGAAGAGCGTCTCAAAACGAAGTTGAGAAGTACTTCTGACCTCACCATCAGGGATCTATTAAACAAACAGGCATCGAACCCAGAAGTCGGCTCAACCCGAAGTTGAGAAGAACATCTGACCTCGCTATCAGGCACATGTTAAACAAACAGGCATCGAGATTGATGGTCGGCTCATCCCGAAGTTGAGAAGAACATCTGACCTCGTTGTCAGGCATCAGTTAAACAAACAGGAATCAAACCCAAAGTTCGGCTCAAACCAAAGGTTAGAAGAACATCTGACCTCGCCGCCAGGCATCGAACCCCAAGGCCGACTCAACCCGAAGTTGAGAAGAACATCTGACCTCGCCGTTAGGCATCTATTAAACAAACAGGCATCGAACCCGAAGGTCGGCTCAAACTGAAGTTGTGAAGAACATCAGACCTCGCTGTTAGGCATCTATTAAACAAACAGGCATCGAACCCGAAGGCCGACTGAACACGAAGTTGAGAAGTACATCTGACCTCGTCGTCAGGCATCTATTAAACAAACAAGCATCAAACCCGGAGGCCGGCTCAACATGATGTTAAGAAGAACATTTGACCTCGCCGTCAGACTTCTGTTAAACAAATAGGCATCGAACCCGAAGGCCGGTCAACTCGAAGTTGAGAAGAACATCTGACCTCGCTGTCAGGCATTTGTTAACAAACAGGCATCGAAGTTGATGATCAGTTCAACCTGAAGTTGATAAGAACATTAGACCTCGCTTCCAGGAATATCTTAAACAAACAGGCATCGAACCCGAAGGCCGGGTCAACAAGAAGTCGAGAGGAACATTTGACCTCTCCGTCATGAATTTGTTAAAAAAGAGGCATCGAACCCGAAGAGCGTCTCAACACGAAGTTGAGAAGTACTTCTGACCTCGCCTTCAGGGATCTGTTAAACAAACAGGCATCGAACCCAGAAGCCGGCTTAAATCGAAGTTTAGAAAAACATTTTACCTTGCTGTAAGGCATATGTTAAACAAACAGGCATCGAGATTGATGGTCGGCTTATCCCGAAGTTTAGAAGAACATCTGACCTCGTTGTCAGGCATCGGTTAAACAAACAGGAATCAAACTCGAAGTTCGGCTAAAACCAAAGGTGAGAAGAACATCTGACCTCGCCGCCAGGCATCGAACCCCAAGGCCGGCTCAACCCGAAGTTGAGAAGAACATCTGACCTCGCCGTTAGGCATCTGTTAAACAAACAGGCATCAAACCCAAAGGTCGGCTCAACCCAAATTTGGGAAGAACATCAGTCCTCGCCGTAAGGCATGTATTAAACAAACAGGCATCGAACCCGAAGGCCGACTGAACACAAAGTTGAGATGTACATCTGACCTCGTCGTCAGGCATCTGTTAAACAAACAAGCATCGAACCCGGAGGCCGGCTCAACATGATGTTAAGAAGAACATCTGACCTCACCGTCAGGCATGTGTTAAACAAACAGGCGTCGAACCCGAAGGCCGGCTCAACTCGAAGTTGAGAAGTACATCTGACCTCGCCATCAAGCATCTATTAAACAAACAGGCATCGAACCCGAAGTCTGGCTCAACACGAAGTTCATAGGAATATCTGACCTAGCTGTCAGGGATCTATTAAATAATGAGGCATCGAACACGAAGGCCGGCTCGACCCGAAGTTGAGAAGAACATCTGACTTCGCTGTCATGCATCTGTTAAACAAACAAGCATCGAATTTGATGACCAACTCAAACTGAAGTTGATATGAACATTAGACCTCGCTGTCAGGCATCTCTTAAACAAACAGGCATCGAACCCGAAGGCCGGGTCAACAAGAAGTCGAGAGGAACATTTGACCTCTCCGTCAGGAATTTGTTAAACAAACAGGCATCGAACCCGAAGAGCGTCTCAACCCGAAGTTGAGAAGTACTTCTGACCTCGCCGTCAGGGATCTGTTAAACAAACAGGCATCGAACCCAGAAGCCGGCTCAACCCGAAGTTGAGAAGAACATCTGACCTCGCTGTCAGGCATATGTTAAACAAACAGGCATCGAGATTGATGGATGGCTCATCCCGAAGTTGAGAAGAACAACTGACCTCGTTGTCAGGCATCAGTTAAACAAACAGGAATCAAACCCGAAGTTCGGCTCAAACCAAAGTTTAGAAGAACATCTGACCTCGCCGCCAGGCATCGAACCCCAAGGCCGGCTCAACCCGAAGTTGAGAAGAACATCTGACCTCGCCGTTAGGCATCTGTTAAACAAACAGGAATCGAACCCGAAGGTCGGCTCAACCCGAAATTATGAAGAACATCAGACCTCGCTGTTAGGCATCTATTAAACGAAAAGCCATCGAACCCGAAGGCCGACTGAACACGAAGTTGAGAAGTACATGTGACCTCGTTGTCAGGCATCTGTTAAACAAACAAGCATCGAACCCGGAGGCCGGATCAACATGATGTTAAGAAGAACATCTGACCTCGCCGTCAGGCATCTGTTAAACAAATAGGCATCGAACCCGAAGGCCGGCTCAACCCGAAGTTGAGAAGAACATCTGACCTTGCTGTCAGGCATCTGTTAAACAAATAGGCATCAAATTTAATGACCAGCTTAACCTGAAGTCGAAAAGAACATTAGACCTTGCTGTCAGGCATCTCTTAAACAAACTGGCATTGAACCCGAAGGCCGGGTCAACAAGAAGTCGAGAGGAACATTTGACCTCTCCTTCAGGAATTTGTTAAACAAACAGGCATCGAACCCGAAGAGCGTCTCAAAACGAAGTTGAGAAGTACTTCTGACCTCACCGTCAGGGATCTATTAAACAAACAGGCATCGAACCCAGAAGCCGGCTCAACCCGAAGTTGAGAAGAACATCTGACCTCGCTGTCAGGCACATGTTAAACAAACAGGCATCGAGATTGATGGTCGGCTCATCCCGAAGTTGAGAAGAACATCTGACCTCGTTGTCAGGCATCAGTTAAACAAAAAGGAATCAAACCCAAAGTTCGGCTCAAACCAAAGGTTAGAAGAACATCTGACCTCGCCGCCAGGCATCGAACCCCAAGGCCGGCTCAACCCGAAGTTGAGAAGAACATCTGACCTCGCCGTTAGGCATCTGTTAAACAAACAGGCATCGAACCCGAAGGTCGGCACAACCTGAAGTTGTGAAGAACATCAAACCTCGCCGTTAGGCATCTATTAAACAAACAGACATCGAACCCGAAGGCTGACTGAACACGAAGTTGAGAAGTACATCTGACCTCGTCGTCAGGCATCTGTTAAACAAACAAGCATCGAACCCAAAGGCCGGCTCAACATGATGTTAAGAAGAACATTTGACCTCGCCGTCAGGCTTCTGTTAAACAAATAGGCATCGAACCCGAAGGCCAGTCAACTCGAAGTTGAGAAGAACATCTGACCTCGCTGTCAGGAATTTGTTAACAAACAGGCATCGAATTTGATGACTAGCTCAACCTGAAGTTGATTAGAACATTAGACCTCGCTGCCAGGCATCTCTTAAACAAACAGGCATCGAACCCGAAGGCCGGGTCAACAAGAAGTCGAGAGGAACATTTGACCTCTCCGTCATGAATTTGTTAAACAAACAGGCATCGAACCCGAAGAGTGTCTCAACACGAAGTTGAGAAGACTTCTGACCTCGCCGTCAGGGACCTGTTAAACAAACAGGCATCGAACCCAGAAGCCGGCTCAACCCGAAGTTGAGAAGAACATATGACCTCGCTGTCAGGCATATGTTAAACAAACAGGCATCGAGATCGATGGTCGGCTCATCCCGAAGTTGAGAAGAACATCTGACCTCGTTGTTAGGCATCAGTTAAACAAACAGGAATCAAACCCGAAGGTCAGCTCAAACCAAAGGTGAGAAGAACGTCTAACCTCGGCGCCAGGCATCGAACCCTAAGGCCGGCTCAACCCGAAGTTGAGAAGAACATCTGACCTCACCGTTAGGCATCTGTTAAACAAACAGGCATCGAACCCGAAGGTCGGCTAAACCCGAAGTTGTGAAGAACATCAGGCCTCGCCGTTAGGCATCTATTAAACAAACAGGCATCGAACCCGAAGGCCGACTGAACACGAAGTTGAGAAGTACATCTGACCTCGTCGTCAGACATCTGTTAAACAAACAAGCATCGAACCCGGAGGCCGGCTCAACATGATGTTAAGAAGAACATTTGACCTCGCCGTCAGGCATCTGTTAAACAAACAGGCATCGAACCCGAAGGCCGGCTCAACCCGAAGTTGAGAAGAACATCTGACCTCGCTGTCAGGAATCTGTTAAACAAACAGGAATCGAATTTGATGGCCAGCTCATCCAGAAGTTGATAAGAACATTAGACCTCGCCGTCATGCATCTGTTAAAAAAATTGGCATCGAACCTAAATGACGGGTCAACAAAAAGTCGAGAGGAACATTTGACCTCTCTGTTAGGCATATGTTAAACAAACAGGCATCGAACCCGAAGAGCGTCTCAACACGAAGTTGAGAAGTACTTCTGACCTCGCCGTCAGGTGTCTGTTAAACAAACAGGCATCGAACCCGAAGGCCGGCTCAACACGAAGTTGAGAGGAACATCTGATCTCGCCGTGAGGCATCTACTAAACAAACAGGCATCGAACCCGAAGGCCGGCTAAACACGAAGTTGAGAGGAACATTTGACCTCGTTGTCAGGCATCTGTTAAACAAACAAGCATCCACCCCAAGGCCGGCTAACACGAAGTTGAGAGGAATATTTTACCTCGCCGTCAGGCATCTGTTAAACAAATAGACATCGAACCCGAAGGCTGGCTCAACCCGAAGGCCGATTCAACACAAATTTCATAGGAATATCTGACCTTGCAGTAAAGCATCTGTTAAACAAATAGGCATCGAACACGAAGTCCCGCTTAACACAAAGTTGAGAGAAACACCTGACCTCGCCACCAGGCATTTGTTAAACAAACAGGCATCGAACCCGAAGGCCGGCTCAACACGAAGTTGAGAGGAACATTTGACATCCCCGCCAAGCATCTGTTAAACAAACATGCATCAAACCCGAAGGCTGGTTCAACCTGAAGTTGAGAAGAACATCTGACCTCGCCGTTAGGCATCTGCTAAACAAACAGGCATCGAACCTGAAGGCCGTCTCAACCTGTAGTTGAGTAAAACAAATGACCTAGCCGTCAGGCATCTGTTAAACAAACACGCATCGAACCCGAAGGCTAGCACAAAACGAAGTTGAGAAGTACATCTGACCTTGCCGTCAGGTATCTATTAAACAAACAAGCATCAAACCCGAAAGGACGGCTCAACAAGAAGTTCATAGGAATATCTGACCTCACCGTCAGGGATCTGTTAAACAAACAGGCATCAAACACGAAGGACGGCTCAACCCAAAGTTGAGAAGAACATCTGACCTCGTTGTCAGGCATCTGTTAAACAAACAAGCATCAAATTTGATGGCCAGCTCAACCCGAAGTTGATAAGAACATTAGACCTCACCGTTAGGCATCTGTTAAAAAAACAGGAATCGAACCCGAAGAGCGGCTCAACACGAAGTTGAGAAGTACTTCTGACCTCGCCGTCAGGGATTTGTTAAAAAAACAGGCATCGAACCCGGAGGCCGGCTCAACCCAAAGTTGAGAAGAACATCTGACCTCGCTGTCAGGCATCTGTTAAACAAACAGGCATCGAGATTGATGGTCGGCTCATCTCGAAGTTGAGAAGAATATCTGACCTCGTTGTCAGGCATCTGTTAAACAAACAGGCATCGAACCCGTAGGCCGGTTCAACACGAAGTTTAGAAGAAAATCTGACCTCGCCGTCAGGCATCTGTTAAACAAACAGGCATCGAACCCGAAGGCCGACTAACCTGAATTTGAGAAGAACATCTGACCTCGCCGTCAGGTATCTGTTAAACAAACAGGCATCGAACCTAAAGGCTGGCTCAACCCAAAGTTGAGAGGAACATCTGACCTCGCCGTCAGGCATCTACTAAACAAACAGGCTCGAAGCCTAAGGGAGGCTCAACCAGAAGTTGATAAGAACATTAGACCTTACCGTCAGGCATCTATTAAACAAACAGGCATCGAACCCGAAGGCCAGCTAAACACGAAGTTGAGAGGAACATTTGACCTCGCTGTTAGGCATCTGTTAAACAAACAGGCATCGAACCCCAACCCCGACTCAACCCAAAGTTGAGAGGAACATCTGACCTCGCCGTCAGGCATCTGTTAAACAAACTGGCTTCGAACCTGAAGCCCGGCTCAACTCGAAGTTGAGAAGAACATCTCACCTCGCCGTTAGGCATCTGTTAAACAAACTGGCATCAAACCCGAAGGCCGGCTGAACATGAAGTTGAGAAGTACATCTGACTACGTCGTCAGGCATCTGTTAAACAAACAGGCATCAAACCCGAAGGCTGGCTAAACCTAAAGTTGATAAGAACATCTGACCTCGCCGTCAGTTATCTGTTAAACAAACAGGCATCGAACCCGAAGGCCAGCTAAACACAAAGTTGATAGGAACATTTGATCTCGCCATGAGGCATCTATTAAACAAATAGGCATCGAAGCCGAAGGTTGGCTCAAACAGAAGTTGATAAGAACATTAGACCTTGCCGTCAAGCATCTATTATACAAAAAGGCATCGAACCCGAAGGCTGGCAAAACACGAAGTTTAGAGGAACATTTGGCCTAGGAGTCAAGCATCTGTTAAACAAACAGGCATCGAACCCCAATGCCGGTTCAACACGAAGTTGAGAGGAACCTATGACCTCGCCGTAAGGCATCTGTTAAACAAATAGGCATCGAACACGAAGTCCCGCTCAACACGAAGTTGAGAGTAACATCTGACCTCGTCGCCAGGCATTTGTTAAACAAATGGGCATCGAACCCGAAGGCCGGCTCAACACGAAGTTGAGAGGAACATATGACCTCGTCGTCAAGCATATATTAAATAAACAGGCATCGAACCCAAAGGTCGGCTGAACGAAATATTGAGAAGAAAATTTGACCTCGCAGTCAAGCATCTGTTAAACAAACAGGCATCGAACCCGAAGGTAGGCTCAACCCGAAGTTGAGAAGAACATCTGACCTCGCTGTCATGTATCTGTTAAACAAACAGACATCGAACCCGAAGGCCGGCTCAACAGGAAGTTTAGAGGAACATTTGATGTCCCCGTCAAGCATCGGTTAAACAAACAGGCATCGAACCAGAAAGGGCGGCTCAACCCGAAGTTGAGAAGAACATCTGACCTCGCCGTCAGGCATCTGTAAACAAACATGCATCAAACCCGAACGCTGGCTGAACCCGAAGTTGAAAAGAACATCTAACCTCACCGTGAGGCATCTGTTAAATAAACAGGCATCGAATCCGTAGGCCGTCTCAACCCGTAGTTGAGAAAAACATTCGACCTTGCCGTCAAGCATCTATTAAACAAACAGGCATCGAACCGGAAGGCTGGTACAACACGAAGTTGAGAGAAACATCTGACCTCGCCGTCAGGCATTTATTAAACAAACAGGCATTGAACCCGAAGGCCGGCTTAACACGAAGTTCATAGGAATATCTAACCTCGCAGTCAGGGATCTGTTAAACAAACAGGCATCAAACACAAAGGTTGGCTCAACCCGAAGTTGAGAAGAACATCTGACCTCGCTGTCAGGCATCTGTTAAAGAAACATGCATCGAATTTGATGGCCAGCTCAACCCAAACTTGATAAGAAAATTAGACCTCGCCGTCAGGCATCTGTTAAATATACAAGCATCGAACCCGAAGGTCGGCTGAACACGAAGTTGAGAAGTTCATTTGACCTCGTCGTCAGGCATCTGTTAAACAAACAGGCATCGAACCCGGAGCCCGGCTCAACACGATGTTGAGAAGAACATCTGAACATGCTGTCAGGCATCTCTTAAATGAACAGACATCGAACCCCGAAGGCCGACTCAACCTGAAGTTGAGAAGAACATCTGACCTCGTCGTCAGTTATCTGTTAAACAAACAGGCATCAAACCTGAAGGCAGGCTCAACACGAAGTTGAGAGGAACATCTGACCTCGCCGTGAGGCATCTACTAAACAAACAGGAATCAAACCTGAGCGGCGGCTCAACCAGAAGTTGATAAGAACATTAGACCTTGCCGTCAGGAATCTATAAACAAATAGGCCTCGAACACGAAGGCCGACTAAACACGAAGTTGAGAAGAACATGTGACCTCGCCATCAGGCATCTGTTAAACAAACAGGAATCGAACCCCAAGGCCGGCTCAACACGAAGTTAAGAGGAACATTTTACCTCACCGTCAGGCATCTATTAAAAATACAGGCATCGAACCTGAAGGCCGGCTCTACCCGAAGTTGAGAAGAACATCTGACCTCGCCGTCAGGCATTTGTTAAACAAACAGGCATCAAACCCAAAGGCCGGTTCAACATGAAATTAAGAGGAATATCAGACTTCGCCATAAGGCATCTGTTAAACAAATAGGAATCGAACACGAAGTCCCGCTCAACACGTAGTTGAGCGCAACATCTGAACTCGCCGCCAGGAATCTGTTAAACAAAAGGGCATCGAACCTCGAAGGCCGTCTCGACCCGTAGTTCAGAAAAACATTCGGCCTAGCTGTCAGACATCTGTTAAACAAACAGGCATCAAACCCGAAGGCTGGCATAACAAGAAGTTGAGTGCAACATCAGACCTCGCCTTTAGGCATCTATTAAAAAACAGGCATCGAACCTCGCAGTCAGGGATCTGTTAAACAAATAGGCATTGAACACGAAGGTCGGCTCAACTTGAAGTTGAGAAAACATCTGACCTTGCTGTCAAGCATCTGTTAAACAAACAGGCATCGGATTTAATGGGCAGCTCAACCCGAGCTTGATAAGAATATTAGACCTCGTCGTCAGGCATCTGTTAAACAAACAGGCATCGAACACGAAGGCCGGCTCAACCAAAAGTTGAGAAGAACATTTGACCTCACCGTCAAGCATCTGTTAAACAAACAGGCATAAAACCCAAAGATGAGAAGAACATATGACCTCGCCGTCACATATCTGTTAAACAAACAGGCATCGAACCCGAAGGTCGGGTCAACACAAAAATGAGAGGAACATTTGACGTCCCCGTCAAGTATCTGTTAAACAAACAGGCATCGAACCAGAAGAGCGGCTCAACCCGAAGATGAGAAGAACATCTGACCTCTCCGTCAGGCATCTGTTAAATATACAGGCATCGAACCCGAATGTCGGCTCAACAAGAAGTTGAGAGGAACATTTGACCTCACCGTGAGGCATCTGTTAAACAAACAGGCATCGAACCCGAAGGTTTGCTGAACACGAAGTTGAGAAGTTCATTTGACCTTGTCGTCAAGCATCTGTTAAACAAACAGGCATTGAACTCGGAGCCCGGCTCAACCCGAAGTTGAAAAGAACATCTAAACTCACCGTGAGGCATCTGTTAAACAAACAAGCATCGAACCCGTAGGCCGTCTCAACCCGTAGTTGAGAAAAACATTCGACGTAGCCGTTAGGCATCTGTTAAACAAACAGGCATCGAACCGGAACGTTGGCACAACACAAAGTTGAGAGAAACATCTGACCTCACCGTCAGGCATTTATTAAACAAACAGGCATCGAACCCGAAGGCCGGCTCAACACGAAGTTGAGAGGAACATCTGACCTCGCTGTCAGGCATCTGTTAAACAAACAGGCATCGAATTTGATGGCCAGCTCAACCTGAAATTGATAAGAAAATTAGACGTCGCCGTCAGGCATCTGTTTAATATACAGTCATCGAACCCGAATGTCGGCTCAACAAGAAATTAAGAGGAACATTTGACCTCGCCGTTAGGCATCTGTTAAACAAACAAGCATCGAACCCGAAGGCCGGCTGAACACAAAGTTGAGAGGAACATTTGACGTCCCCGTCAAGTATCTGTTAAACAAACAGGCATCGAACCAGAAGAGCGACTCAACCCGAAGATGAGAAGAACATCTGACCTCGCCGTCAGGCATCTGTTAAATATACAGGCATCGAACCCGAATGCCGGCTCAACAAGAAGTTGAGAGGAACATTTGACCTCGCCGTGAGGCATCTGTTAAACAAACAGGCATCGAACCCGAAGGTTTGCTGAACACGAAGTTGAGAAGTTCATTTGACCTTGTCGTCAGGCATCTGTTAAACAAACAGGCATTGAACCCGGAGCCCGGCTCAACCCGAAGTTGAAAAGAACATCTAAACTCACCGTGAGGCATCTGTTAAACAAACAAGCATCGAACCCGTAGGCCGTCTCAACCCGTAGTTGAGAAAAACATTCGACGTAGCCGTTAGGCATCTGTTAAACAAACAGGCATCGAACCGGAACGTTGGCACAACACGAAGTTGAGAGAAACATCTGACCTCACCGTCAGGCACTTATTAAACAAACAGGCATCGAACCCGAAGGCCGGCTCAACACGAAGTTGAGAGGAACATCTGACCTCGTTGTCAGGTATCTGTTAAACAAACAGGCATCGAATTTGATGGCCAGCTCAACCTGAACTTGATAAGAAAATTAGACGTCGCCGTCAGGCATCTGTTTAATATACAGTCATCGAACCCGAATGTCGGCTCAACAAGAAGTTAAGAGGAACATTTGACCTCGCCGTTAGGCATCTGTTAAACAAACAAGCATCGAACCCAAAGGCCGGCTGAACACAAAGTTGAGAGGAACATTTGACGTCCCCGTCAAGTATCTGTTAAACAAACAGGCATCGAACCAGAAGAGCGGCTCAACTCGAAGATGAGAAGAACATCTGACCTCGCCGTCAGGCATCTGTTAAATATACAGGCATCGAACCCGAATGCCGGCTCAACAAGAAGTTGAGAGGAACATTTGACCTCGCCGTGAGGCATCTGTTAAACAAACAGGCATCGAACCCGAAGGTTTCCTGAACACGAAGTTGAGAAGTTCATTTGACCTTGTCGTCAGGCATCTGTTAAACAAACAGGCATTGAACCCGGAGCCCGGCTCAACCCGAAGTTGAAAAGAACATCTAAACTCACCGTGAGGCATCTGTTAAACAAACAAGCATTGAACCCGTAGGCCGTCTCAACCCGTAGTTGAGAAAAACATTCGACGTAGCCGTTAGGCATCTGTTAAACAAACAGGCATCGAACCGGAACGTTGGCACAACACGAAGTTGAGAGAAACATCTGACCTCACCGTCAGGCATTTATTAAACAAACAGGCATCGAACCCGAAGGCCGGCTCAACACGAAGTTGAGAGGAACATCTGACCTCGCTGTCAGGCATCTGTTAAACAAATAAGCATCGAATTTGATGGCCAGCTCAACCCGAACTTGATAAGAAAATTAGACGTCGTCGTCAGGCATCTGTTTAATATACAGTCATCGAACCCGAATGTCGGCTCAACAAGAAGTTAAGAGGAACATTTGACCTCGCTGTTAGGCATCTGTTAAACAAACAAGCATCGAACCCGAAGGCCGGATGAACACAAAGTTGAGAGGAACATTTGACGTCCCCGTCAAGTATCTGTTAAACAAACAGGCATCGAACCAGAAGAGCGGCTCAACCCGAAGGTGAGAAGAACATCTGACCTCGCCGTCAGGCATCTGTTAAATATACAGGCATCGAACCCGAATGCAAGCTCAACAAGAAGTTGAGAGGAACATTTGACCTCACCGTGAGGCATCTGTTAAACAAACAGGCATCGAACCCGAAGGACTGTTGAACACGAAGTTGAGAAGTTCATTTGACCTCGTCGTCAGGTATCTGTTAAACAAACAGGCATTGAACCCGGAGCCCGGCTTAACCCGAAGTTGAAAAGAACATCTAACCTCACCGTGAGGCATTTGTTAAACAAACAAGCATCGAACCCGTAGGCCGTCTCAACCCGTAGTTGAGAAAAACATTCGACGTAGCCGTCAGGCATCTGTTAAAGAAACAGGCATCGAACTGGAAGGTTGGCACAACACGAAGTTGAGAGAAACATCTGACCTCGCCGTCAGGCATTTATTAAACAAACAGGCATCGAACTCGAAGGCCGGCTCAACACGAAGTTGAGAGGAACATATGACCTCGCTGTCAGGCATCTGTTAAACAAAAAGGCATCGAATTTAATGGCCAGCTCAACCCGAACTTGATAAGAAAATTAGACCTCGCCGTCAGGCATCTGTTTAATATACAGGCATCAAACCCGAATGTCGGCTCAACAAGAAGTTAAGAGGAACATTTGACCTCGCCGTTAGGCATCTCTTAAACAAACAAGCATCGAACCCGAACGCCGGACGAACACAAAGTTGAGAGGAACATTTGACGTCCCCGTCAAGTATCTGTTAAACAAACAGGCATCGAACCAGAAGAGCGGCTCAACCCGAAGGTGAGAAGAACATCTGACCTCGCCGTCAGGCATCTGTTAAATATACAGGCATCGAACCCGAATGCAAGCTCAACAAGAAGTTGAGAGGAACATTTGACCTCGCCGTGAGGTATCTGTTAAACAAACAGGCATCGAACCCGAAGGACTGTTAAACACGAAGTTGAGAAGTTCATTTGACCTCGTCGTCAGGTATCTGTTAAACAAACAGGCATTGAACCCGGAGCCCGGCTTAACCCGAAGTTGAAAAGAACATCTAACCTCACCGTGAGGCATTTGTTAAAGAAACAAGCATCGAACCCGTAGGCCGTCTCAACCCGTAGTTGAGAAAAACATTCGACGTAGCCGTCAGGCATCTGTTAAAGAAACAGGCATCGAACTTGAAGGTTGGCACAACACGAAGTTGAGAGAAACATCTGACCTCGCCGTCAGGCATTTATTAAACAAACAGGCATCGAACTCGAAGGCCGGCTCAACACGAAGTTGAGAGCAACATCTGACCTCGCTGTCAGGCATCTGTTAAACAAAAAGGCATCGAATTTAATGGCCAGCTCAACCCGAACTTGATAAGAAAATTAGACCTCGCCGTCAGGCATCTGTTTAATATACAGGCATCAAACCCGAATGTCGGCTCAACAAGAAGTTAAGAGGAACATTTGACCTCGCCGTTAGGTATCTGTTAAACAAACAAGCATCGAACCCGAACGCCGGATGAACACAAAGTTGAGAGGAACATTTGACGTCCCCGTCAAGTATCTGTTAAACAAACAGGCATCGAACCAGAAGAGCGGCTCAACCCGAAGATGAGAAGAACATCTGACCTCGCCGTCAGGCATCTGTTAAATATACATGCATCGAACCCGAATGCCGGCTCAACAAGAAGTTGAGAGGAACATTTGACCTCGTCGTGAGGCATCTGTTAAACAAACAAGCATCGAACCACTAGGCCGTCTCAACCCGTAGTTGAGAAAAACATTCGACGTAGACGTCAGGCATCTGTTAAACAAACTGGCATCGAACCGGAAGGTTGGCACAACACGAAGTTGAGAGAAACATCTTACCTCGCCGTCGGGCATTTATTAAACAAACAGGCATCGAACCCGAAGGCCGGATCAACACGAAGTTGAGAGGAACATCTGACCTCGCTGTCAGGCATCTGTTAAACAAACAGGCATCGAATTTGATGGCCAGCTCAACCCGAACTTGATAAGAAAATTAGGCCTCGCCGTCAGGCATTTGTTTAATATACAGGCATCGAACCCGAATGTCGGCTCAACAAGAAGTTAAGAGGAACATTTGACCTCGCCGTTAGGCATCTGTTAAACAAACAAGCATCCAACCCGAAGGCCGGCTGAACACAAAGTTGAGAGGAACATTTGACGTCCCCGTCAAGTATCTGTTAAACAAACAGGCATCGAACCAGAAGAGCGGCTCATCCCGAAGATGAGAAGAACATCTGACCTCGCCGTCAGGCATCTGTTAAATATACAGGCATCGAACCCGAATGTCGGCTCAACAAGAAGTTGAGAGGAACATTTGACCTCGCCGTTATTTCATGCATTTTTAATATTTTTTGTATATTTTCTCTTTTAATAGCTTTCTAATTCATTTTATGTTGATGCATAGTTTTGTAGAATTTTGTTTAGCTAGTTCCCTTTGAATTTTTAGGCCATTCTTTTTAGGATAGTTAGATTAGGACTTTAGCTACCCTCGGAATTTATTCCATAATTTTGTGATTAATTTTTGATTAGTTTTGATTAGATGACTTTAGGTTGTGTAGATTTAGGTCAATCCTTAACATAGGTCCACAATAACACTAGACTTTTGGGTTTTTAGGTCAAATTAGATATTGGGACATATAGGATATTAAGGGTAGGTATATAGGATCCCCTAGAAATTATATTAGATTTTAATATAATAGTATACTATTTTAATTTATTTTTGTAATTGATTGTTGTTTGTGTTGCCCTTGTGGGCTTGTATTTTGTTTTGCCTTGCTCTGTGGGCTTTTGCTTGGCTTGGTGGCCTTGGTCTTGCTTTGTGGAGCTTGAGAGCTTGAAGACTTGTTTGTTTTGTTGTTGCTTTAGGGTTAGGAATTAAGTAGAGATTAGACTTAGTTAATTTCTTTCTTAAACATGTATGGTATCTTTCACCTCCATTCTTACCTATGATTCAAGGTCCTTCCATGGTATTCACCTCCCTCCTTTGGAGGGATAAGTGATGGTACCTAGGAAGTAGAACTTTTGAGGGAACCATTCTTTTGATGTTAAACCCTTATAGGCCACCTTTGGTGGTCAATAGGCAGTTTAATATCCTAGCTTATCCAGTTAAGTGATTTCTTCTGGTTTGAGTATCTTGAAGATGTTGGGCTTGAGTTTGAAGTTGAAGACTTCATTGAAGAGTATGGAAGAGGATGATTCCTTGAGCATTGCCATTGTAGCTGAAGCTTGGAGAGCAAGAAGAGCAAGTTGATACTTGAAGATCCAGTAAAAATTGAGTGTAGAGCTGAGGCTTGAATAACAGAGGATGAGTTGATGCTTACTCTGATGCAGTGAGATTCTGAAGGAATCAAGTTGATACTTGTGGTTAAGAGTGAAGCCTGAAGGTGGAATTGATTAAGGAGCTGAAGCTTGGAGAAGAGAGGATAAGTTGAAACTTATGTTGAAGGGTTGAAACCTGGAGAAGCAAATTGATATTTGTCATGAGAGATGGTAGCCTTGAAGGGTGATTGATGTCTGAAGACTGGATTGCTGTCAAAGGAGCTGAAGCTTGAGAGAGAGGAGTTGATCTGCTTTCTTGTTTGTTTTCTTTTCTGTATTGATGTGCCTTGTTTGAATTGCTTGATGCATTAGAATAAGTCCATATCTAGACTAACTTTAATCTAGGAGCATGATTGCACTAGAGGTTGAGTTGCTCCCTCTGCTTGTATTGTTAATGTATGGCTTTGCTTGCGGGTATTCGGTAGAGCCCTGCTCCCTTGCCCATGTGGTTTATTTTGCTTGATAGCATGATTTTATTGTTACTGTATGATTGCAGTTTACTGTATTTTGCTTGATAGCACGTTGTTTTATTTTCCTCAGTATGATTACTGTTATTCATTTTGGCTTGAGGTTGAGATGAGCTTGTGGAGGCTGCTGCCCCACACACATTTCCTCCCTCACTTGCATTGCATGCATTTTACAGTCATTTGTTGTTTACTGTTTAAGCTGATGCTTTATCTGTTTCTGTGTATCATTGACATGATCCCTTAGGACTCTCATTTCCTTTGATAAGGAAGTGATGATATAACTTTAGGTTGAAACCTATGCATGATAACTTCTAGGAGTTCCCTGTTTCGAACCTCAACCATAGGATGAATCCTTGGTATGACAACAGTAGGACTTGATATTCTCCCTTTAGTTGAGCCCTTTCTCTTCTCATCTCGAAACAGCTTAAGATACAGTAATCATGAATGATTTCTTTCGTACGTTACAAGCCTTAAGCTATCTGAGAAAGGATTGTTGGAGAGTCTCTTTTCAACAGTCTGGATGTTTAGTATGGCACCCTTTGGGTGACATGCGACGCATTCACTCTCAGGTCATAGTCTTTAGTGCGATTGAAATTGCAAACACAATAAAAAACACTTCTTTCGTAAAAGACAGAAAACAAACTTCAAATCTTTTTGCCCAGTGGGCCCATAATTCAAAGGAAAGCTTTTCTGAAGAAAAGAGTGTCGTTAAACTTCAGCGCCACCGCAAACAGGCTTTGTCCCTAACTGCTGGAACTGTTTGTTTAACCCTACTCGATAAAACAGATGAATCTGAATTCCCGTAATCCGTATTACCCCGACCTACGTAAGCTCTGATCTCTCAAGCCCGTTGAGAGTACGTAGGCACAATACTGACGTATTGGCGAGCCACCTTCCCCATAACCCGTAGTAGGTCGAACTACGTTGAATCTGATTTCTCATTCTCTGATGAGAATACGTAGGCATAAAGCGCGACGCTTTGCCGAGTCATTTTCTTTTCTTTTCAGACCAGCCTTGATAGGTAGATAGATAAACCAACTCGTCTAGTAAACACAACAAGCGTGGATCCCGTCGAGTACGACGGACGTGAGGGGTGCTAATACCTTCCCCTTGCGTAACCGACTCCCGAACCCAGACAATGGTTGCGATGACCTTGTCTTACCCTATTCGTCAGGTTTTTCCGATCGTTTCCTTTCCCGCTCCGAGGGATAAATAACGAAAGGTGGCGACTCTTCTGTTCTGCCGGCACCTTATTTTCGCCGAAGCGACAGTTGGTGACTCTGCTGGGGACTTGATAGTTTCCTGGGATCCAACATCCCGTATGCGAGTCAGTTTGGGGATCCGACGTCCCCTGTGAGAGTCAATCCTAGCGCTTGTGTGATTACTTGGTGGGTTGTGTTTATTTATCGCATTTTTTCCCGCACATTATTTTCAAGTATGATATGATTATCTGTGATGTTGTGGGAGGGGCATTCTGATGAGTGAGAAGCCAGACCCAGGCTTGAGTGAACATAGCATTAGTTGTGGAAATTAGTGGGCGCGTGCTTGCTTTGCAGACACTAGTGTCTCATGAAATCCACGGTTATACGAGGTTCTCCCGGTTGGCTTCTCTTTCAACCCTTTGGGTTGAGACGGTTGTTGGTTTGGAGGATTGTCGACTCTGGGGACCGATCATTTGTGATTCAGCCGAGTGAGGCCGCTTCATAAGCTGGTGATGCCACACCTTCTGTATCGTATCACCCCTCTTGAATGTCTGTGACGCTGATGAACGCATAGGATGCCGAACTTGAGTCAGTTTAGGTCCATAGCTGTGAGCAGGGTTGGGTTTGTTGCAGGAAACTTTGACCTTCAGACTACCTGGTTTTCTTGATAGTGAATCAGTTTTGTTGGTACCAGAGGTTCTCATCATCAGATATGATTGTTCTTGACAGAGCAGAGCTTTGGTCCTGTATCAGAGGACCTTATGTTCAGATGAGTATTTGTTCTTGACAGAGCAGATTTATGATTGGGGTCTGAGGATCTCATCAGCAGATGTATGGGTGTTCTTGACAGAGCAGATTTTTGGTCCTGTATCAGAGGTCCTTATTATCAGATGTGTGTTCTTGACAGAGCATATTTTTGGTCCTGTATCAGAGGTCCTTATTATCAGATGTTTGTTCTTGACAGAGCAGACCTATGGTCCTATATGTGTGTGTTCTTGACAGAGCAGATTCGTGGTCCGATACCAGGGTTTTCTTATTATTAGATATAGTGGTTGTTCTTGACAGAGCAGCGTCATGGTTTTGTTGATACAGAATCTCCACAGCACAGTTTCCTTGATCTCCTGTTGCATGATTGCATTTTACATTGCTTTGCATACTCATTTGCATTTCATTAACGTGTGTCTGTGTTGCAAGTACCGTTTTCCCCGATCCAGGATTTCTTGCCTCCTATTGTATTGTTATGGGTCCTCTAAGGAAGACCGTGGCTTACAAGTTCCCTGCCCCTGATGTGGTTCGGCTGACCGGTTTGATTGCTTTAGCAGATGATTCTGTGAGAGATGAGTTCAGAAAATCCTATGGCAAATTGCTCAGTTTGGTTCGTAAACCTTCTGCGTTCGAGTTGAATGGATTTCACGCTCTGCTGCAGTTCTACGACCCTCCGTTGAGGTGTTTCACTTTCCAGGATTTTGTTCTCGCACCCACGCTAGAGGAATATGCTAATTTGCTAGGTGTGCCTATCAAGAGGCAGATGCCTTTTGTTCATATGGATGTTGAGCCTGATCTGGCTGGTCTAGCTCCTTCACTTCATCTGGATGCCTCCGAGTTGGTATTGTCTAGTTGGAACAAGGTTCCCGGGTTCTCCTTGCAGTTCTTAGTGGGAAAGGCTCAGTAGTGCGCCAAAGACGGATGTTGGGTCGCGTTCAACGCCATTCTCGCTCTGTGCATATATGGCATCATTTTGTTCCCCAATATGCCCGATTTTGTAGACTTCGACGCATTTCATATCTTCGCATCAGGGAATCCAGTCCCTACCATGATAGGGGATGTCTACCATTCCGTCCACTACAAAAACAAGAACAGGAGGGGCAAGAATGTCTCATGTTGTGTACCCTTACTTTATAAATGGCTTGATAGTCATCTGCCCAAGAGGGGTCCTTTTGCTTCGTCTGCAGCCACAGCTGAGTGGTCCGAGCGTCTGATGAGTTTATCTGCAGAGGATATTGACTGGTTTGACAGAGATAGGTTGGGTACCGAGATTATCTTCAGCTGCAGCGGGTTTCCGAACGTGCCTTTGATAGGCAGGAAAGGCTGTATAAACTACAATCCGTCTTTGCTGGTCCGACAGTTCGCGTATGCTTTGAGAGCTCCGCCGAAGGATGAAGAGGTACAAGAATCTCTGTACCTCACTGGTCTTCTGGAAGGGGATCTATTATCTAGGCTTCAGCGCGCCTGGAATGGCATCAGTAAGAGGGGAAAACCATTGCTGGGGAGAAGTAATAATCAAGCCTACCCTCCGTATATGGCTTGGATCAGAGCCAGAGCAGATGCTATAGGGATGTCGTTTCCTCATGCCAAGCCAGAAAGCCCTCCAATGGTTGAAGAGCCTACTACTGTGCCCATTCAGCAGCATAATCACGTGTTAGCTGAGCGAGATGAATTGAAGCGGGCAAACGAGGAACTGGAGAAAGAATTGGCCCAGCTCCGAAGAGAGAGGAACGAAGCCGTTCATTCCTTCAAGAGGCAAACAGAGCTGGTGAACCGGCTGGGGACATACCTGACTAAGCAGATAGCCGAGCGCAAACGCATGGGTCAAGACTTCAAAGCTGTCAACGATGTACTGGCTACGAAGAAGCAACACTTGGACGAAGTGTATCGGAGGATATCCAAGTTTAACCAGCACTGGAAGGCCTCCCTACCCAACAGGAAGGAACGAGAGGATAAGCTGATGCTAAAGATCTCCAAGCTGGAGGCCCAGGTGAAGGCTAGTGAGAAGAGGTTTGATGAAGAAACCGCTCGCAGATACGCCGCCGAAGGCCAGCTCAACAGAGCTCTAGCTAACCTGAAGGAGCGCAAACTAACGTTTGAGTCCAAGAAGCGGAAGTTAGAAGATTGTTTCGGCGAAGGAGCATGGGAAGATTCGGTCGAAGGTCTTCAGTACACCATTGTGCAAAGGGAATTACTCGTCGAAGGGTTACTCACTCTGCCTGATCATCCAGAAACGAAGGAGTTGTTAGTAGAGTATCGCGCCCGTGGCCGTACTTGACTATTTGTATTCCTTTTGTTTTGATCATTGTTGTATGATGACCATCACCAGGCTTGTTGGCTGAGGTCACGCTATTGATTCATCTTGTACTCGCTGACGTTGTGTACTGCCTTGATGGGCTTTCTTTATATATGAGATTGCTATTTCCATGATTGGACTCGGACTTCTTCTTATTATCAGCACTGGCACTCGGGCACTAGGATCGGGGGAAATCTCCCCAACACATAGACACACGTTTGCATTTGCATAACAAGCACTTTGTTGTTTTTCCTAACCCTTTTGTGTTTTCAAGGTTGTTTCAGGTTGTTTCAGGTTATTCCAGGATTGATCAGAGACCTATCCACCGCTATCCGACTAAAGCTAATCAAACCATGATCATGGAGCAAGTGCAAACTGATGTTCAGGAACTCCGCGAAAGAATGGATCGCTTCATGGAGCTCATGCAAGCAGTCGCCAATGGCCAGGATCAGCTCAGAACTTTGGTTCAGCCTCTGATTTCAAGGGTCGATAGCAATGACGTACTCCATGGTGGGACTGTGCCTACTCCTCCACCAGTTGAAACTCCACAGAATGGTGTTCCCGTGAACGGGGGAAACGGCAGCGCCAATGGCAATGTGATGGCCAACATCGGACTCAATACGACGGGCGTCGGTAATGGGAGTCTGGGAGCTAATGTCAATGTCGGGCTGGGCAACGGTAATGCAGGTGTCGGGAATCTGTTTGGGCCTCAGCCATGGCTAGAGGATCGGCAGGACGATGTGTTCTCTTAGAGAGGTGCTGAAGGGGAGCTGAATGCTGAAGCACGGCTTAGATTCAAGGCACTTGAAGATAAGATGAGAGATATCGAGAATCAAAATACTTTGGGCGTTGATATGTCCAAGTTGGGACTAATTGCCGATTTCAAGGTGCCTCCCAAGTTCAAGGTACCTGACTTTGAAAAATATAAGGGCACCACTTGCCCTCGCGTCCACCTGAGATCGTACTACAGAAAAATGTCTGCTCATTCTGAGGACGAGAAGTTGCTGATGCACTTCTTTCAAGACAGCCTTTCCGGGCCATCCCTCGAGTGGTACATGAGTTTGGAGCCTACCAGTGTGCGCACGTGGAAGGATCTTGCTGAAGCATTTTGCACCACTACCAATACAATAGCGACTTGGCCCCGAACCGAGTCCAACTGCAGAATCTGTCGCAGAGGAACAATGAAGGATTTAAGGAGTACGCCCAGCGGTGGCGTGAGTTGGCAGCCAGGGTTTAGCCGCCGATGGTTGAACGTGAGCTCGTGCAGATGTTCGTAGCCACCCTCCCAGGGGTTCACTATGAGAATTTGGTCAGTGGTATGTCCGGAACCTTCTTAGATCTCATTATCACGGGTGAGCACATCGAAAATGGGATCAAGCTCGAGAAAATTCAAGGTGATTCATCCTCAGCTGGAGGCAGAAAGAAACCTTATAGTGGCAAAACACGAGAAGGAGAAGCGAGCGCTGTGACCAACGCTCGAAGGAAGGGTAGAGGTCCTCACCAGCAGGTGGCCAGTATAACTATCCCGGCAGTTCAACAGCAGCAGCAGCAACCGAATCAACAGGGATACAGAAAGTACCAGAATCGGGCACCTCTGTCGAACCGTCACCTCGAGACACCACCCATGTTGTACGCGCAACTATTGCAGACCTTGCTTCAGCTACAGTTGATCCAGAAGAGGACGCTGGCTCCCTTGACAGGGGCACCTCCGCCAGGTTATGACGCAAATGCAACTTGTGAATTTCACTCAGGGGCACCAGGCCACACAATAGAGAATTGCAAATCCTTCAAGCACAAGGTGCAGGACATGGTGGATGCCAAGATCATCAACTTCTCGGATACTGTGCCAAATGTCACAAAGAACCCTATCCCGAATCATAGGGGAGGTGGAGTGAACGCCATTATGTATGGACTGTGCCACACGTCCTGATGGATGTGAACAGTTGGTAGAAGGAATTCAAAGTCTGATGACTGAAGGGATATTACAGTTTAGCCGAAGGGCCGAAGATGGGTCAGGAGAGGTAGTGCTGAAGCAAGATGATGAGGTCGCCACCATCACCATCCCTCACCAGACGATAACTATTTCTGCGCCCAGACCGCCCACAATTACTATCACCAAAGCTGGGCCAATACCCTTCGAAAGCACTACCGCCGTCCCATGGCATTATGGGGCTTAAGTCTACTGCAACGGACACAGTTTGGAGCAAGAACCGTTTGGGTCGACCGTGGAGAACCTTGCGGGAATCAGTGGTATTACTCGCAGCGGAAGAGTGTTTGCACCACCAGAGGTCGTGGCGGATAAAGCGGTCAGAGCTGATGCAGCTGATAAGGGTAAAAGTAAAGTTGTTGAAGAGATCCCGCGTGGGGCAGAAAGAGACTTACTTGTTAAAGACGCCGAGGAGTTTATGCGGTTGATTAAAAAGAGTGATTACAAGATTGTAGATCATCTCCATCAGACGCCCTCGAAGATTTCCATTCTGAACTTGTTGTTGTGTTCTGAAGCACACCGCAACGCACTGCTGAAGGTGTTGAACGCCGCCTATGTACCGCAGGAAATATCGGTAAATCAACTAGAAGAGGTCGTAGCTCACGTAAATGCTGGAAATGGGTTAGGGTTCACTGACCTGGAGCTGACGCCGAAGGGGAGGAACCACAATAGCGCCCTGCACATCTCGATAGAGTGTAGGGGCACAATTATGTCGCACGTGTTGGTGGACACGGGTTCGTCACTTAATGTTCTTCTGAAGAAGGCATTAATGAAGTTGGATACTCGTGGAGTGATTTGCACACCCAGTAATCTGGTTGTGAAGGCGTTCGATGGAACCAAACGCCACGTTTTCGGGGAGGTGACCCTGCCAATCCAAGTTGGTCCGAAAACGTTCAACGCGGTCTTTTATATTATGGACATCATGCCTGCCTACAGTTGTCTCTTGGGCCGGACATGGATCCATGCTGCTGGTGCCGTGACCTCCACATTGCACCAGAAACTCAAATATGCTATCGGGGGTAGCATCGTAACTGTGTGTGGCGAGGAAGACATAATGGTGAGCCATTTGTCGTCCTTCAAGTATGTTGAGATGGATGGGGAAATCCATGAAACCCTGTGCCAAGCGTTCGAAGCTGTCAAAGTGAAGGACGTAGCTCCTGTAGTCACGGAAAAGCCAGAGATGACTCTCTCCTCATTCAAGGAAGCTCGGGCTGTTGTCCAAGCCGGATCTACCCCAGGTTGGGGGCGAATTTTGGAGATACCTAACAAGCAAGACAAGTTTGGGTTGGGATATTCTCCTGGAGCTGAAGCTTCTTCTTCTAGCAGTGCGTCGCGAGGTAAGGGGCCGATCCAGTTTACCAGTGGCGGAGTGATTTTCGAAAGCATCAACGCGGTGTCTGAAGACAGCGGAGATAGCGACTGTGACCTCGACTCTTGGATCCAGCCAAGCAAGCCAGGGGAGGGCCTCAACAATTGGTCCGTCAAGGATATCATCCAGATGACAAGCGAAGAGTAATGATTTACTTTTTCCAATCATTGTACAACCCTATGTCCTACCCGGGGCATAGTGGTTTTATTGTCAGGGCCTTGTTGGATTATGTACATGCATTTTGTTAATAAATCAAAGGCGTTTTTCTTCGTATTCAAATATTGTGATCTCTGTTATTCCTGTTTTATATTTGTTTTGAAAAACAATAAAATGGCAATGGGGTTTGTGCTAACCTGCACATCCTTGTTTTAAGCTTAACTCTTGTTATTACAGGATCCACATAGCAGACGACATCGACTCTGGACCTTCTATGACTTACTTCGATTTCGATTGCCCGATCTATCAAGCCGAAGAAGAGATTGATGAAGACGAAGACCTTCCTGAAGAGTTGGCCCGCTTGTTGAAACAAGAGGAGAAAGTTATTCTGCCTCATGAAGAGGAGATTGAGATCGTGAATCTGGGTTCTGAAGAACTCGTCAAAAACATCAGGATAGGGGTTGCACTGCAGAGTCATGTCAAGCAGAGATTGGTCGAGATGCTGAGAGAGTATAGTGACGTCTTTGCTTGGTCATACGAAGATATGCCCGGGCTTGATACTGACATCGTGGTCCACCACTTGCCGCTGCGATAAGATTGTCCTCCCGTTAAGCAGAAGCTTAGGAGGATGAGACCAGATATGGCCGTTAAGATCAAAGAAGAAGTGCAAAAACAGCTTGATGCTGGCTTCTTAGCGGTCACTACTTACCCTCTGTGGGTCGCCAACATAGTGCCTGTACTGAAGAAGGACGGTAAGGTGCGAATGTACGTCGATTATCGGGATTTGAATAGGGCGAGCCCTAAAGATGATTTCCCGCTGCCTCATATCGATGTGTTGGTCGACAACACAGCCCAGTTCTCCGTGTTTCCGTTCATGGATGGCTTCTCCGGTTACAACCAGATCAAGATGGCGCCGGAGGACATGGAGAAAACTACGTTTATCACTCCCTGGGGAACATTCTGCTACAAGGTAATGCCTTTCGGTCTGAAGAACGCATGGGCCACTTACCAACAAGCAATGGTTACTTTGTTTCATGACATGATTCATCATGAGATTGAAGTCTATGTTGATGACATGATTGCGAAGTCCCAAACGGAGGAAGGACATCTGGTCAATTTGCTGAAGCTTTTTGAGAGGCTTAGGAAGTTCAGGTTGAGGCTGAATCCTAACAAGTGTACTTTCGGAGTACGGTCCGGAAAGTTACTGGGGTTTATCGTGAGTGAAAGAGGCACCGAGGTTGATCCTGCGAAGATTAAAGCGATACAAGAAATGCCAGTGCCAAAAACAGAAAAAGAAGTTCGTGGTTTCTTGGGCAGAATAAACTACATTGCAAGGTTCATCTCTCAGCTCACGGCCACGTGTGAACCGATGTTCAAGCTTTTAAAGAAAGATCAGGCGGTTATCTGGAATGAGGATTGCCAGAAGGCATTTGACAAGATAAAGCAGTATCTTCAGGAACCTCCAATCTTGATACCCCCAGTGGCTGGACGGCCACTAATCATGTACTTGACAGTTCTTGAGAATAGTATGGGGTGTGTTCTCGGTCAGCACGACGAGACGGGCAGAAAGGAGCATGCCATTTACTATTTGAGTAAGAAGTTCACTGACTGTGAATCTCGTTACTCGATGATGGAGAAAATGTGTTGTGCACTGGCCTGGGCTGCCAAACGTTTACAACAGTACATGCTCAACCACACCACTATGCTAATTTCGAAGATGGATCCGATCAAGTACGTCTTCGAGAAGCAAGCGCTTTCGGGCAGGATTGCCAGATGACAAATGGTGTTGACGGAATATGACATTCAGTACGTTTCCCAGAAGGCCATCAAGGGAAGCGTATTGTCTGATTACCTTGCCGAACAGCCGATCGAGGATTACCAGCCGATGAAATTTGAATTCCCTGATGAGGATATCATGTTTCTCAAAACGAAAGATTGCGATGAACCGTTGCCCGACGAGGGGCCAGATAGGAAATCCTAGTGGAAATTGATATTTGACGGGGCGGTTAATTCCTACGGAAGTGGCATTGGGGTGATCATCACGACTCCCCACGGATCCCACATCCCGTTCACTGCGAGACTGACGTTTCCAGTCACCAATAATGAAGCGGAGTACGAAGCATGCATCATGGGTCTAGAAGAAGCAATTGATTTGAGAATCAAGAACCTAGACGTATATGGTGACTCGGCGCTTGTGATTAACCAGATTAAAGGGGAGTGGGAGACTCGTCAATCGAATTTGGTGCCGTACATGAATTATGCCAGAAGGCTACTTCCGTTCTTTGATCGAGTGGAACTCCATCATGTGCCCAGAGCAGAAAATCAGATGGCTGATGCCTTAGCCACGTTGGCTTCAATGTATAAAGTCAATTTTTGGAACGAAGCTCCAAGAATTGTCCTTTCTCGTCTTGATAGACCTGTGTTGCACCCTAAAATTTGACCAACCGGGTCTCGTATCTGGCTCGATGTTTCGACGCATGACCGCATTCGCATCTGCATATCGCATACAGTGCATTTTTCTCATTTGTTTTGATTTTATCGGGATCACAGCTCTCGTCTCGCATTTCAGGTGTTTTTAATCAGTTCAGATAGATAGAATCGTGTTTCAGGGATATTTCGGTGCCCGTTTATTTTTACCGGCTATGTTGATGCGCTCTCGCGGTGTTATGTGTCGTTCGGTGCTTATTTTTGTTCCCTCGGGAAATTATTGGGATTTTTCTGGATTTTACTGACCATTTCTAGATTTTTTAATAGATTTAAAGCATTTTTTCTAGCATTTTTTAGGATTTAATAGGATATTAATAGTTTTCTTAATATTTTTTAATCATTTTAATAGAAGAATATAGTTTGGTTTTTCTTTTATTAATAAGAGGTTTTTCTTTTAAATAAATAATATAGATTTTTCTTTTAGAATATTAATTGATTTTTGAATATATTCTTTTAGATAGTATAGAATTTAATAGCATTTTTTAATATAGAAATAGATAGATTTTTCTCTTAATGGTCTTTAATAGATATTATAGAATAATATAATTTTTTTAGAGAATTTAAGAATTTAATAGAGTGTAATTAGTGGAATTTTTAGAGTATTACTAGTTTAGGAGTTAATTAGAATTAATAGAATTGTTAGGATAATTCTCCTTATTAGGTTAATTGAATAGTTTAGAATTTAATTAGCTTTAGGTTAATCAGAATTTTAATTCATTTAGTTAATTAGTAATTAGTCTTAATCATTTTCCATTTAATCAGATTTTAATTAGTTTTTTCTTTTTTATTCATTTCAGTTTTTTTTGGGCTTTATCTTGTTTTTTTCGTATTGGGCCCATTCATCAGAAGCCCAGAATCAGTCCATTTTCGTCCAGCAGTTTCTAGAAGAATCCAGAGCATTCCAGAATTTCTCAGCCTATAAATGCAGCAGGCCACGTGTAATCACAGGGGGGACCCCACGTTATTTCACCACCTCACGCCACGTCATCCTCCGTTCACCTCTCTCCCTGCCACGCGTGGGACACGCGGCCAGCATGCGTCCATTGCCTCCACCCACGCTGCCACGCGTCCCTCCACCGTTCCTCGCCTGAAATCCTCCCCGGCCGGCATGCATGGCCGGCGACCACCGTACATTTCGCCGGAAACCCTAAAAACACCTAAGAAATCCCCAGTTCCTGATCAACAACCTTCATCTTCCCCCTCTAATCTTCATCATCCTCAACCCAGAAATTCCCAGAAACCTCCTATTCAACCTCCGATCAACCTCCACCTTCAACCGATCGTCAACCTTCAAGCGTCCAACCTCAACCATCAATCTTCATCGTCTTTCTGATCAACATCCTCATCTAGAAATACAATCATCATCATCATCACCGGTGTTCATCTCACCCTCACGAGTTCATCGTCTTCACAAGATTTCCCCAGAACCTTCAAGTGTTCATCAGCGAAGAGCACTCATCCATTTCCAGAAACGAGCTTCAACAAGGACATGCAAGAACTTCATCAGCGAACAATCTCCAAGAACTCAGCTTCAACGAGCGTCCTCAGAACCTTCATGTTCGCCATCATCTCCAGAAGGGATCAAGAACAACCTTCCAGAAATATCCAAGATCTTCAAGCAAGCACCAGATTTCACTTCAACGTTTATCCGGTTCCTCGTGTTCTTCAAGATCCATTTCAGAAGGTTCAGAGATTTTCACCAACCAATCTTCAGAGTGAACATCAGTTCATCTCCAGAAATCTTCCATCGAGATCACATACCTTCATAGCTTCGCGATTCACCTGATCTCACCCAGGGAGGGAGAGATTCGTATTCGTTTTGTTTTTTGTGAGAACTGTCCTTGGTTAGAATGAAGACGATCACGGTTATTGTTGTTGGATGAGAGAGATTGAAACGGTAACGGGGACGGAGGGTTTACGGCGGCGGTGAGGGAGAAAGGAGAAAGAAACCTAGGGTTTCAGAGAGGAAGCTGAGAGAGTGAGGAAGGAGGTAGGCTGGGTTAGGGATTGGGCCTCGGGGCCCAATTACATTTTGGATCCAACACCTCCGTTTTTGGCAAACACCCCCTCCGTGTGTTTTTTTTTTTGCTGGACTCTGGGCCTGAGCCCACATGACAATTTCCAGACTAACACCTGCGCTTCACTCAGCACCCCCCATCCGTTTTTGCAGCAATAGCAGCTGGGCTGGGCCCAGTTTGCAGTTTGTTTTTTTATGTTTTCTGCTTATAAACCCCAGCTGGGCTGTGTACCCCCTCCCCTTGTATATTTTTTTCATTTTTATTTTATTGTTTTCTTTTACATAGAAAGAAAAAGAAAAAGTATATCAAAAAAAAATAATAGAAAAGAGAAAAAAGAAATATTTGAAAAAAGGGAGAAGAAAGAAAATAATAAAAAAGAAATATTTTGAAAAAGAAGAAAAAATATTAAGAAAGAAAAAATAGTGAGAAGAAATAGTGAGAAAAAATATTGAAAAAGGAGTAAAAAAAATAGAAAAAAAAGAATTATTAAAAAAATAGAAAATATTGAAAAAATATGGAGAAAAATATATAGAAAAATATTTTGAAAAAAAGAAAAGAAGTGAAAAAGAAAAGAAGTGAAAAATATTTTGAAAGGAAAAGAAGAAAATAGTTGGAAAAGAATAAAAAATATTAGTATAGATTTAATATTTTTTTAGAGTGTATTTTCTTCATAGGAGTTTATTTTAGAGATAGTTTTAGATGTCCACTTGTTAGGGGACTATTTCCCATTCGATTTTTCAGGATAGGATAGGATAGTATTTCCTAGGAGATTCATTTTCAGTATTCAATCATTGTAATCATTTTTCAGAATGTTAATAAAACGAGATTTGAGTTGTGGTCCCGAAGTAGCCGAACTACAGCTGCTCTGATTTCTCGTACCAGACGAGAATATGTAGGCATGGGATGCGATATCCTAGCGAGCACACTAACGACTGACTTTCTGTTCTCTCGCTGCTGTGCGATCGAGACTTTCCCGCTGACGATTAATTGTTACCCTTTTTTTCTCTCTTGCCCGAGTGCATTTGAGACCAAACCGTAGTTTTGCCCATAGGTTCCCGTACCTTTGAAGCTAGTTGGTTTTCTCACTGCTGTGTGAGAATACCTTGTTTAGCCGTAGTTAGCTTGAACTACGTCAGCTCTGATCTTCCAGGCAGTGTGGAAGTACGTAGGCACAAGACGCGAGGTCTTGGCGAGCCAATTTTTCCCTGTAGTCCCGAACTACGTTGACTCTGACTTTCTCTCTTGAGAATACGTAGGCATAGAGTGCGACGCTCTATCGAGTCAATTCCCTTCTGTTTAGATTTAGCAGCCGTAGATAGATTGTTTTGCATCCTTTAGACAACCCAAACAAGCGTGGGTCCCGTCGAGTACGACGGACGTGAGGGGTGCTAATACCTTCCCCTTGCGTAACCGACTCCCGAACCCAGGTTTTGGTTGCGACGACCATACCTTTTTCCCGTTTTTTGCGAGGTTTACTTCGAGCGTTTCCTTTCCCTCCGTTGGGATAAATAACGCACGGTGGCGACTCTTCTGTCAGCCGGCGCCGATTTTCGCAGTAGCGACAACCTGCATTCGTCTTTGCGATCGAGGAAGCCGCCGACGGCAAGCCATGGTTCCATGACATCCAGACCTTCCTTATGAATAAGGAGTATCCCGTGGGAGCATCAACCCAGGATAAGAAAACTCTGAGGAGGTTGTCTGGAAATTTTTATCTCAATCCTGATGGAGTTTTGTATAGGAGAAACCACGATCTCGTGCTACTCAGATGCGTAGATGAGAAAGAGGCGAGTATACTCATGGAAGAAGTCCATGATGGCACATTTGGTACGCACGCCGGCGGGCATGCTATGACGAGGAAGATCCTGAGAGCAGGATACTACTGGCTGACGATGGAATCGGATTGCTTTAAATTCGCAAGGAGATGTCATAAATGCCAGATTTATGCTGATAAAGTTCATGTGCCGCCGTGCCCGTTAAATGTCATGTCCTCCCCGTGGCCGTTCTCCATGTGGGGCATCGACATGATAGGCACGATCGAGCCCACTGCATCTAATGGTCATCGCTTCATTCTAGTAGCTATCGACTACTTCACCAAGTGGGTGGAGGCAGCCTCATATGCTAATGTGACCAAGCAGGTGGTGGCTAAATTCATAAAGAGGGACATCATCTGTCATTACGGAATTCCCGAGCGGATCATTACTGATAATGGTTCGAATCTGAATAACAAGATGATGAAGGAGCTGTGCCAGAGTTTCAAGATTGAACACCACAACTCATCTCCTTACCGGCCGAAGATGAATGGCGTCGTTGAAGCGGCCAATAAGAACATTAAGAAGATTGTTCAGAAGATGGTTGTGACCTACAAAGATTGGCACGAGATGCTGCCATTTGCACTGCACGGTTATCGTACGACGGTACGTACATCAACCGGGGCAACTCCTTTCTCCTTAGTGTACGGTATGGAAGCTGTTCTGCCGTTAGAAGTGGAGATCCCTTCTTTACGAGTTTTGGTTAACGTGAAACTCGACGTGGCAGAATGGATTAAGAACCGACTGAACCAACTCAGCCTGATGGACGAGAAGAGGTTAGCATCGATTACGCATGGTCGTCTGTACCAAAGCCGAATGAAGAAAGCTTATGACAAGAAGGTGCGTCCTAGAAGCTTTCAGACGGGTGATCTCGTCCTGAAGAAGATTCTTCCTCCACACTCCGATCACCGGGGCATGTGGAATCCCAATTACGAAGGTCCGTACGTCGTCAGCAAGGTCTTCTCGGGAGGAGTGTTGTTGTTATCCACGATGGATGGTGAAGATTTTGCATCCCCGGTGAACGCGGACGCAGTTAAAAAATACTTTGCTTGAAAGCGACCCGCTGGACAGTAAAAAGAGAGTCCAAGCAAAAATGCGGCATCCCGGCGAACCATAAAAAAGGAAAAAGGTTCGGCCAAAAATTAGGGATATAAAAGGAAAAATGTAAACCCGCAAAGTCGAAAACCCGGATGGGCGACTTTGGCAAAAAAGGGTATCCCGGTGAACTGAAAACCCGCAAAGGGCGGTTCATGCAAAAGTTAGGGATTTGAAAAAAGCAAATGACTGCGTTCCGCAGATGGAATTTCTTTGTTTAATGGTTTGGAAGACCTGAGGGCCGTTCATCTGAATCAATCTCTTCTGAAGCTGAAGCGTCGGAGAAGTATCGAAGTCGAGTGGGTCATAGAGGGATCAACTCATGGTGTTCGTCCACGCCTCGTTGCCGACATTTGTATATACTGATGTATATTTATGTTTTATTTTTTGCGCGGCTTCCTCCTTCCAGGGGCTTGCATCTGTTGTAAAACATTTTTACCCATTCAGGGGTTCCTTATCAATAAAATGTATACTATTCAGCAATTCTGTTTGTCTGTTTAGCATTTATCTGTTTTGTTTGCGAAAAAGAACGCCGATGTTTTTGATAAAATGCGCATACATAAACTTACTGGCCTAGGCCGCTGATTGTTGAAACAATGAATTACTTGAACGTTGTCTCAATATAATAACCTTGATAGGTCCCTTTGAGAAGGGTATCTTGTCTGTTTGTTTGTGTTGTTACAGGTGTAGCATATTCCATACAGTGCGCCGTGCGCATCCCCAAGCAGGATGATTCCTCCTTCTCCAGCAAAGTTCAGCAGCCTCTCCCCGCAGAGTCTGAACACGAGATCGTGAGCATTGATATGTCTCCCCAGGCAAAGAAGATTCTCTCCCTGATCAGATGAATCCTGAAGGAACGTCATCTCCTCAGCTGAGTCATTCACCGAAGTGTGCAGCAACTGATGGTTCAAGACTGAAGTCTCCAGTGGAATCGAGGTTCCCCACAGAGTCGTAATCTCTCCAGCAAGCAGAATGATTTCTTCTTCCTCAGCCGAGTTTGCAGATCCCCAAGAGAGCCGAGTCCTTGGAAGCCGCTCAGGCCATGATTGGTTTTCCCTAGTGGAGTGTTGAATAGCTGATGTTGTGTTTCCCCGCCGGAGCCGTTATCTCCAGGGAAGTAGCCGTGAAGACCGTGCAGTTTATTCCCGCGATTGACATCGTTTTCCCTCAGCAGGTCCAGGTTCTCGTAGAGCTTCGTCCCCCTGCAGCAGTCAACTGAAGTTCACTTCCCCACAGCGCCCGATTGGGATTAGCGTGACCTTGTTCTCCTCAGCAGGATGATTCCTTCCCCCTATCTGAGTGGTTCTTTCTCCTTGACAGGAGTATTCTCCCTTCCGCATTTATTTTGCTGGCGGGATCGCATCATTTTGCATGACTGCATAGCATTTATCATAAACGCGTAGCATTTCCACCGTGTGGAGCATTGCGCCATTGCCGAAGCATATACATAATAAGCATGATCTAGGTTGTTATCGTTCTTGTTTTGCAGGTGTTCCGCCGCAGAATTGCTCAAGATGATTCTTGAATTCTCCCCAACGGAGTCGCTTGCTCAAAATGATTCTTGAATTCCCCAGCAAGGTTGTTTGCTTAAGATGATTCTTAAAATCTACAGTGCAGTCGCCAGAGTTGGTGGCTCAAGTTGATGCTTAGAGTCCCCATCAGAATGTTTGCTCAGGATGATTCCTGAAATCTCCAGAGTTGTTTGGTTCAGGATGATTCTTGAATTCCCCGGCGGAGCTATTTGTCCAAGATGATTCTTGAAGTCCTCAGCAGAGTTGATTCATCCAGAATGATTCCTGGATCCCCGAAGCAGAGTTACTTGATAGTTCTCCAGAATCCCCAGCGGAGATGTGTCATCCCCAGCAGGTTTCTGAACAGCAAAGTTGAAACTTCCCCTGAAGACTTGATGATTGAAGTCCGACCGTGCTAACAAAGCAGTTCTCTTAGCTGATGTGGAGTGCCCGATGGCAGAAGATTGGATATCCCCGAGCGGTTCATGATTGACCAAGAATTTTGTTCCCGACTTACTGATGAAGTCCGACTGATGCTCGAAAATTTCTTTGAATGCCCGACGGCATGATTAATTTGATTGTTGACCTGATGAGTCCCGAGGAAGCTTGATGCCTGACGACATGATCGACCATGTATCTCCGGTTACCGTGTGACCAATTCCCTAGCTAGTGCCGTGCAACTGGCATGTCAGTTTTCAAAGATTTGTTCCCATCAGAGTACCGTGTACTGGTGCAGTTGGAAAATTTCCGGGTTGTTGGTATTCAACCGTCTCGTACCATGATTGGTTGAGAGTCGTTCGCTTCTCACCCAGTCAGGTTCAAGCCGTTTGAATAAGGGCAGCTGTTGCACCCCAAAATTTGACCAACATTTCTTTACCTAGCTTATGTTTCATTTCATTCACATTAGCATTATCATTTGCATTTCATTGACATACGTGTAGGAGATCAAGAGGTATGATTACCAATCAAGAGCACCACAAGACTTTGAAGCTAGAGAAGAAGTTTATTTAAGTGCTCAAGGGTTGATATCCTTGTCAGAGAAGTTCAAAGATCCTCAGAGAGGGTGGTTGAAACCAAGTGTGTATGCCTCCTAACTTGAGAGTTGTGGGAGCTCCTCAGATGATTCTGAAGCCAAGAATGTGGACTTGAAGCCTTGAGAGAGCTTATGAGATGTCTTGAAAGCCATCATGAAGCCTAGAGAGGTCATTGTGCAAGATTAAGAAGCCTTAGCCATGAGTGGTTTAATTAGGGTTTGACTGGGTCAACCCTAGGTCAACTGATGATTTGGAGAGGGTTGAGACCCAATTAAAGAGCCATGTGATCATGGATGGATGCATTGAGATGTTATAAGGATGATTCCAAGGTCAACGCATCATGATTGAAGAGTTTGAGAAGTTTCAAGCTAGGGTTTCTAAGGCTTGACAGTGTAAAATCCCCTAGTTTGACCCCTATCTTCAAGGCAGTTTAGCTCAAGATGTGATTGTCATCTCATATTTCCCCCAACATGAATGTTGTAGAGCTTGATCTTAGCTTTAATTTGAGTACTATAAGTCCTTGATAGGATTTGTAGAGCTCAAGTTATGACTTTGACAAGTTACAGGTCATCTGAGGTATGTGAATTTGGGAACTTGAAAGTTACCCAACTTGCATCAAACATTTGCCCAAGAAGGATGATTCCTATGAACTTTTGGTCAACATGAATGTTGTTCCTTATCTTATTAGCTTTCTAGAGAGTACTAGAAGTCCTTGATAGGATTTGTATAAATCAAGTTATGGCTTTGACAAGTCAAGGGCATTTTGGTCATTTGGAGATTACAGGTCATTTCAAGCATAAGGCCATAACTCCTATTTCCAAACTTCAAATGGAAAAATCTTCAACATCAAACTTGCTTAAAATGATGTTTTAAGGCTATCAAAGAGGTCATGAGATGTTGAAAAGGCTTGTAGCTCAATGTGATAAAAATGACCTAAAATGGAGGCATAAGTTAAATAAGTCAAAGTTGGAAATTGAAATTTTCAAGCTACACATCCAAACCATGGCATGTAATATACCATTTTGACTCTAGAAAGCATTTTAGAAACAATGGTTCATCCATATTTTTGATTTGAGGCCTAAATCATGGACTTGATTTGGAAAATGATTGCTTGCATATTAAGGTACATGTGCAAAACACAAGGAAAATCAATACACAAGCTAGCAAAGTATCCTAACATATCATGCATCTCATCTAAGGAGATTTTCAAAGGAGATACAAGTGCGTCAATGAGCCAAACACAAGTTGGTACATGAGATGGATTGAAATAAAAAACTCATGACATGAGAATCTCAAATTCTCATTGGATGATTCCAGAAAGTTCTGGATGGTTTAGAACCATCCTATATAGTGATTAGAACTTGCTCAGATGCAAGGTTGGTGAGAGATTAGAGAGGAGAGTGAGATTTCCATTTCATTTTCTTCCATTGCAAGTTGAAACCAATTTCTATATTCCACACCATTTCCATTGATTCTTTCAATCCTAACATCTTCCATTGATCATACTGAATGTGTGCATACCAAATTGAGAGCAAGATCACGAAGAATTGAGAAGATAGCATTTGGATTTTGGGAGCTGCAAGTCACTATCGGATTTGGAGATTCAAGCTTCTTGGATCGAATCTTTTGCAAACAGAAGCGCTAACATCAATCAAGGAGTGATTCTGAAGAGTTTGAGGTGTTGAATTGAATATTTGATCTACCTGTTACTCAGAAATTTCCAGGTTTGCAACTTTTACCCTACACCCTAATTTAAGCATAATTAGTTTGATTTGTTAGGTTAGAATGGTTAGAGATGGTTAGGAGATGGATTCTGGAAAGTTTGAGGGCATTTGGTGAGGTTTGAGTTAGTGACACCAATTTTGTTTTGATCAAGAACACGATGTATAGTGAGATATAACATGATTTTAATAGCAAGATTTAACCAGTGTGAGGTGGTGATCATTCTGAGCCAATCAATTTCAAGAATCGTTAATGTTGAAGTTTGAGCATAGTTTTGATCTTGGATCGGGTTTAGAGATTGAGGATGATTCTTTGAATTCTAAGGTGATGGTCATGATCAGCATGAAATTTAGAGTGTTCTAGGGTTTTAAATCTTGGATTTCGGGCAAGAATTGAGGTGATACGATTGTGGTGAAGAGGCACTATGAAGCTCTGTTTCCATGGCTTCTTCATTCCAAACCCTGGCTGAAGGAAGAAGATAAGGTCATGGCCGTTGGATGAAGCAAGGACCCGTTGACTGGGATCATATATAAAGGCAGAGGTTTAATCTCACGGTTGAAGAGGGAAGTCTGAAACAACCAAACGCTGCGTTTCATTTATTCTTTCGTTTGGGCTTAAGTTGACTTTGATAATCACACCCCCTCTCGTGGCCCAGTCATGATATGAACTAGTTTTCTTTACTAAGTGCACCGCGTGTTTTTCCTTTTTCTTTATATTTTTGAGTTGGTTTTATGATTATATCATGGGCCTAGCGCGCATTACTGATGGCACCCCCATTTCAAGCCCATTCTCATATTGAATTGCACTGGATTACTAACTGCACCAATTATTTTCACATTTCATTTTATTTTCTCCATTTGATTTTAAACTTTGGAAAATCATGTAAAATAGAAAATTAATGATTTTTACGTGGGAGTTTTTTCTCCTATTTCACATTGATGTCTAGAAAATTATAAAATCAAAACATTTGCATTTCATGCATTTTTAATATTTTTTGTATATTTTCTCTTTTAATAGCTTTCTAATTCATTTTATGTTGATGCATAGTTTTATAGAATTTTTTTTAGCTAGTTCCCTTTGAATTTTTAGGCCATTCTTTGTAGGATAGTTAGATTAGGACTTTAGCTCCCCTCTGAATTTATTCCATAATTTTGTGATTAATTTTTGATTAGTTTTGATTAGATGACTTTAGGTTGTGTAGATTTAGGTTAATCCTTAACATAGGTCCACAATAACACTAGACTTTTGGGTTTTTAGGTCAAGTTAGATATTGGGACATATAGGGTATTAAGGGTAGGTATATAGGATCCTCTAGAAATTATATTAGATTTTAATATAATAGTATACTCATTTTAATTGATTTTTGTAATTGATTGTTGTTTGTGTTGCCCTTGTGGGCTTGTATTTTGTTTTGCCTTGCTCTGTGGGCTTTTGCTTGGCTTGGTGGGCTTGGTCTTGCTTTGTGGAGCATGGAAGAGCATAGTGGAAGACTTAAAGATTGAAGAAGGAGCTTGAGAGCTTGAAGACTTGTTTGTTTTGTTGTTGTTTTAGGGTTAGGAATTAAGTAGAGCTTAGACTTAGTTAATTTCTTTCTTAAACATGGATGGTATCTTTCACCTCCATTCTTCCCTATGATTCAAGGTCCTTCCATGGTATTCACCTCCCTCCTTTGGAGGGATAAGTGATGGTACCTAGGAAGTAGAACTTTTGAGGGAACCATTCTTTTGATGTTAAACCCTTATAGGCCACCCTTGGTGGTCAATAGGCAGTTTAATATCCTAGCTTATCCAGTTAAGTGATTTCTTCTGGTTTGAGTATTTTGAAGATGTTGGGCTTGAGTTTGAAGATGAAGACTTCATTGAAGAGTATGGAAGAGGATGATTCCTTGAGCATTGCCATTGTAGCTGAAGCTTGGAGAGCAAGAAGAACAAGTTGATACTTGAAGATCTAGTAAAAATTGAGTGTAGAGCTGAGGCTTGAAGAACAGAGGATGAGTTGATGCTTACTCTGATGCAGTGAGATCCTGAAGGAATCAAGTTGATACTTGTGGTTAAGAGTGAAGCCTGAAGGTGGAATTGATTAAGGAGCTGAAGCTTGGAGAAGAGAGGATAAGTTGAAACTTATGTTGAAGGGTTGAAACCTGGGGAAGCAAATTGATATTTGTCATGAGAGATGGTAGCCTTGAAGGGTGATTGATGTCTGAAGACTGGATTGCTGTCAAAGGAGCTGAAGCTTGAGAGAGAGGAGTTGATCTGCTTTCTTGTTTGTTTTCTTTTCTGTATTGATGTGCCTTGTTTGACTTGCTTGATGCATTAGAATAAGTCCATATCTAGACTAACTTTAATCTAGGAGCATGATTGCACTAGAGGTTGAGTTGCTCCCTCTGCTTGTATTGTTACTGTATGGCTTTGCTTGCGGGTATTCGGTAGAGCCCTGCTCCCTTGCCCATGTGGTTTATTTTGCTTGATAGCATGATTTTATTGTTACTGTATGATTGCAGTTTACTGTATTTTGTTTGATAGCACGTTGTTTTATTTTCCTCAGTATGATTACTGTTATTCATTCTGGCTTGAGGTTGAGATGAGCTTGTGGAGGCTGCTGCCCCACACACATTTCCTCCCTCACTTGCATTGCATGCATTTTACAGTCATTTGCTATTTACTGTTTAAGCTGATGCTTTATCTGTTTTTGTGTATCATTGACATGATCCCTTAGGACTCTCATTTCCTTTGATAAGGAAGTGATGATATAAATTTAGGTTGAAACCTATGCATGATAACTTCTAGGAGTTCCCTATTTCGAACCTCAACCATAGGATGAATCCTTGGCATGACAACAGTAGGACTTGATAGTCTCCCTTTAGTTGAGCCCTTTCTCTTCTCATCTCGAAACAGCTTAAGATACAGTAATCATGAATGATTTCTTTTGTACGTTACGAGCCTTAAGCTATCTGAGAAAGGATTGTTGGAGAGTCTCTTTTCAACAGTCTGGATGTTTAGTATGGCAACCTTTGGGTGACATGCGACGCATTCACTCTCAGGTCATAGTCTTTAGTGCGATTGAAATTGCAAACACAATAAAAAACACTTCTTTCATAAAAGACAGAAAACAAACTTCAAACCTTTTTGCCCCGTGGGCCCATAATTCAAAGGAAAGCTTTTCTGAAGAAAAGAGTGTCGTTAAACTTCAGCGCCACCGCAAACAGGCTTTGTCCCTAACTGCTGGAACTGTTTGTTTAACCCTACTCGATAAAACAGATGAATCTGAATTCCCGTAATCCGTATTACCCCGAACTACGTAAGCTCTGATCTCTCAAGCCTGTTGAGAGTACGTAGGCACAATACTGACGTATTGACGAGCCACCTTCCCCAAAACCCGTAGTAGGTCGAACTACGTTGACTCTGATTTCTCATTCTCTGATGAGAATACGTAGGCATAAAGCGCGACGCTTTGCCGAGTCATTTTCTTTTCTTTTCAGACCAGCCTTGATAGGTAGATAGATAAACCAACTCGTCCAGTAAACACAACAAGCGTGGATCCCGTCGAGTACGACGGACGTGAGGGGTGTTAATACCTTCCCCTTGCGTAACCGACTCCCGAACCCAGACAATGGTTGCGATGACCTTGTCTTACCCTATTCGTCAGGTTTTTTCGATCGTTTCCTTTCCCGCTCCGAGGGATAAATAACGAAAGGTGGCGACTCTTCTGTTCTGTCGGCACCTTATTTTCACGGAAGCGACACCGCCCATCGGGTTCGATGTCTATTTGTTTAACAGATGCCTGACGGTGAGGTCAGAAGTTCTTCTCAACTTCGGGTTGAGCCAGCCTTCGGGTTCGATGCCTGTTTGTTTAACAAATGCCTGACAGCGAGGTCTAATGTTCTTATCAACTTCGGGTTGAGTCGCCCTTCGGGTTCGATGTCTGTTTGTTTAACAGATGCCTGGTGGTGAGGTCAGATATTCTTCTCAACTTCGGGTTTAGCCGGTCTTCGGATTTAATGACTGTTTGTTTAACAGATGCTTGACAGTGAAGTCAAATGTTCCTTTCAACTTCATGTTGAGCCGACCTTCGGGTTCGATGCCTGTTTGTTTAACAAATGCCTGACGGCGAGGTCAGATGTTCCTTTCAACTTTGTGTTGAGCCGGCGTTCGGGTTCGATGCATGTTTGTTCAACAGATGCCTGAGGGCGAGGTCAGATGATCTAATCAACTTCAGGTTGGGCCGCACTTCGGGTTCGATGCCTGTTTGTTTAACAGATGCCTGGCGGTGAGGTCAGATGTTCTTCTAAACTTCGGTTTGAGCCGGTTTTCGGATTTGATGACTGTTTGTTTAACAGATGCTTGACAGTGAAGTCAAATGTTCCTTTCAACTTCATGTTGAGCCGACCTTCGGGTTCGATGCCTGTTTGTTTAACAGATGCCTGACGGTGAGGTCAGATGTTCATCTCAACTTCGTGTTGAGCCGGCTTCGGGTTCGATGCATGGTTGTTTAACAGATGCCTGACGGCGAGTTCAGATGATCTAATCAAGTTTGGGTTGAGCAGCCCATCGGGTTCGATGCCTGTTTGTTTAACAGATGCATGACGGTGAGGTCAGATGTTATTCTCAACTTCGGGTTGAGCCGGCCTTCGGGTTCGATGCCTATTTGTTTAACAGATGCCTGACAGCGAGGTCTAATGTTCTTATCAACTTCGGGTTGAGCCGCCCTTCGGGTTCGATGCCTGTTTGTTTAACAGATGCCTGACGGTGAGGTCAGATGTTCTTCTCAACTTCAGGTTTAGCCGGTCTTCAGATTTGATGACTGTTTGTTTAACAGATGCTTGACAGTGAAGTCAAATGTTCCTTTCAACTTCATGTTGAACCGACCTTCGGGTTCGATGCCTGTTTGTTTAACAGATGCCAGACGGCAAGGTCAGATGTTCCTCTCAACTTCGTGTTAAGCCGGCCTACGGGTTCGATGCATGTTTGTTCAACAGATGCCTGACGGCGAGGTCAGATGATATAATCAACTTCGGGTTGGGCCACACTTCGGGTTCGATGCCTGTTTGTTTAACAGATGCCTGACAGCGAGGTCTAATGTTCTTATCAACTTCGGGTTGAGCCGCCCTTCGGGTTCGATGTCTGTTTGTTTAACAGATGCCTGACGGTGAGGTCAGATGTTCTTCTCAACTTCGGGTTTAGCTGGTCTTCGGATTTGATGACGGTTTGTTTAACAGATGCTTGACAGTGAAGTCAAATGTTCTTATCAACTTCAGGTTGAGCCGCCCTTCGGGTTCGATGCCTGTTTGTTTAACAGATGCCTAACGGTGAGGTCAGATGTTCTTCTCAACTTCGGGTTTAGCCGGTCTTTGGATTTGATGACTGTTTGTTTAACAGATGATTGACAGTGAAGTCAAATGTTCCTTTCAACTTCATATTGAGCCGACCTTCGGGTTCGATGCCTGTTTGTTTAACAGATGCCTGACGGCGAGGTCAGATGTTCCTCTCAACTTCGTGTTGAGACGGCCTTCGGGTTCGATGCATGTTTGTTCAACAGATGCCTGACGGCGAGGTCAGATGATCTAATCAACATTGGGTTGGGCCGCACTTCAGGTTCGATGCCTATTTGTTTAACAGATGCCTGACGGCGAGGTCAGATGTTCCTCTTAACTTCGTGTTGAGCCGGCCTTCGGGTTCGATGTATGTTTGTTCAACAGATGCCTGACAGCGAGGTCAGATGATCTAATCTACTTCGGGTTGGGCCGCACTTCGGGTTCGATGCCTGTTTGTTTAACAGATGCCTGACGGTGAGGTCAGATGTTCTTCTCAACTTCGGGTTGAGCCGGTCTTCGGATTTGATGACGGTTTGTTTAACAGATGCTTGACAGTGAAGTCAAATGTTCCTTTCAACTTCATGTTGAGCCGACCTTTGGGTTTGATGCCTGTTTGTTTAACAGATGTCTGACAGCGAGGTCAGATGTTCGTCTCAACTTCGTGTTGAGCCGGCCTTCGGGTTCGATGCATGTTTGTTCAACAAATGCCTGACGGCGAGGTCAGATGATCTAATTAACTTCGGGTTGGGCCGCACTTCGGGTTCGATGCCTGTTTGTTTAACAGATGCCTGACGGTGAGGTCAGATGTTCTTCTCAACTTCGGGTTAAGCCGGTCTTCGGATTTGATGACTGTTTGTTTAACAGATGCTTGACAATGAAGTCAAATGTTCCTTTCAACTTCATGTTGAGCCAACCTTCGGGTTCGATGCCTGTTTGTGTAACAGATGCCTGACGGCGAGGTCAGATGTTCATCTCAACTTCGTGTTGAGCCGGCCTTCGGGTTCGATGCATGTTTGTTTAACAGATGCCTGACCGCGAGTTCAGATGATCTCATCAAGTTTGGGTTGAGCCGCCCATCGGGTTCAATGCTTATTGGTTTAACAGATGCCTGACGGTGAGGTCAAATGTTCTTCTCAACATCGGGTTTAGCCGGCCTTCGGGTTCGATGCCTGTTTTTTAACAGATGCTTGACAGCGAGGTCTAATGTGCTTATCAACTTCGGGTTGAGCCGCCCTTCGGGTTCGATGCCTGTTTGTTTAACAGATGCCTGACGGTGAGGTCAGATGCTCTTCTCAACTTCGGGTTTAGCCGGTCTTCGGATTTAATGACTGTTTGTTTAACAGATGCTTGACAGTGAAGTCAAATGTTCCTTTCAACTTCATGTTGAGCCGACCTTCGGGTTCGATGCCTGTTTGTTTAACAAATGCCTGACGGCGAGGTCAGATGTTCCTTTCAACTTTGTGTTGAGCCGGCGTTCGGGTTCGATGCATGTTTGTTCAACAGATGCCTGAGGGCGAGGTCAGATGATCTAATCAACTTCAGGTTGGGCCGCACTTCGGGTTCGATGCCTGTTTGTTTAACAGATGCCTGGCGGTGAGGTCAGATGTTCTTCTAAACTTCGGTTTGAGCCGGTTTTCGGATTTGATGACTGTTTGTTTAACAGATGCTTGACAGTGAAGTCAAATGTTCCTTTCAACTTCATGTTGAGCCGACCTTCGGGTTCGATGCCTGTTTGTTTAACAGATGCCTGACGGTGAGGTCAGATGTTCATCTCAACTTCGTGTTGAGCCGGCTTCGGGTTCGATGCATGGTTGTTTAACAGATGCCTGACGGCGAGTTCAGATGATCTAATCAAGTTTGGGTTGAGCAGCCCATCGGGTTCGATGCCTGTTTGTTTAACAGATGCATGACGGTGAGGTCAGATGTTATTCTCAACTTCGGGTTGAGCCGGCCTTCGGGTTCGATGCCTATTTGTTTAACAGATGCCTGACAGCGAGGTCTAATGTTCTTATCAACTTCGGGTTGAGCCGCCCTTCGGGTTCGATGCCTGTTTGTTTAACAGATGCCTGACGGTGAGGTCAGATGTTCTTCTCAACTTCAGGTTTAGCCGGTCTTCAGATTTGATGACTGTTTGTTTAACAGATGCTTGACAGTGAAGTCAAATGTTCCTTTCAACTTCATGTTGAACCGACCTTCGGGTTCGATGCCTGTTTGTTTAACAGATGCCAGACGGCAAGGTCAGATGTTCCTCTCAACTTCGTGTTAAGCCGGCCTACGGGTTCGATGCATGTTTGTTCAACAGATGCCTGACGGCGAGGTCAGATGATATAATCAACTTCGGGTTGGGCCACACTTCGGGTTCGATGCCTGTTTGTTTAACAGATGCTTGACAGCGAGGTCTAATGTGCTTATCAACTTCGGGTTGAGCCGCCCTTCGGGTTCGATGCCTGTTTGTTTAACAGATGCCTGACGGTGAGGTCAGATGCTCTTCTCAACTTCGGGTTTAGCCGGTCTTCGGATTTGATGACTGTTTGTTTAACAGATGCTTGACAGTGAAGTCAAATGTTCCTTTCAACTTCATGTTGAGCCGACCTTCGGGTTCGATGCCTGTTTGTTTAACAAATGCCTAACCGCGAGGTTAGATGTTCCTCTCAACTTCGTGTTGATCCGGCCTTCGGGTTCGATGCATGTTTGTTTAACAGATGCCTGACGGCGAGTTCAGAAGATCTTATCAAGTTTGGGTTGAGCAGCCCATCGGGTTCGATGCCTGTTTTTTTAACAGATGCATGACGGTAAGGTCAGATGTTCTTCTCAACTTCGGGTTAGATGCCTGTTTGTTTAACAGATGCCTGACAGCGAGGTCTAATGTTCTTATCAACTTCGGGTTGAGCCGCCATTCGGGTTCGATGCCTGTTTGTTTAACAGATGCCTGACGGTGAGGTCAGATGTTCTTCTCAACTTCGAGTTTAGCCGGTCTTCGGATTTGATGACTGTTTGTTTAACAGATGCTTGGCAGTGAAGTCAAATGTTCCTTTCAACTTCGTGTTGAGCCGGCCTTTGGATTCGATGCATGTTTGTTCAACAGATGCCTGACGGCGAGGTCAGATGATCTAATCAACTTCGGGTTGGGCCGCACTTCGGGTTCGATGCCTGTTTGTTTAACAGATGCCTGACGGTGAGGTCAGATGTTCTTCTCAACTTCGGGTTTAGCCGGTCTTCAGATTTGATGACTGTTTGTTTAACAGATGCTTGACAGTGAAGTCAAATGTTCCTTTCAACTTCATGTTGAGCCGACCTTCGGGTTCGATGCGTGTTTGTTTAACAAATGCCTAACCGCGAGGTCAGATGTTCCTCTCAACTTCGTGTTGAGCCGGACTTCGGGTTCGATGCATGTTTGTTTAACAGATGCCTGACAGCGAGTTCAGATGATCTAATCATGTTTAGGTTGAGCAGCCCATCGGGTTCGATGCCTGTTTGTTTAACAGATGCATGACGGTGAGGTCAGATGTTCTTCTCAACTTCGGGTTCGATGCCTGTTTGTTTAACAGATGTCTGACAACGAGGTCAAATGTTCTTATCAACCTCGGGTTGGGCCGTCCTTCGGGTTTGATGCCTGTTTGTTTAACAGATGCCTGACGGTGAGGTCAGATGTTCTTCTCAACTTCGGGTTTAGCCGGTCTTCGAATTTGATGACTGTTTATTTAACAGATGTTTGACAGTGAAGTCAAATGTTCCTTTCAACTTCATGTTGAGTCGACCTTCGGGTTCGATGCCTGTTTGTTTAACAGATGCCTGACGGCGAGGTTAGATGTTCCTCTCAACTTCGTGTTGAGCCGGCCTTCGGGTTCGATGCATGTTTGTTCAACAGATTCCTGACGGCGAGGTCAGATGATCTAATCAACTTCGGGTTGGGCCGCACTTTGGGTTCGATGCCTGTTTGTTTAACAGATGCCTGACGGCGAGGTCAGATGTTCATCTCAACTTCTTGTTGAGCCGGCCTTCGAGTTCGATGCATGTTTGTTTAACAGATGCCTGACCGCGAGTTCAGATGATCTCATCAACTTTGGGTTGAGCCGCCCATCGGGTTCGATGCTTATTGGTTTAACAGATGCCTGACGGTGAGGTCAAATGTTCTTCTCAACTTCGGGTTGAGCCGGCCTTCGGGTTCGATGCCTGTTTTTTTAACAGATGCCTGACAGCGAGGTCTAATGTTCTTATCAACTTCGGGTTGAGCCGCCCTTCGGGTTCGATGCCTGTTTGTTTAACAGATGCCTGACGGTGAGGTCAGATGCTCTTCTCAACTTCGGGTTTAGCCGGTCTTCAGATTTGATGACTGTTTGTTTAACAGATGCTTGATAGTGAAGTCAAATGTTCCTTTCAACTTCATGTTGAGCCGACCTTCGGGTTCGATGCGTGTTTGTTTAACAAACTCCTAACCGCGAGGTCAGATGTTCCTCTCAACTTCGTGTTGATCCAGCCTTCAGGTTAGATGCATGTTTGTTTAACAGATGCCTGACGGCGAGTTCAGATGATCTAATCAAGTTTGGGTTGAGCAGCCCATCGGGTTCGATGCCTGTTTGTTTAACAGATGCATGACGGTGAGGTCAGATGTTCTTCTCAACTTTGGGTTCGATGCCTGTTTGTTTAACAGATGTCTGACAACGTGGTCAAATGTTCTTATCAACTTCGGGTTGGGCCGCCCTTCGGGTTCGATGCCTGTTTGTTTAACAGATGCCTGACGGTGAGGTCAGATGTTCTTCTCAACTTCGGGTTTAGCCGGTCTTCGAATTTGATGACTGTTTATTTAATAGATGTTTGACAGTGAAGTCAAATGTTCCTTTCAACTTCATGTTGAGTCGACCTTCGGGTTCGATGCCTGTTTGTTTAACAGATGCCTGACGGCGAGGTTAGATGTTCCTCTCAACTTCGTGTTGAGCCGGCCTTCGGGTTCGATGCATGTTTGTTCAACAGATGCCTGACAGCGAGGTCAGATGATCTAATCAACTTCGGGTTGGGCCGCACTTCGGGTTCGATGCCTGTTTGTTTAACAGATGCCTGACAGCGAGGTCAGATGTTCATCTCAACTTCGTGTTGAGCCGGCCTTCGGGTTCGATGCATGTTTGTTTAACAGATGCCTGACGGCGAGTTCAGATGATCTCATCAACTTTGGGTTGAGCCGCCCATCGGGTTCGATGCTAATTGGTTTAACAGATGCCTGGCCGTGAGGTCAAATGTTCTTCTCAACTTCGGGTTGAGCCGGCCTTTGGGTTCGATGCCTGTTTTTTTAACAGATGCCTGACAGCGAGGTCTAATGTTCTTATCAACTTCGGGTTGAGCCGCCCTTCGGGTTCTATGCCTGTTTGTTTAACAGAAGCCTGACGGTGAGGTCAGATGTTCTTCTCAACTTCGGGTTTAGCCGGTCTTAAGATTTGATGACTGTTTGTTTAACAGATGCTTGACAGTGAAGTCAAATGTTCCTTTCAACTTCATGTTGAGCCGACCTTCGGGTTCGATGCGTGTTTGTTTAACAAATGCCTAACCGCGAGGTCAGATGTTCCTCTCAACTTCGTGTTGAGCCGGCCTTCGGGTTCGATGCATGTTTGTTTAACAGATGCCTGACGGCGAGTTCAGATGATCTAATCAAGTTTGGGTTGAGCAGCCCATCGGGTTCGATGCCTGTTTGTTTAACAGATTCCTGACGGTGAGGTCAGATGTTCTTCTCAACTTCGGGTTGATCCGGTCTTCGGATTTGATGATTGTTTGTTTAACAGATGCTTGACAGTGAAGTCAAATGTTCCTTTCAACTTCATGTTGAGCCGACCTTCGGGTTCGATGCCTGTTTGTTTAACAGATGCCTGACAGCGAGGTCAGATGTTCATCTCAACTTCATGTTGAGCCGGCCTTCGGGTTCGATGCATGTTTATTTAACAGATGCCTGACGGCGAGTTCAGATGATCTCATCAACTTTGGATTGAGCCGCTCATCGGGTTTGATGACTGTTTGTTTAACAGATGCCTGACGGTGTTGTCAGATGTTCTTCTTAACTTCGGGTTGAGCCGGACTTCGGGTTCGATGCCTGTTTGTTTAACAGATACCTGACAGCGAGGTCTAATGTTCTTATCAACTTCGGGTTGAGCCGCCCTTCGGGTTCGATGCCTGTTTGTTTAACAGATGCCTGACGGTGAGGTCAGATGTTCTTCTCAACTTCGGGTTTAGCCGGTCTTCGGATTTGATGACTGTTTGTTTAACAGATGCTTGACAGTGAAGTCAAATGTTCCTTTCAACTTCATGTTGAGCCGACCTTCGGGTTCGATGCCTGTTTGTTTAACAGATGCCGGACGGTGAGGTCAGATGTTCTCTTTAACTTCGGGTTTAGACGGTCTTTGGATTTGATGACTGTTTGTTTAACAGATGCTTGACAGTGAAGTCAAATGTTCCTTTCAACTTCATATTGAGCCGACCTTCGGGTTCGATGCCTGTTTGTTTAACAGATGCCTAACGGCGAGGTCAGATGTTGCTCTCAACTTCGTGTTGAGCCGTCCTTCGGGTCCGATGCATGTTTGTTTAACAGATGCCTGACGGTGAGTCAGATGATCTAATCAACTTCGGGTTGAGTGGGCCTTCAGTTTGATGCCTGTTTGTTTAACAAATGCCTGACAGCGAGGTATAATGTTCTTATCAACTTCGGGTTGAACCGCCCTTCGGGTTCGTTGCCTGTTTGTTTAACAGATGCCTGACGGTGAGGTCAGATGTTCTTCTCAACTTCGGGTTTAGCCGGTCTTCGGATTTGATGACTGTTTAATTAACAGATGCTGGATAGTAAAGTCAAATGTTCCTTTCAACTTCATGTTGAGCCGACCTTCGGGTTTGATGCATGTTTGTTTAACAGATGCCTGACGGCGAGGTCAGATGTTCGTCTCAACTTCTTGTTGAGTCGGCCTTCGGGTTCGATGCATGTTTGTTCAACAGATGCCTGACGGCGAGGTCAGATGATCTAATCAGCTTCGGGTTGGGCCGCACTTCGGGTTCGATGCCTGTTTGTTTAACAGATGCCTGACGGTGAGGTCAGATGTTCTTCTCAACTTCGGCTTAAGCCGGTCTTCGGATTTGATGACTGTTTGTTTAACAGATGCTTGACAGTGAAGTCAAATGTTCCTTTCAACTTCATGTTGAGCCGACCTTCGGGTTCTATGCCTGTTTATTTAACAGATGCATGACGGCAAGGTCAGATGTTCATCTCAACTTCGTGTTGAGCCGGCCTTCGGGTTCGATGCATGTTTGTTTAACATATGCCCAATGACGAGTTCAGATGATCTCATCAACTTTGGGTTGAGCCGCCCATCGGGTTCGATGCCTGTTTGTTTAACAGATGCCTGACGGTGAGGTCAGATGTTCTTCTCAACTTCGGGTTGAACCGGCCTTCGGGTTCGATGCTTGTTTTTTAACAGATGCCTGACAGCGAGGTCTAATGTTCTTATCAACTTCGGGTTGAGCCGCCCTTCGGGTTCGATGCTTGTTTGTTTAACAGATACCTGACGGTGAGGTCAGATGTTCTTCTCAACTTTGGGTTTAGCCGGTCTTCGAATTTGATGACGGTTTGTTTAACAGATGCTTGACCGTGAAGTCAAATGTTCCTTTCAACTTCATGTTGAGCCGACCTTCGGGTTCGATGCCTGTTTGTTTAAAAAATGCCTAACCGCGAGGTCAGATGTTCCTCTCAACTTTGTGTTGAGCCGGCCTTCGGGTTCGATGCATGTTTGTTTAACAGATGCCTGACGGCAAGTTCAGATGATCTAATCAAGTTTGGGTTGAGCAGCCCATCAGGTTCGATGCCTGTTTGTTTCACAGATGCATGACGGTGAGGTCAGATGTTCTTCTCAACTTTGGGTTGAGACGGCCTTCGGGTTCGATGCCTGTTTGTTTAACAGATGCCTGACAGCGAGGTCTAATGTTCTTATCAACTTCGGGGTGAGCCGCACTTCGGGTTCGATGCCTGTTTGTTTAACAAATGCCTGACGGTGAGTTCAGATGTTCTTCTCAACTTCGGGTTAAGCCGGTCTTCGGATTTGATGACTGTTTTTTTAACAGATGCTTGACAATGAAGTCAAATGTTCCTTTCAACTTCATGTTGAGCCGACCTTCCGGTTTGATGCCTGTTTGTTTAACAGATGCCTGACGGCGAGGTCAGATGTTCATCTCAACTTCGTGTTGAGCCGGCCTTCGGGTTCGATGCATGTTTGTTTAACAGATGCCTGACCGCGAGTTCAGATGATCTCATCAACTTTGGGTTGAGCCGCCCATCGGGTTCGATGCTTATTGGTTTAACAGATGCCTGACGGTGAGGTCAAATGTTCTTCTCAACTTCGGGTTGAGCCGGCCTTCGGGTTCGATGCCTGTTTTTTTAACAGATGCCTGACAGCGAGGTCTAATGTTCTTATCAACTTCTGGTTGAGCCGCCCTTCAGGTTCTATGCCTGTTTGTTTAACAGAAGCCTGACGGTGAGGTCAGATGTTCTTCTCAACTTCGGGTTTAGCCGGTCTTCAGATTTGATGACTGTTTGTTTAACAGATGCTTGACAGTGAAGTCAAATGTTCCTTTCAACTTCATGTTGAGCCGACCTTCGGGTTCGATGCGTGTTTGTTTAACAAATGCCTAACCGCGAGGTCAGATGTTCCTCTCAACTTCGTGTTGAGCCGGCCTTCGGGTTCGATGCATGTTTGTTTAACAGATGCCTGGCGGCGAGTTCAGATGATCTAATCAAGTTTGGGTTGAGCAGCCCATCGGGTTCGATGCCTGTTTGTTTTACAGATGCATGACGGTGAGGTCAGATGTTCTTCTCAACTTCAGGTTGAGCCGGCCTTCGGGTTCGATGCCTGTTTGTTTAACAGATGCCTGACAACGAGGTCTAATGTTCTTATAAACTTCGGGTTGAGCCTCCCTTCGGGTTCCATGCCTGTTTGTTTAACAGATGCCTGACGGTGAGGTCAGATGTTCTTCTCAACTTCGGGTTTAGCCGTTCTTCGGATTTGATGACTGTTTGTTTAACAGATGCTTGACAGTGAAGTCAAATGTTCCTTTCAACTTCATGTTGAGCCGACCTTCGGGTTCGATGCCTGTTTGTTTAACAGATGCCTGACGGCGAAGTCAGATGTTCCTCTCAACTTCGTGTTGAGCCGGCCTTTGGGTTCGATGCATGTTTGTTCAACAGATGCCTGACGGCGAGGTCAGATAATCTAATCAACTTCGGGTTGGGCCGCACTTCGGGTTCGATGCCTGTTTGTTTAACAGATTCCTGACGGTGAGGTCAGATGTTCTTCTCAACTTCGGGTTGAGCTGGTCTTCGGATTTGATGATTGTTTGTTTAACAGATGCTTGACAGTGAAGTCAAATGTTCCTTTCAACTTCATGTTGAGCCGACCTTCGGGTTCGATGCCTGTTTGTTTAACAGATGCCTGAGAGCGAGGTCAGATGTTCATCTCAACTTCGTGTTGAGCCGGCCTTCGGGTTCGATGCATGTCTATTTAACAGATTCCTGACGGCGAGTTCAGATGATCTCATCAACCTTGGATTGAGCCGCTCATCGGGTTTGATGCCTGTTTGTTTAACAGATGCCTGACGGTGTGGTCAGATGTTCTTCTTAACTTCGGGTTGAGCCGGACTTCGGGTTCGATGCCTGTTTGTTTAACAGATACCTGACAGCGAGGTCTAATGTTCTTATCAACTTCGGGTTGAGCCGCCCTTCGGGTTCGATGCCTGTTTGTTTAACAGATGCCTGACGGTGAGGTCAGATGATCTAATCAAGTTTGGGTTGAGCAGCCCATCGGGTTCGATGCCTATTTGTTTAACAGATGCATGACGGTGAGGTCAGATGTTCTTCTCAACTTCGGGTTCGATGCCTGTTTGTTTAACAGATGTCTGAGAACGACGCCAAATGTTCTTGTCAACTTCGGGTTGGGCCGCCCTTCGGGTTCGATGCCTGTTTGTTTAACAGATGCCTGACGGTGAGGTCAGATGTTCTTCTCAACTTCGGGTTTAGCCGGTCTTCGAATTTGATGACTGTTTATTTAACAGATGTTTGACAGTGAAGTCAAATGTTCCTTTCAACTTCATGTTGAGTCGACCTTTGGGTTCGATGCCTGTTTGTTTAACAGATGCCTGACGGCGAGGTTAGATGTTCCTCTCAACTTCGTGTTGAGCCGGCCTTCGGGTTCGATGCATGTTTGTTCAACTGATGCCTGACGGCGAGGTCAGATGATCTAATCAACTTCGAGTTGAGCCGACCTTCCGGTTCGATGCCTGTTTGTTTAACAGATGCCCGACGGCGAGGTCAGATGTTCATCTCAACTTCGTGTTGAGCCGGCCTTCGGGTTTGATGCATGTTTGTTTAACAGATGCCTGACGGCGAGTTCAGATGATCTCATCAACTTTGGGTTGAGCCGCCCATCGGGTTCGATGCTAATTGGTTTAACAGATGCCTGGCGGTGAGGTCAAATGCTCTTCTCAACTTCGGGTTGAGCCGGCCTTTGGGTTCGATGCCTAATTTTTTAACAGATGCCTGACAGCGAGGTCTAATGTTCTTATCAACTTCGGGTTGAGCCGCCCTTCGGGTTCTATGCCTGTTTGTTTAACAGAAGCCTGACGGTGAGTTCAGATGTTCTTCTCAACTTCGGGTTTGGCCGGTCTTCAGATTTGATGACTGTTTGTTTAACAGATGCTTGACAGTGAAGTCAAATGTTCCTTTCAACTTCATGTTGAGCCGACCTTCGGGTTCGATGCGTGTTTGTTTAACAAATGCCTAACCGCGAGGTCAGATGTTCCTCTCAACTTCGTGTTGAGCCGGCCTTCGGGTTCGATTCATGTTTGTTTAACAGATGCCTGACGGCGAGTTCAGATGATCTAATCAAGTTTGGGTTGAGCAGCCCGTCGGGTTCGATGCCTTTGTGTTCAACAGATGCATGACGGTGAGGTCAGATGTTCTTCTCAACTTCAGGTTGAGCCGACCTTCGGGTTCGATGCCTATTTGTTTAACAGAAGCCTGACAACGAGGTCTAATGTTCTTATCAACTTCGGGTTGAGCTTCCCTTCGGGTTCGATGCCTGTTTGTTTAACAGATGCCTGACAGTGAGGTCAGATGTTCTTCTCAACTTCGGGTTTAGACGGTCTTTGGATTTGATGACTGTTTGTTTAACAGATGCTTGACAGTGAAGTCAAATGTTCCTTTCAACTTCATGTTGAGCCGACCTTCGGGTTCGATGCCTGTTTGTTTAACAGATGCCTGACGGCGAGGTCAGATGTTGCTCTCAACTTTGTGTTGAGCCGTCCTTCGGGTCCGATGCATGTTTGTTTAACAGATGCCTGACGGTGAGTCAGATGATCTAATCAACTTCTGGTTGAGCGGGCCTTCAGTTTGATGCCTGTTTGTTTAACAAATGCCTGACAGCGAGGTATAATGTTCTTATCAACTTCGGGTTGAACCGCCCTTCGGGTTCGATGCCTGTTTGTTTAACAGATGCCTAACGGTGAGGTCAGATGTTCTTCTCAACTTCGGGTTAAGCCGGTCTTCGGATTTGATGACTGTTTAATTAACAGATGCTTGATAGTAAAGTCAAATGTTCCTTTCAACTTCATGTTGAGCCGACCTTCGGGTTCGATGCCTGTTTGTTTAACAGATGCCTGACGGCGAGGTCAGATGTTCGTCTCAACTTCTTGTTGATCCGGCCTTCGGGTTCGATGCATGTTTGTTCAACAGATGCCTGACGGCGAGGTCAGATGATCTAATCAACTTCGGGTTGGGCCGCACTTCAGGTTCGATGCCTGTTTGTTTAACAGATGCCTGACGGTGAGGTCAGATGTTCTTCTCAACTTCGGCTTAAGCCGGTCTTCGGATTTGATGACTGTTTGTTTAACAGATGCTTGACAGTGAAGTCAAATGTTCCTTTCAACTTCATGTTGAGCCGACCTTCGGGTTCGATGCCTGTTTGTTTAACAGATGCATGACGGCAAGGTCAGATGTTCATCTCAACTTCGTGTTGAGCCGGCCTTCGGGTTCGATGCATGTTTGTTTAACATATGCCTAACGACGAGTTCAGATGATCTCATCAACTTTGGGTTGAGCCGCCCATCGGGTTCGATGCCTGTTTGTTTAACAGATGCCTGACGGTGAGGTCAGATGTTCTTCTCTACTTCGGGTTGAACCGGCCTTCGGGTTCGATGCCTGTTTTTTAACAGATGCCTGACAGCGAGGTCTAATGTTCTTATCAACTTCGGGTTGAGCCGCCCTTCGGGTTCGATGCTTGTTTGTTTAACAGATACCTGACGGTGAGGTCAGATGTTCTTCTCAACTTTGGGTTTAGCCGGTCTTCGAATTTTATGACTGTTTGTTTAACAGATGCTTGACCGTTAAGTCAAATGTTCCTTTCAACTTCATGTTGAGCCGACCTTCGGGTTCGATGCCTGTTTGTTTAAAAAATGCCTAACCGCGAGGTCAGATGTTCCTCTCAACTTTGTGTTGAGTCGGCCTTCGGGTTCGATGCATGTTTGTTTAACAGACGCCTGACGGCGAGTTCAGATGATCTAATCAAGTTTGGGTTGAGCAGCCCATCGGGTTCGATGCCTGTTTGTTTCACAGATGCATGACGGTGAGGTCAGATGTTCTTCTCAACTTCGGGTTGAGACGGCCTTCGGGTTCGATGCCTGTTTGTTTAACAGATGCCTGACGGTGAGGTCAGATGTCCTTCTCAACTTCGGGTTAAGCCGGTCTTCGGATTTGATGACTGTTTTTTTAACATATGCTTGACAATGAAGTCAAATGTTCCTTTCAACTTCATGTTGAGCCAACCTTCCGGTTCGATGCCTGTTTGTTTAACAGATGCCTGACGGCGAGGTCAGATGTTCATCTCAACTTCGTGTTGAGCCGGCCTTCGGGTTCGATGCATGTTTGTTTAACAGATGCCAGACCGCGAGTTCAGATGATCTCATCAACTTTGGGTTGAGTCGCCCATCGGGTTCAATGCTTATTGGTTTAACAGATGCCTGACGGTGAGGTCAAATGTTCTTCTCAACTTCGGGTTGAGCCGGCCTTCGGGTTCGATGCCTGTTTTTTTAACAGATGCCTGACAGCGAGGTCTAATGTTCTTATCAACTTCGGGTTGAGCCGCCCTTCGGGTTCGATGCTTGTTTGTTTAACAGATGCCTGACGGTGAGGTCAGATTCTCTTCTCAACTTCGGGTTTAGCCGGTCTTCAGATTTGATGACTGTTTGTTTAACAGATGCTTGATAGTAAAGTCAAATGTTCCTTTCAACTTCATGTTGAGCCGACCTTCGGGTTCGATGCCTGTTTGTTTAACAAATGCCTAACCGCGAGGTTAGATGTTCCTCTCAACTTCGTGTTGATCCAGCATTCGGGTTCGATGCATGTTTGTTTAACAGATGCCTGACGGCGAGTTCAGATGATCTAATCAAGTTTGGGTTGAGCAGCCCATCGGGTTCGATGCCTGTTTGTTTAACAGATGCATGACGGTGAGGTCAGATGTTCTTCTCAACATCGGGTTCGATGCCTGTTTGTTTAACAGATGCCTGACGGTGAGGTCAGATGTTCTTCTCAACTTCGGGTTTAGCCGGTCTTCGAATTTGATGACTGTTTATTTAACAGATGTTTGACAGTGAAGTCAAATGTTCCTTTCAACTTCATGTTGAGTCGACCTTCGGGTTCGATGCCTGTTTGTTTAACAGATGCCTGACGGCGAGGTTAGATGTTCCTCTCAACTTCGTGTTGAGTCGGCCTTCGGGTTCGATGCATGTTTGTTCAACTGATGCCTAACGGCGAGGTCAGATGATCTAATCAACTTCGGGTTGGGCCGCACTTCGGGTTCGATGCCTGTTTGTTTAACAGATGCCTGACAGCGAGGTCAGATGTTCATCTCAACTTCGTGTTGAGCCGAATTTCGGGTTTGATGCATGTTTATTTAACAGATGCCTGACGTCGAGTTCAGATGATCTCATCTACTTTGGGTTGAGCCGCCCATCGGGTTCGATGCTAATTGGTTTAACAGATGCCTGGCGGTGAGGTCAAATGCTCTTCTCAACTTCGGGTTGAGCCGGCCTTTGGGTTCGATGCCTGATTTTTTAACAGATGCCTGACAGCGAGGTCTAATGTTCTTATCAACTTCGGGTTGAGCCGCCCTTCGGGTTCTATGCCTGTTTGTTTAACAGAAGCCTGACAGTGAGGTCAGATGTTCTTCTCAACTTCGGGTTTAGCCGGTCTTCAGATTTGATGACTGTTTGTTTAACAGATGCTTGACAGTGAAGTCAAATGTTCCTTTCAACTTCATGTTGAGCCGACCTTCGGGTTCGATGCGTGTTTGTTTAACAAATGCCTAACCGCGAGGTCAGATGTTCCTCTCAACTTCGTGTTGAGCCGGCCTTCGGGTTCGATGCATGTTTGTTTAACAGATGCCTGACGGCGAGTTCAGATGATCTAATCAAGTTTGGGTTGAGCAGCCCATCGGGTTCGATGCCTGTTTGTTTAACAGATGCATGACGGTGAGGTCAGATGTTCTTCTCAACTTCAGGTTGAGCCAGCCTTCGGGTTCGATGCCTGTTTGTTTAACAGATGCCTGACAACGAGGTCTAATGTTCTTATCAACTTCGGGTTGAGCCTCCCTTCGGGTTCGATGCCTGTTTGTTTAACAGATGCCTGACGGTGAGGTCAGATGTTCTTCTCAACTTCGGGTTTAGCCGGTCTTCGGATTTGATGACTGTTTGTTTAACAGATGCTTGACAGTGAAGTCAAATGTTCCTTTCAACTTCATGTTGAGCCGACCTTCGGGTTCGATGCCTGTTTGTTTAACAGATGCCTGACGGCGAAGTCAGATGTTCCTCTCAACTTCGTGTTGAGCCGGCCTTTGGGTTCGATGCATGTTTGTTCAACAGATGCCTGACGGCGAGGTCAGATAATCTAATCAACTTCGGGTTGGGCCGCACTTCGGGTTCGATGCCTGTTTGTTTAACAGATTCCTGACGGTGAGGTCAGATGTTCTTCTCAACTTCTGGTTAAGCCGGTCTTCGGATTTGATGATTGTTTTTTTAACATATGCTTGACAATGAAGTCAAATGTTCCTTTCAACTTCATGTTGAGCCAACCTTCCGGTTCGATGCCTGTTTGTTTAACAGATGCCTGACGGCGAGGTCAGATGTTCATCTCAACTTCGTGTTGAGCCGGCCTTCGGGTTCGATGCATGTTTGTTTAACAGATGCCAGACCGCGAGTTCAGATGATCTCATCAACTTTGGGTTGAGTCGCCCATCGGGTTCAATGCTTATTGGTTTAACAGATGCCTGACGGTGAGGTCAAATGTTCTTCTCAACTTCGGGTTGAGCCGGCCTTCGGGTTCGATGCCTGTTTTTTTAACAGATGCCTGACAGCGAGGTCTAATGTTCTTATCAACTTCGGGTTGAGCCGCCCTTCGGGTTCGATGCTTGTTTGTTTAACAGATGCCTGACGGTGAGGTCAGATTCTCTTCTCAACTTCGGGTTTAGCCGGTCTTCAGATTTGATGACTGTTTGTTTAACAGATGCTTGATAGTAAAGTCAAATGTTCCTTTCAACTTCATGTTGAGCCGACCTTCGGGTTCGATGCCTGTTTGTTTAACAAATGCCTAACCGCGAGGTTAGATGTTCCTCTCAACTTCGTGTTGATCCAGCATTCGGGTTCGATGCATGTTTGTTTAACAGATGCCTGACGGCGAGTTCAGATGATCTAATCAAGTTTGGGTTGAGCAGCCCATCGGGTTCGATGCCTGTTTGTTTAACAGATGCATGACGGTGAGGTCAGATGTTCTTCTCAACTTCGGGTTCGATGCCTGTTTGTTTAACAGATGCCTGACGGTGAGGTCAGATGTTCTTCTCAACTTCGGGTTTAGCCGGTCTTCGAATTTGATGACTGTTTATTTAACAGATGTTTGACAGTGAAGTCAAATGTTCCTTTTAACTTCATGTTGAGTCGACCTTCGGGTTCGATGCCTGTTTGTTTAACAGATGCCTGACGGCGAGGTTAGATGTTCCTCTCAACTTCGTGTTGAGTCGGCCTTCGGGTTCGATGCATGTTTGTTCAACTGATGCCTGACGGCGAGGTCAGATGATCTAATCAACTTCGGGTTGGGCCGCACTTCGGGTTCGATGCCTGTTTGTTTAACAGATGCCTGACGGCGAGGTCAGATGTTCATCTCAACTTCGTGTTGAGCCGAATTTCGGGTTTGATGCATGTTTATTTAACAGATGCCTGACGGCGAGTTCAGATGATCTCATCAACTTTGGGTTGAGCCGCCCATCGGGTTCGATGCTAATTGGTTTAACAGATGCCTGGCGGTGAGGTCAAATGCTCTTCTCAACTTCGGGTTGAGCCGGCCTTTGGGTTCGATGCCTGATTTTTTAACAGATGCCTGACAGCGAGGTCTAATATTCTTATCAACTTCGGGTTGAGCCGCCCTTCGGGTTCTATGCCTGTTTGTTTAACAGAAGCCTGACAGTGAGGTCAGATGTTCTTCTCAACTTCGGGTTTAGCCGGTCTTCAGATTTGATGACTGTTTGTTTAACAGATGCTTGACAGTGAAGTCAAATGTTCCTTTCAACTTCATGTTGAGCCGACCTTCGGGTTCGATGCGTGTTTGTTTAACAAATGCCTAACCGCGAGGTCAGATGTTCCTCTCAACTTCGTGTTGAGCCTGCCTTCGGGTTCGATGCATGTTTGTTTAACAGATGCCTGACGGCGAGTTCAGATGATCTAATCAAGTTTGGGTTGAGCAGCCCATCGGGTTCGATGCCTGTTTGTTTAACAGATGCATGACGGTGAGGTCAGATGTTCTTCTCAACTTCAGGTTGAGCCAGCCTTCGGGTTCGATGCCTGTTTGTTTAACAGATGCCTGACAACGAGGTCTAATGTTCTTATCAACTTCGGGTTGAGCCTCCCTTCGGGTTCGATGCCTGTTTGTTTAACAGATGCCTGACGGTGAGGTCAGATGTTCTTCTCAACTTCGGGTTTAGCCGGTCTTCGGATTTGATGACTGTTTGTTTAACAGATGCTTGACAGTGAAGTCAAATGTTCCTTTCAACTTCATGTTGAGCCGACCTTCGGGTTCGATGCCTGTTTGTTTAACAGATGCCTGACGGCGAAGTCAGATGTTCCTCTCAACTTCGTGTTGAGCCGGCCTTTGGGTTCGATGCATGTTTGTTCAACAGATGCCTGACGGCGAGGTCAGATAATCTAATCAACTTCGGGTTGGGCCGCACTTCGGGTTCGATGCCTGTTTGTTTAACAGATTCCTGACGGTGAGGTCAGATGTTCTTCTCAACTTCGGGTTGAGCCGGTCTTCGGATTTGATGATTGTTTGTTTAACAGATGCTTGACAGTGAAGTCAAATGTTCCTTTCAACTTCATGTTGAGCCGACATTCGGGTTCGATGCCTGTTTGTTTAACAGATGCCTGACAGCGAGGTCAGATGTTCATCTCAACTTCGTGTTGAGCCGGCCTTCGGGTTCGATGCATGTTTATTTAACAGATGCCTGACGGCGAGTTCAGATGATCTCATCAACTTTGGATTGAGCCGCTCATCGGGTTTGATGCCTGTTTGTTTAACAGATGCCTGACGGTGTGGTCAGATGTTCTTCTTAACTTCGGGTTGAGCCGGACTTCGGGTTCGATGCCTGTTTGTTTAACAGATACCTGACAGCGAGGTCTAATGTTCTTATCAACTTCGGGTTGAGCCGCCCTTCGGGTTCGATGCCTGTTTGTTTAACAGATGCCTGACGGTGAGGTCAGATGATCTAATCAAGTTTGGGTTGAGCAGCCCATCGGGTTCGATGCCTGTTTGTTTAACAGATGCATGACGGTGAGGTCAGATGTTCTTCTCAACTTCGGGTTCGATGCCTGTTTGTTTAACAGATGTCTGAGAACGAGGTAAAATGTTCTTATCAACTTCGGGTTGGGCCGCCCTTCGGGTTCGATGCCTGTTTGTTTAACAGATGCCTGACGGTGAGGTCAGATGTTCTTCTCAACTTCGGGTTTAGCTGGTCTTCGAATTTGATGACTGTTTATTTAACAGATGTTTGACAGTGAAGTCAACTGTTCCTTTCAACTTCATGTTGAGTTGACCTTCGGGTTCGATGCCTGTTTGTTTAACAGATGCCTGACGGTGAGGTTAGATGTTCCTCTCAACTTCGTGTTGAGCCGGCCTTCGGGTTCGATGCATGTTTGTTCAACTGATGCCTGACGGCGAGGTCAGATGATCTAATCAACTTCGGGTTGAGCCGAACTTCCGATTCGATGCCTGTTTGTTTAACAGGTGCCCGACGACGAGGTCAGATGTTCATCTCAACTTCGTGTTGAGCCGGCCTTCGGGTTTGATGCATGTTTGTTTAACAGATGCCTGACGGCGAGTTCAGATGATCTCATCAACTTTGGGTTGAGACGCCCATCGGGTTCGATGCTAATTGGTTTAACAGATGCCTGGCGGTGAGGTCAAATGCTCTTCTCAACTTCGGGTTGAGCCGGCCTTTGGGTTCGATGCCTGATTTTTTAACAGATGCCTGACAGCGAGGTCTAATGTTCTTATCAACTTCGGGTTGAGCCGCCCTTCGGGTTCTATGCCTGTTTGTTTAACAGAAGCCTGACGGTGAGTTCAGATGTTCTTCTCAACTTCGGGTAGAGCCGGTCTTCAGATTTGATGACTGTTTGTTTAACAGATGCTTGACAGTGAAGTCAAATGTTCCTTTCAACTTCATGTTGAGCCGACCTTCAGGTTCGATGCGTGTTTGTTTAACAAATGCCTATTCGCGAGGTCAGATGTTCCTCTCAACTTCGTGTTGAGCCGGCCTTCGGGTTCAATGCATGTTTGTTTAACAAATGCCTGACGGCGAGTTCAGATGATCTAATCAACTTTGGGTTGAGCAGCCCATCGGGTTCGATGCCTGTGTGTTTAACAGATGCATGACGGTGAGGTCAGATGTTCTTCTCAACTTCAGGTTGAGCCGGCCTTCGGGTTCGATGCCTGTTTGTTTAACAGATGCCTGACAACAAGGTCTAATGTTCTTATCAACTTCTGGTTGAGCCTCCCTTCGGGTTCGATGCCTGTTTGTTTAACAGATGCCTGACAGTGAGGTCAGATGTTCTTCTCAACTTCGGGTTTAGCCGGTCTTCAGATTTGATGACTGTTTGTTTAACAGATGCTTGACAGTGAAGTCAAATGTTCCTTTCAACTTCATGTTGAGCCGACCTTCGGGTTTGATGCCTGTTTGTTTAACAGATGCCTGACAGCGAAGTCAGATGTTCCTCTCAACTTCGTGTTGAGCCGGCCTTTGGGTTCGATGCATGTTTGTTCAACAGATGCCTGACGGCGAGGTCAGATGATCTAATCAACTTCGGGTTGGGCCGCACTTCGGGTTCGATGCCTGTTTGTTTAACAGATTCCTGATGGTGAGGTCAGATGTTCTTCTCAACTTCGGGTTGAGCCGGTCTTCGGATTTGATGATTGTTTGTTTAACAGATGCTTGACAGTGAAGTCAAATGTTCCTTTCAACTTCATGTTGAGCCGACCTTCGGGTTCGATGCCTGTTTGTTTAACAGATGCCTAACAGCGAGGTCAGATGTTCATCTCAACTTCGTGTTGAGCCGGCCTTCGGGTTCGATGCATGTTTATTTAACAGATGCCTGACGGCGAGTTCAGATGATCTCATCAACTTTGGATTGAGCCGCTCATCGGGTTTGATGCCTGTTTGTTTAACATATGCCTGACGGTGTGGTCAGATGTTCTTCTGAACTTCGGGTTGAGCCGGACTTCGGGTTCGATGCCTGTTTGTTTAACAGATACCTGACAGCGAGGTCTAATGTTCTTATCAACTTCGGGTTGAGCCGCCCTTCGGGTTCGATGCCTGTTTGTTTAACAGATGCCTGACGGTGAGGTCAGATGTTCTTCTCAACTTCGGGTTTAGCCGGTCTTCGGATTTGATGACTGTTTGTTTAACAGATGCTTGACAGTGAAGTCAAATGTTCCTTTCAACTTCATGTTGAGCCAACCTTCGGGTTCGATGCCTGTTTTTTTAACAGATGCCGGACGGTGAGGTCAGATGTTCTCTTCAACTTCGGGTTTAGACGGTATTTGGATTTGATGACTGTTTGTTTAACAGATGCTTGACAGTGAAGTCAAATGTTCCTTTCAACTTCATGTTGAGCCGACCTTCGGGTTCGATGCCTGTTTGTTTAACAGATGCCTGACGGCGAGGTCAGATGTTGCTCTCAACTTCGTGTTGAGCCGTCCTTCGTGTCCGATGCATGTTTGTTTAACAGATGCCTGACGGTGAGTCAGATGATCTAATCAACTTCGGGTTGAGCCGGCCTTCAGTTTGATGCCTGTTTGTTTAACAGATGCCTGACAGCGAGGTATAATGTTCTTATCAACTTCGGGTTGAACCGCCCTTCGGGTTCGATGCCTGTTTGTTTAACAGATGCCTGACGGTGAGGTCAGATGTTCTTCTCAACTTCGGGTTTAGCCGGTCTTCGGATTAGATGACTGTTTAATTAACAGATGCATGATAGTAAAGTCAAATGTTCCTTTCAACTTCATGTTGAGCCGACCTTCGGGTTCGATGCCTGTTTGTTTAACAGATGCATGACGGCAAGGTCAGATGTTCATCTCAACTTCGTGTTGAGCCGGCCTTCGGGTTCGATGCATGTTTGTTTAACAGATGCCTAACGGCGAGTTCAGATGATCACATCAACTTTGGGTTGAGCCGCCCATCGGGTTCGATGCCTGTTTGTTTAACAGATGCCTGACGGTGAGGTCAGATGTTCTTCTCAACTTCGGGTTGAACCGGCCTTCGGGTTCGATGCCTGTTTTTTTAACAGATGCCTGACAGCGAGGTCTAATGTTCTTATCAACTTCGGGTTGAGCCGCCCTTCGGGTTCGATGCCTGTTTGTTTAACAGATACCTGACGATGAGGTCAGATGTTCTTCTCAACTTTGGGTTTAGCCGGTCTTCGAATTTGTTGACTGTTTGTTTAACAGATGCTTGACCGTGAAGTCAAATGTTCCTTTCAACTTCATGTTGAGCCGACCTTCGGGTTCGATGCCTGTTTGTTTAAAAAATGCCTAACCGCGAGGTCAGATGTTCCTCTCAACTTTGTGTTGAGCCGGCCTTCGGGTTCGATGCATGTTTGTTTAACAGATGCCTGACGGCGAGTTCAGATGATCTAATCAAGTTTGGGTTGAGCAGCCCATCGGGTTCGATGCCTGTTTGTTTCACAGATGCATGACGGTGAGGTCAGATGTTCTTCTCAACTTCGGGTTGAGCCGGCCTTCGGGTTCGATGCCTGTTTGTTTAACAGATGCCTGACAGCGAAGTCTAATGTTCTTATCAACTTCGGGTTGAGCCGCCCTTCGGGTTCGATGCCTGTTTGTTTAACAGATGCCTGACGGTGAGGTTAGATGTTCTTCTCAACTTCGGGTTTAACCGGTCTTTGGATTTGATGACTGTTTGTTTAACAGATGCTTGACAGTGAAGTCAAATGTTCCTTTCAACTTCATGTTGAGCCGACCTTTGGGTTCGATGAATGTTTGTTTAACAGATGCCTGACGGCGAGGTCAGATGTTCCTCTTAACTTCGTGTTGAGCCGGCCTTCGGGTTCGATGCATGTTTGTTTAACAGATGCCCTACGGCGAGGTCAGATGATCTAATCAACTTCGGGTTGGGCCGCACTTCGGGTTCGATGCCTGTTTGTTTAACAGATGCCTGACGGTGAGGTCAGATGTTCTTCTCAACTTCGGGTTGAGCTGGTCTTCGGGTTTGATGACTGTTTGTTTAACAGATGCTTGACAGTGAAGTCAAGTGTTCCTTTCAACTTCATGTTGAGCCGACCTTCAGGTTCGATGCCTGTTTATTTAACAGATGCCTGACGGCGAGGTCAGATGTTCATCTCAACTTCATGTTGAGCCGACCTTCGGGTTCGATGCATGTTTGTTTAACAGATGCCTGACGGGGAGTTCAGATAATCTCATCAACTTTGGGTTGAGCCGCCCATAGGGTTCGATGCCTGTTTGTTTAACAGATGCCTAACGGTGAGGTCAGATGTTCTTCTCAACTTCAGGTTTAGCCGACCTTCGGGTTCGATGCCTTTTTGTTTAACAGATACCTGACAGCAAGGTCTAATGTTCGTTTCAACTTCGGGTTGAGCCGCCCTTCGCGTTCGATGCCTGTTTGTTTAACAGATGCCTGACGGTGAGGTCAGATGTTCTTCTCAACTTCGGGTTTAGCCAGTCTTCGGATTTGATGACTGTTTAATTAACAGATGCTTGACAGTAAAGTCAAATGTTCCTTTCAACTTAATGTTGAGCCGACCTTCGGGTTCGATGCCTGTTTGTTTAACAGATGCCTGACAGCGAGGTCAGATGTTCGTCTCAACTTCTTGTTGAGCCGGCCTTCGGGTTCGATGCATGTTTGTTCAACAGATGCCTGACGACGTGGTCAGATGATCTAATCAACTTCGGGTTGGGCCGCACTTCGGGTTCGATGCCTGTTTGTTTAATAGATGCCTGACGGTGAGGTCAGATGTTCTTCTCAACTTCGGCTTAAGCCTATCTTCGGATTTGATGACTGTTTGTTTAACAGATGCTTGACAGTGATGTCAAATGTTCCTTTCAACTTCATGTTGAGCCGACCTTCGGGTTCGATGCCTGTTTGTTTAACAGATGCCTGACAGCGAGGTCAGATGTTTATCTCAACTTCGTGTTGAGCCGGCCTTCGGATTCGATGCTTGTTTGTTTAACAGATGCCTAACAGCGAGTTCAGATGATCTCATCAACTTTGGGTTGAGCCGTCCATCGGGTTCGATGCCTGTTTGTTTAATAGATGCCTGACGGTGAGGTCAGATGTTCTTCTCAACTTCGGGTTGAACCGGCCTTCGGGTTCGATGCCTGTTTTTTTAACAGATGCCTGACAGTGAGGTCTAATGTTCTTATCAACTTCGGGTTGAGCCCCCCTTCGGGTTCGATGCCTGTTAGTTTAACAGATACCTGACGGTGAGGTCAGATGTTCTTCTCAACTTCGGGTTTAGCCGGTCTTAGAATTTGATGAATGTTTGTTTAACAGATGCTTGACAGTGAAGTCAAGTGTTCCTTTCAACTTCATGTTGAGCCGACCTTCGGGTTCGATGCCTGTTTGTTTAAAAAATGCCTAACCGCGAGGTCAGATGTTCCTATCAACTTTGTGTTGAGCCGGCCTTCGGGTTCGATGCATGTTTGTTTAACAGATGCCTGACGGGGAGTTCAGATGATCTAATCAAGTTTGGGTTGAGCAGCCCATCGGGTTCGATGCCTGTTTGTTTCACAGATGCATGACGATGAGGTCAGATGTTCTTCTCAACTTCGGGTTGAGCCGGCCTTCGGGTTCGATGCCTGTTTGTTTAACAGATGCCTGACAGCGAAGTCTAATGTTCTTATCAACTTCGGGTTGAGCCGCCCTTCGGGTTCGATGCCTGTTTGTTTAACAGATGCCTGACGGTGAGGTTAGATGTTCTTCTCAACTTCGGGTTTAACCGGTCTTTGGATTTGATGATTGTTTGTTTAACAGATGCTTGACAGTGAAGTCAAATGTTCCTTTCAACTTCATGTTGAGCCGACCTTTGGGTTCGATGAATGTTTGTTTAACAGATGCCTGACGGCGAGGTCAGATGTTCCTCTTAAGTTCGTGTTGAGCCGGCCTTCGGGTTCGATGCATGTTTGTTTAACAGATGCCCTACGGCGAGGTCAGATGATCTAATCAACTTCGGGTTGGGCCGCACTTCGGGTTCGATGCCTATTTGTTTAACAGATGCCTGACGGTGAGGTCAGATGTTCTTCTCAACATCGGGTTGAGCTGGTCTTCGGGTTTGATGACTGTTTGTTTAACAGATGCTTGACAGTGAAGTCAAGTGTTCCTTTCAACTTCATGTTGAGCCGACCTTCAGGTTCGATGCTTGTTTGTTTAACAGATGCCTGACGGCGAGGTCAGATGTTCATCTCAACTTCGTGTTGAGCCGACCTTCGGGTTCGATGCATGTTTGTTTAACAGATGCCTGACGGCGAAATCAGATGATCTCATCAACTTTGGGTTGAGCTGCCCATAGGGTTTGATGCCTGTTTGTTTAACAGATGCCTAACGGTGAGGTCAGATGTTCTTCTCAACTTCAGGTTGAGCCGACCTTCGGGTTCGATGCCTGTTTTTTTAACAGATGCCTGACAATGAGGTCTAATGTTCTTATCAACTTCGGGTTGAGCCGCCCTTCGGGTTCGATGCCTGTTTGTTTAACAGATACCTGACGGTGAGGTCAGATGTTCTTCTCAACTTCGGGTTTAGCCGGTCTTCGAATTTGATGAATGTTTGTTTAACAGGTGCTTGACAGTGAAGTCAAATGTTCCTTTCAACTTCATGTTGAGCCGACCTTCGGGTTCGATGCCTGTTTGTTTAAAAAATGCCTAACCGCGAGGTCAGATGTTCCTCTCAACTTCGTGTTGAGCCGGCCTTCGGGTTCGATGCATGTTTGTTTAACAGATGCCTGACGGCAAGTTCAGATGATCTAAACAAGTTTGGGTTGAGCAGCCCATCGGGTTCGATGCCTGTTTGTTTAACAGATGCATGACGGTGAGGTCAGATGTTCTTCTCAACTTCAGGTTGAGCCGGCCTTCGGGTTCGATGCCTGTTTGTTTAACATTTGCCTGACAGCGAGGTCTAATGTTCTTATCAACTTCGGGTTGAGCCGCCCTTCGGGTTCGATGCCTGTTTGTTTAACAGATGCCTGACGGTGAGGTTAGATGTTCTTCTCAACTTCGGGTTTAGCCGGTCTTTGGATTTGATGACTGTTTGTTTAACAGATGCTTGACAGTGAAGTCAAATGTTCCTTTCAACTTCATGTTGAGCCGACCTATGGGTTCGATGTCTGTTTGTTTAACAGATGCCTGATGGCGAGGTCAGATGTTCCTCTTAACTTCGTGTTGAGCCGGCTTTCGGGTTCGATGCATGTTTGTTTAACAGATGCCTGACGGCGAGGTCAGATGATCTAATCAACTTCGGGTTGGGCCGCACTTCGGGTTCGATGCCTGTTTGTTTAACAGATGCCTGACGGTGAGGTCAGATGTTCTTCTCAACTTCGTGTTGAGCTAGTCTTCGGATTTGATGACTGTTTGTTTAACAGATGCTTGACAGTGAAGTCAAATGTTCCTTTCAACTTCATGTTGAGCCGACCTTCAGGTTCGATGCCTGTTTGTTTAACAGATGCCTGACGGCGAGGTTAGATGTTCATCTCAACTTCGTGTTGAGCCGGCCTTCGGGTTCGATGCATGTTTGTTTAACAGATGCCTGACGGCGAGTTCAGATGATCTCATCAACTTTGGGTTGAGCCGCCCATAGTGTTCGATGCCTGTTTGTTTAACAGATGCCTAACGGTGAGGTCAGATGTTCTTCTCAACTTCAGGTTGAGCCGACCTTCAGTTTCGATGCCTTTTTGTTAAACAGATGCCTGGCAGCGAGGTCTAATGTTCTTATCAACTTCGGGTTGAGTCGCCCTTCGGGTTCGATGCCTGTTTGTTTAACAGATGCCTGACAGTGAGGTCAGATGTTCATCTCAACTTCGAGTTTAGCCGGTCTTCGGATTTGATGACTGTTTGTTTAACAGATGCTTGATAGTGAAGTCAAATGTTCCTTTCAACTTCATGTTGAGCCGACCTTCTAGTTTGATGCCTGTTTGTTTAACAGATGCTTGACGGTGAGGTCAGATGTTCTTCTCAACTTCGGGTTTAGCCGGTCTATGGATTTGACGAATGTTTGTTTAACAGATGCTTGACAGTGAAGTCAAATGTTCCTTTCAACTTCATGTTGAGCCGACCTTCGGGTTCGATGCCTGTTTGTTTAACAGATGCTTGACGGCGAGGTCAGATGTTCCTCTTAACTTCGTGTTGAGCCGGCCTTCGGGTTCGATTCATGTTTGGTCAACAGATGCCTGACGGCGAGGTCAGATGATCTAATCAACTTCGGGTTGGGCCGCACATCGGGTTCGATGCCTGTTTGTTTAACAGATGCCTGACGGTGAGGTCAGATGTTCTTCTCAACTTCGGGTTTAGCCGATCTTCGGATTTGATGACTGTTTGTTTAACAGATGCTTGACAGTGAAGTCAAATGTTCCTTTCAACTTCATGTTGAGCCGACCTTCGGGTTCGATGCCTGTTTGTTTAACAGATGCCTGACGGCAAGGTTAGATGTTCATCTCAACTTCGTGTTGAGCCGACCTTCGGGTTCGATTCATGTTTGTTTAACAGATGCCTGACGGCGAGTTCAGATGATCTCATAAACTTTGGGTTGAGCCGCCCTTCGGGTTCGATGCCTGTTTGTTTAACAGATGCCTGACGGTGAGGTTAGATGTTCTTCTCAACTTCGGGTTTAACCGGTCTTTGGATTTGATGACTGTTTGTTTAACAGATGCTTGACAGTGAAGTCAAATGTTCCTTTCAACTTCATGTTGAGCCGACCTTTGGGTTCGATGAATGTTTGTTTAACAGATGCCTGACGGCGAGGTCAGATGTTCCTCTTAACTTCGTGTTGAGCCGGCCTTCGGGTTCGATGCATGTTTGTTTAACAGATGCCCTACGGCGAGGTCAGATGATCTAATCAACTTCGGGTTGGGCCGCACTTCGGGTTCGATGCCTGTTTGTTTAACAGATGCCTGACGGTGAGGTCAGATGTTCTTCTCAACTTCGGGTTGAGCTGGTCTTCGGGTTTGATGACTGTTTGTTTAACAGATGCTTGACAGTGAAGTCAAGTGTTCCTTTCAACTTCATGTTGAGCCGACCTTCAGGTTCGATGCCTGTTTATTTAACAGATGCCTGACGGCGAGGTCAGATGTTCATCTCAACTTCGTGTTGAGCCGACCTTCGGGTTCGATGCATGTTTGTTTAACAGATGCCTGACGGGGAGTTCAGATGATCTCATCAACTTTGGGTTGAGCCGCCCATAGGGTTCGATGCCTGTTTGTTTAACAGATGCCTAACGGTGAGGTCAGATGTTCTTCTCAACTTCAGGTTGAGCCGACCTTCAGTTTCGATGCCTTTTTGTTAAACAGATGCCTGGCAGCGAGGTCTAATGTTCTTATCAACTTCGGGTTGAGTCGCCCTTCGGGTTCGATGCCTGTTTGTTTAACAGATGCCTGACAGTGAGGTCAGATGTTCATCTCAACTTCGAGTTTAGCCGGTCTTCGGATTTGATGACTGTTTGTTTAACAGATGCTTGATAGTGAAGTCAAATGTTCCTTTCAACTTCATGTTGAGCCGACCTTCTAGTTTGATGCCTGTTTGTTTAACAGATGCTTGACGGTGAGGTCAGATGTTCTTCTCAACTTCGGGTTTAGCCGGTCTATGGATTTGACGAATGTTTGTTTAACAGATGCTTGACAGTGAAGTCAAATGTTCCTTTCAACTTCATGTTGAGCCGACCTTCGGGTTCGATGCCTGTTTGTTTAACAGATGCTTGACGGCGAGGTCAGATGTTCCTCTTAACTTCGTGTTGAGCCGGCCTTCGGGTTCGATTCATGTTTGGTCAACAGATGCCTGACGGCGAGGTCAGATGATCTAATCAACTTCGGGTTGGGCCGCACATCGGGTTCGATGCCTGTTTGTTTAACAGATGCCTGACGGTGAGGTCAGATGTTCTTCTCAACTTCGGGTTTAGCCGATCTTCGGATTTGATGACTGTTTGTTTAACAGATGCTTGACAGTGAAGTCAAATGTTCCTTTCAACTTCATGTTGAGCCGACCTTCGGGTTCGATGCCTGTTTGTTTAACAGATGCCTGACGGCAAGGTTAGATGTTCATCTCAACTTCGTGTTGAGCCGACCTTCGGGTTCGATTCATGTTTGTTTAACAGATGCCTGACGGCGAGTTCAGATGATCTCATAAACTTTGGGTTGAGCCGCCCTTCGGGTTCGATGCCTGTTTGTTTAACAGATGCCTGACGGTGAGGTTAGATGTTCTTCTCAACTTCGGGTTTAACCGGTCTTTGGATTTGATGACTGTTTGTTTAACAGATGCTTGACAGTGAAGTCAAATGTTCCTTTCAACTTCATGTTGAGCCGACCTTTGGGTTCGATGAATGTTTGTTTAACAGATGCCTGACGGCGAGGTCAGATGTTCCTCTTAACTTCGTGTTGAGCCGGCCTTCGGGTTCGATGCATGTTTGTTTAACAGATGCCCTACGGCGAGGTCAGATGATCTAATCAACTTCGGGTTGGGCCGCACTTCGGGTTCGATGCCTGTTTGTTTAACAGATGCCTGACGGTGAGGTCAGATGTTCTTCTCAACTTCGGGTTGAGCTGGTCTTCGGGTTTGATGACTGTTTGTTTAACAGATGCTTGACAGTGAAGTCAAGTGTTCCTTTCAACTTCATGTTGAGCCGACCTTCAGGTTCGATGCCTGTTTATTTAACAGATGCCTGACGGCGAGGTCAGATGTTCATCTCAACTTCGTGTTGAGCCGACCTTCGGGTTCGATGCATGTTTGTTTAACAGATGCCTGACGGGGAGTTCAGATGATCTCATCAACTTTGGGTTGAGCCGCCCATAGGGTTCGATGCCTGTTTGTTTAACAGATGCCTAACGGTGAGGTCAGATGTTCTTCTCAACTTCAGGTTTAGCCGACCTTCGGGTTCGATGCCTTTTTGTTTAACAGATGCCTGACAGCAAGGTCTAATGTTCGTTTCAACTTCGGGTTGAGCCGCCCTTCGCGTTCGATGCCTGTTTGTTTAACAGATGCCTGACGGTGAGGTCAGATGTTCTTCTCAACTTCGGGTTTAGCCAGTCTTCGGATTTGATGACTGTTTAATTAACAGATGCTTGACAGTAAAGTCAAATGTTCCTTTCAACTTAATGTTGAGCCGACCTTCAGGTTCGATGCCTGTTTGTTTAACAGATGCCTGACAGCGAGGTCAGATGTTCGTCTCAACTTCTTGTTGAGCCGGCCTTCGGGTTCGATGCATGTTTGTTCAACAGATGCCTGACGACGTGGTCAGATGATCTAATCAACTTCGGGTTGGGCCGCACTTCGGGTTCGATGCCTGTTTGTTTAACAGATGCCTGACGGTGAGGTCAGATGTTCTTCTCAACTTCGGCTTAAGCCTATCTTCGGATTTGATGACTGTTTGTTTAATAGATGCTTGACAGTGAAGTCAAATGTTCCTTTCAACTTCATGTTGAGCCGACCTTCGGGTTCGATGCCTGTTTGTTTAACAGATGCCTGACAGCGAGGTCAGATGTTTATCTCAACTTCGTGTTGAGCCGGCCTTCGGATTCGATGCATGTTTGTTTAACAGATGCCTAACAGCGAGTTCAGATGATCTCATCAACTTTGGGTTGAGCCGTCCATCGGGTTCGATGCCTGTTTGTTTAATAGATGCCTGACGGTGAGGTCAGATGTTCTTCTCAACTTCGGGTTGAACCGGCCTTCGGGTTCGATGCCTGTTTTTTTAACAGATGCCTGACAGTGAGGTCTAATGTTCTTATCAACTTCGGGTTGAGCCCCCCTTCGGGTTCGATGCCTGTTAGTTTAACAGATACCTGACGGTGAGGTCAGATGTTCTTCTCAACTTCGGGTTTAGCCGGTCTTAGAATTTGATGAATGTTTGTTTAACAGATGCTTGACAGTGAAGTCAAGTGTTCCTTTCAACTTCATGTTGAGCCGACCTTCGGGTTCGATGCCTGTTTGTTTAAAAAATGCCTAACCGCGAGGTCAGATGTTCCTCTCAACTTTGTGTTGAGCCGGCCTTCGGGTTCGATGCATGTTTGTTTAACAGATGCCTGACGGGGAGTTCAGATGACCTAATCAAGTTTGGGTTGAGCAGCCCATCGGGTTCGATGCCTGTTTGTTTCACAGATGCATGACGATGAGGTCAGATGTTCTTCTCAACTTCGGGTTGAGCCGGCCTTCGGGTTCGATGCCTGTTTGTTTAACAGATGCCTGACAGCGAAGTCTAATGTTCTTATCAACTTCGGGTTGAGCCGCCCTTCGGGTTCGATGCCTGTTTGTTTAACAGATGCCTGACGGTGAGGTTAGATGTTCTTCTCAACTTCGGGTTTAACCGGTCTTTGGATTTGATTACTGTTTGTTTAACAGATGCTTGACAGTGAAGTCAAATGTTCCTTTCAACTTCATGTTGAGCCGACATTTGGGTTCGATGAATGTTTGTTTAACAGATGCCTGACGGCGAGGTCAGATGTTCCTCTTAAGTTCGTGTTGAGCCGGCCTTCGGGTTCGATGCATGTTTGTTTAACAGATGCCCTACGGCGAGGTCAGATGATCTAATCAACTTCGGGTTGGGCCGCACTTCGGGTTCGATGCCTATTTGTTTAACAGATGCCTGACGGTGAGGTCAGATGTTCTTCTCAACTTCGGGTTGAGCTGGTCTTCGGGTTTGATGACTGTTTGTTTAACAGATGCTTGACAGTGAAGTCAAGTGTTCCTTTCAACTTCATGTTGAGCCGACCTTCAGGTTCGATGCCTGTTTGTTTAACAGATGCCTGACGGCGAGGTCAGATGTTCATCTCAACTTCGTGTTGAGCCGACCTTCGGGTTCGATGCATGTTTGTTTAACAGATGCCTGACGGCGAGTTCAGATGATCTCATCAACTTTGGGTTGAGCTGCCCATAGGGTTTGATGCCTGTTTGTTTAACAGATGCCTAACGGTGAGGTCAGATGTTCTTCTCAACTTCAGGTTGAGCCGACCTTCGGGTTCGATGCCTGTTTTTTTAACAGATGCCTGACAACGAGGTCTAATGTTCTTATCAACTTCGGGTTGAGCCGCCCTTCGGGTTCGATGCCTGTTTGTTTAACAGATACCTGACGGTGAGGTCAGATGTTCTTCTCAACTTCGGGTTTAGCCGGTCTTCGAATTTGATGAATGTTTGTTTAACAGGTGCTTGACAGTGAAGTCAAATGTTCATTTCAACTTCATGTTGAGCCGACCTTCGGGTTCGATGCCTGTTTGTTTAAAAAATGCCTAACCGCGAGGTCAGATGTTCCTCTCAACTTCGTGTTGAGCCGGCCTTCGGGTTCGATGCATGTTTGTTTAACAGATGCCTGACGGCAAGTTCAGATGATCTAAACAAGTTTGGGTTGAGCAGCCCATCGGGTTCAATGCCTGTTTGTTTAACAGATGCATGACGGTGAGGTCAGATGTTCTTCTCAACTTCAGGTTGAGCCGGCCTTCGGGTTCGATGCCTGTTTGTTTAACATATGCCTGACAGCGAGGTCTAATGTTCTTATCAACTTCGGGTTGAGCCGCCCTTCGGGTTCGATGCCTGTTTGTTTAACAGATGCCTGACGGTGAGGTTAGATGTTCTTCTCAACTTCGGGTTTAGCCGGTCTTTGGATTTGATGACTGTTTGTTTAACAGATGCTTGACAGTGAAGTCAAATGTTCCTTTCAACTTCATGTTGAGCCGACCTATGGGTTCGATGTCTGTTTGTTTAACAGATGCCTGATGGCGAGGTCAGATGTTCCTCTTAACTTCGTGTTGAGCCGGCTTTCGGGTTCGATGCATGTTTGTTTAACAGATGCCTGACGGCGAGGTCAGATGATCTAATCAACTTCGGGTTGGGCCGCACTTCGGGTTCGATGCCTGTTTGTTTAACAGATGCCTGACGGTGAGGTCAGATGTTCTTCTCAACTTCGTGTTGAGCTGGTCTTCGGATTTGATGACTGTTTGTTTAACAGATGCTTGACAGTGAAGTCAAATGTTCCTTTCAACTTCATGTTGAGCCGACCTTCAGGTTCGATGCCTGTTTGTTTAACAGATGCCTGACGGCGAGGTTAGATGTTCATCTCAACTTCGTGTTGAGCCGGCCTTCGGGTTCGATGCATGTTTGTTTAACAGATGCCTGACGGCGAGTTCAGATGATCTCATCAACTTTGGGTTGAGCCGCCCATAGTGTTCGATGCCTGTTTGTTTAACAGATGCCTAACGGTGAGGTCAGATGTTCTTCTCAACTTCAGGTTGAGCCGACCTTCAGTTTCGATGCCTTTTTGTTAAACAGATGCCTGGCAGCGAGGTCTAATGTTCTTATCAACTTCGGGTTGAGTCGCCCTTCGGGTTCGATGCCTGTTTGTTTAACAGATGCCTGACAGTGAGGTCAGATGTTCATCTCAACTTCGAGTTTAGCCGGTCTTCGGATTTGATGACTGTTTGTTTAACAGATGCTTGATAGTGAAGTCAAATGTTCGTTTCAACTTCATGTTGAGCCGACCTTCTAGTTTGATGCCTGTTTGTTTAACAGATGCTTGACGGTGAGGTCAGATGTTCTTCTCAACTTCGGGTTTAGCCGGTCTATGGATTTGACGAATGTTTGTTTAACAGATGCTTGACAGTGAAGTCAAATGTTCCTTTCAACTTCATGTTGAGCCGACCTTCGGGTTCGATGCCTGTTTGTTTAACAGATGCCTGACGGCAAGGTTAGATGTTCATCTCAACTTCGTGTTGAGCCGACCTTCGGGTTCGATTCATGTTTGTTTAACAGATGCCTGACGGCGAGTTCAGATGATCTCATAAACTTTGGGTTGAGCCGCCCTTCGGGTTCGATGCCTGTTTGTTTAACAGATGCCTGACGGTGAGGTTAGATGTTCTTCTCAACTTCGGGTTTAACCGGTCTTTGGATTTGATGACTGTTTGTTTAACAGATGCTTGACAGTGAAGTCAAATGTTCCTTTCAACTTCATGTTGAGCCGACCTTTGGGTTCGATGAATGTTTGTTTAACAGATGCCTGACGGCGAGGTCAGATGTTCCTCTTAACTTCGTGTAGAGCCGGCCTTCGGGTTCGATGCATGTTTGTTTAACAGATGCCCTACGGCGAGGTCAGATGATCTAATCAACTTCGGGTTGGGCCGCACTTCGGGTTCGATGCCTGTTTGTTTAACAGATGCCTGACGGTGAGGTCAGATGTTCTTCTCAACTTCGGGTTGAGCTGGTCTTCGGGTTTGATGACTGTTTGTTTAACAGATGCTTGACAGTGAAGTCAAGTGTTCCTTTCAACTTCATGTTGAGCCGACCTTCAGGTTCGATGCCTGTTTATTTAACAGATGCCTGACGGCGAGGTCAGATGTTCATCTCAACTTCGTGTTGAGCCGACCTTCGGGTTCGATGCATGTTTGTTTAACAGATGCCTGACGGGGAGTTCAGATGATCTCATCAACTTTGGGTTGAGCCGCCCATAGGGTTCGATGCCTGTTTGTTTAACAGATGCCTAACGGTGAGGTCAGATGTTCTTCTCAACTTCAGGTTTAGCCGACCTTCGGGTTCGATGCCTTTTTGTTTAACAGATGCCTGACAGCAAGGTATAATGTTCGTTTCAACTTCGGGTTGAGCCGCCCTTCGCGTTCGATGCCTGTTTGTTTAACAGATGCCTGACGGTGAGGTCAGATGTTCTTCTCAACTTCGGGTTTAGCCAGTCTTCGGATTTGATGACTGTTTAATTAACAGATGCTTGACAGTAAAGTCAAATGTTCCTTTCAACTTAATGTTGAGCCTACCTTCGGGTTCGATGCCTGTTTGTTTAACAGATGCCTGACAGCGAGGTCAGATGTTCGTCTCAACTTCTTGTTGAGCCGGCCTTCGGGTTCGATGCATGTTTGTTCAACAGATGCCTGACGACGTGGTCAGATGATCTAATCAACTTCGGGTTGGGCCGCACTTCGGGTTCGATGCCTGTTTGTTTAACAGATGCCTGACGGTGAGGTCAGATGTTCTTCTCAACTTCGGCTTAAGCCTATCTTCGGATTTGATGACTGTTTGTTTAACAGATGCTTGACAGTGAAGTCAAATGTTCCTTTCAACTTCATGTTGAGCCGACCTTCGGGTTCGATGCCTGTTTGTTTAACAGATGCCTGACGGCAAGGTTAGATGTTCATCTCAACTTCGTGTTGAGCCGACCTTCGGGTTCGATTCATGTTTGTTTAACAGATGCCTGACGGCGAGTTCAGATGATCTCATAAACTTTGGGTTGAGCCGCCCTTCGGGTTCGATGCCTGTTTGTTTAACAGATGCCTGACGGTGAGGTTAGATGTTCTTCTCAACTTTGGGTTTAACCGGTCTTTGGATTTGATGACTGTTTGTTTAACAGATGCTTGACAGTGAAGTCAAATGTTCCTTTCAACTTCATGTTGAGCCGACCTTTGGGTTCGATGAATGTTTGTTTAACAGATGCCTGACGGCGAGGTCAGATGTTCCTCTTAACTTCGTGTAGAGCCGGCCTTCGGGTTCGATGCATGTTTGTTTAACAGATGCCCTACGGCGAGGTCAGATGATCTAATCAACTTCGGGTTGGGCCGCACTTCGGGTTCGATGCCTGTTTGTTTAACAGATGCCTGACGGTGAGGTCAGATGTTCTTCTCAACTTCGGGTTGAGCTGGTCTTCGGGTTTGATGACTGTTTGTTTAACAGATGCTTGACAGTGAAGTCAAGTGTTCCTTTCAACTTCATGTTGAGCCGACCTTCAGGTTCGATGCCTGTTTATTTAACAGATGCCTGACGGCGAGGTCAGATGTTCATCTCAACTTCGTGTTGAGCCGACCTTCGGGTTCGATGCATGTTTGTTTAACAGATGCCTGACGGGGAGTTCAGATGATCTCATCAACTTTGGGTTGAGCCGCCCATAGGGTTCGATGCCTGTTTGTTTAACAGATGCCTAACGGTGAGGTCAGATGTTCTTCTCAACTTCAGGTTTAGCCGACCTTCGGGTTCGATGCCTTTTTGTTTAACAGATGCCTGACAGCAAGGTATAATGTTCGTTTCAACTTCGGGTTGAGCCGCCCTTCGCGTTCGATGCCTGTTTGTTTAACAGATGCCTGACGGTGAGGTCAGATGTTCTTCTCAACTTCGGGTTTAGCCAGTCTTCGGATTTGATGACTGTTTAATTAACAGATGCTTGACAGTAAAGTCAAATGTTCCTTTCAACTTAATGTTGAGCCGACCTTCGGGTTCGATGCCTGTTTGTTTAACAGATGCCTGACAGCGAGGTCAGATGTTCGTCTCAACTTCTTGTTGAGCCGGCCTTCGGGTTCGATGCATGTTTGTTCAACAGATGCCTGACGACGTGGTCAGATGATCTAATCAACTTCGGGTTGGGCCGCACTTCGGGTTCGATGCCTGTTTGTTTAACAGATGCCTGACGGTGAGGTCAGATGTTCTTCTCAACTTCGGCTTAAGCCTATCTTCGGATTTGATGACTGTTTGTTTAACAGATGCTTGACAGTGAAGTCAAATGTTCCTTTCAACTTCATGTTGAGCCGACCTTCGGGTTCGATGCCTGTTTGTTTAACAGATGCCTGACAGCGAGGTCAGATGTTTATCTCAACTTCGTGTTGAGCCGGCCTTCGGATTCGATGCGTGTTTGTTTAATAGATGCCTAACAGCGAGTTCAGATGATCTCATCAACTTTGGGTTGAGCCGTCCATCGGGTTCGATGCCTGTTTGTTTAATAGATGCCTGACGGTGAGGTCAGATGTTCTTCTCAACTTCGGGTTGAACCGGCCTTCGGGTTCGATGCCTGTTTTTTTAACAGATGCCTGACAGTGAGGTCTAATGTTCTTATCAACTTCAGGTTGAGCCCCCCTTCGGGTTCGATGCCTGTTAGTTTAACAGATAACTGACGGTGAGGTCAGATGTTCTTCTCAACTTCGGGTTTAGCCGGTCTTAGAATTTGATGAATGTTTGTTTAACAGATGCTTGACAGTGAAGTCAAGTGTTCCTTTCAACTTCATGTTGAGCCGACCTTCGGGTTCGATGCCTGTTTGTTTAAAAAATGCCTAACCGCGAGGTCAGATGTTCCTCTCAACTTTGTGTTGAGCCGGCCTTCGGGTTCGATGCATGTTTGTTTAACAGATGCCTGACGGGGAGTTCAGATGACCTAATCAAGTTTGGGTTGAGCAGCCCATCGGGTTCGATGCCTGTTTGTTTCACAGATGCATGACGATAAGGTCAGATGTTCTTCTCAACTTCGGGTTGAGCCGGCCTTCGGGTTCGATGCCTGTTTGTTTAACAGATGCCTGACAGCGAAGTCTAATGTTCTTATCAACTTCGGGTTGAGCCGCCCTACGGGTTCGATGCCTGTTTGTTTAACAGATGCCTGACGGTGAGGTTAGATGTTCTTCTCAACTTCGGGTTTAACCGGTCTTTGGATTTGATGACTGTTTGTTTAACAGATGCTTGACAGTGAAGTCAAATGTTCCTTTCAACTTCATGTTGAGCCGACCTTTGGGTTCGATGAATGTTTGTTTAACAGATGCCTGACAGCGAGGTCAGATGTTCCTCTTAACTTCGTGTTGAGCCGGCCTTCGGGTTCGATGCATGTTTGTTTAACAGATGCCCTACGGCGAGGTCAGATGATCTAATCAACTTCGGGTTGGGCCGCACTTCGGGTTCGATGCCTATTTGTTTAACAGATGCCTGACGGTGAGGTCAGATGTTCTTCTCAACTTCGGGTTGAGCTGGTCTTCGGGTTTGATGACTGTTTGTTTAACAGATGCTTGACAGTGAAGTCAAGTGTTCCTTTCAACTTCATGTTGAGCCGACCTTCAGGTTCGATGCCTGTTTGTTTAACAGATGCCTGACGGCGAGGTCAGATGTTCATCTCAACTTCGTGTTGAGCCGACCTTCGGGTTCGATGCATGTTTGTTTAACAGATGCCTGACGGCGAGTTCAGATGATCTCATCAACTTTGGGTTGAGCTGCCCATAGGGTTTGATGCCTGTTTGTTTAACAGATGCCTAACGGTGAGGTCAGATGTTCTCCTCAACTTCAGGTTGAGCCGACCTTCGGGTTCGATGCCTGTTTTTTTAACAGATGCCTGACAACGAGGTCTAATGTTCTTATCAACTTCGGGTTGAGCCGCCCTTCGGGTTCGATGCCTGTTTGTTTAACAGATACCTGACGGTGAGGTCAGATGTTCTTCTCAACTTCGGGTTTAGCCGGTCTTCGAATTTGATGAATGTTTGTTTAACAGGTGCTTGACAGTGAAGTCAAATGTTCCTTTCAACTTCATGTTGAGCCGACCTTCAGGTTCGATGCCTGTTTGTTTAAAAAATGCCTAACCGCGAGGTTAGATGTTCCTCTCAACTTCGTGTTGAGCCGGCCTTCGGGTTCGATGCATGTTTGTTTAACAGATGCCTGACGGCAAGTTCAGATGATCTAAACAAGTTTGGGTTGAGCAGCCCATCGGGTTCGTTGCCTGTTTGTTTAACAGATGCATGACGGTGAGGTCAGATGTTCTTCTCAACTACAGGTTGAGCCGGCCTTCGGGTTCGATGCCTGTTTGTTTAACATATGCCTGACAGCGAGGTCTAATGTTCTTATCAACTTCGGGTTGAGCCGCCCTTCGGGTTCGATGCCTGTTTGTTTAACAGATGCCTGACGGTGAGGTTAGATGTTCTTCTCAACTTCGGGTTTAGCCGGTCTTTGGATTTGATGACTGTTTGTTTAACAGATGCTTGACAGTGAAGTCAAATGTTCCTTTCAACTTCATGTTGAGCCGACCTATGGGTTCGATGTCTGTTTGTTTAACAGATGCCTGATGGCGAGGTCAGATGTTCCTCTCAACTTCGTGTTGAGCCGGCTTTCGGGTTCGATGCATGTTTGTTTAACAGATGCCTGACGGCGAGGTCAGATGATCTAATCAACTTCGGGTTGGGCCGCACTTCGGGTTCGATGCCTGTTTGTTTAACAGATGCCTGACGGTGAGGTCAGATGTTCTTCTCAACTTCGTGTTGAGCTGGTCTTCGGATTTGATGACTGTTTGTTTAACAGATGCTTGACAGTGAAGTCAAATGTTCCTTTCAACTTCATGTTGAGCCGACCTTCAGGTTCGATGCCTGTTTGTTTAACAGATGCCTGACGGCGAGGTTAGATGTTCATCTCAACTTCGTGTTGAGCCGGCCTTCGGGTTCGATGCATGTTTGTTTAACAGATGCCTGACGGCGAGTTCAGATGATCTCATCAACTTTGGGTTGAGCCGCCCATAGTGTTCGATGCCTGTTTGTTTAACAGATGCCTAACAGTGAGGTCAGATGTTCTTCTCAACTTCAGGTTGAGCCGACCTTCAGTTTCGATGCCTTTTTGTTAAACAGATGCCTGGCAGCGAGGTCTAATGTTCTTATCAACTTCGGGTTGAGTCGCCCTTCGGGTTCGATGCCTGTTTGTTTAACAGATGCCTGACAGTGAGGTCAGATGTTCATCTCAACTTCGAGTTTAGCCGGTCTTCGGATTTGATGACTGTTTGTTTAACAGATGCTTGATAGTGAAGTCAAATGTTCCTTTCAACTTCATGTTGAGCCGACCTTCTAGTTTGATGCCTGTTTGTTTAACAGATGCTTGACGGTGAGGTCAGATGTTCTTCTCAACTTCGGGTTTAGCCGGTCTATGGATTTGACGAATGTTTGTTTAACAGATGCTTGACAGTGAAGTCAAATGTTCCTTTCAACTTCATGTTGAGCCGACCTTCGGGTTCGATGCCTGTTTGTTTAACAGATGCCTGACGGCGAGGTCAGATGTTCCTCTTAACTTCGTGTTGAGCCGGCCTTCGGGTTCTATTCATGTTTGGTCAACAGATGCCTGACGGCGAGGTCAGATGATCTAATCAACTTCGGGTTGGGCCGCACATCGGGTTCGATGCCTGTTTGTTTAACAGATGCCTGACGGTGAGGTCAGATGTTCTTCTCAACTTCGGGTTTAGCCGATCTTCGGATTTGATGACTGTTTGTTTAACAGATGCTTGACAGTGAAGTCAAATGTTCCTTTCAACTTCATGTTGAGCCGACCTTCGGGTTCGATGCCTGTTTGTTTAACAGATGCCTGACGGCAAGGTTAGATGTTCATCTCAACTTCGTGTTGAGCCGACCTTCGGGTTCGATTCATGTTTGTTTAACAGATGCCTGACGGCTAGTTCAGATGATCTCATAAACTTTGGGTTGAGCCGCCCATCGGGTTCGATGCCTGTTTGTTTAACAGATGCCTAACGGTGAGGTCAGATGTTCTTCTTAACTTCAGGTTGAGCCGACCTTCGGGTTTGATGCCTTTTTGTTTAACAGATGCCTGACAGCGAGGTCTAATGTTCTTATCAACTTCGGGTTGAGTCGCCCTTCGGGTTCGATGCCTATTTGTTTAACAGATGCCTGACGGTGAGGTCAGATGTTCATCTCAACTTCGGGTTTAGCCGGTATTCGGATTTGATGACTGTTTGTTTAACAGATGCTTGATAGTGAAGTCAAATGTTCCTTTCAACTTCATGTTGAGCCGACCTTCGAGTTCGATGCCTGTTTGTTTAACAGATGCCTGACGGCGAGGTCAGATGTTCCTCTTAACTTCGTGTTGAGCCGGCCTTCGGGTTCGATGCATGTTTGTTCAACAGATGCCTGACGGCGAGGTCAGATGATCTAATCAACTTCGGGTTGGGCCGGACATCGGGTTCGATGCCTGTTTGTTTAACAGATGCCTGACGGTGAGGTCAGATGTTCTTCTCAACTTCAGGTTGAACTGGTCTTCGGATTTGATGACTATTTGTTTAACAGATGCTTGACAGTGAAGTCAAATGTTCCTTTCAACTTCATGTTGAGCCGACCTTCGGGTTCGATGCCTGTTTGTTTAACAGATGCCTGACGGCGAGGTCAGATGTTCCTCTTAACTTCGTGTTGAGCCGGCCTTCGGGTTCGATGCATGTTTGTTCAACAGATGCCTGATGGCGAGGTCAGATGATCTAATCAACTTCGGGTTGGGCCGCACATCGGGTTCGATGCTTGTTTGTTTAACAGATGCCTGACGGTGAGGTCAGATGTTCTTCTCAACTTCGGGTTTAGCCGACCTTCGGGTTCGATGCCTTTTTGTTTAAAAGATGCCTGACAGCGAGGTCTAATGTTCTTATCAACTTCGGGTTGTGTCGCCCTTCGGGTTCGATGCCTGTTTGTTTAACAGATGCCTGACGGTTAGGTCAGATGTTCTTCTCAACTTCGGGTTTAGCCGGTCTTCGGATTTGATGACTGTTTGTTTAACAGATGCTTGACAGTGAAGTCAAATGTTCCTTTAAACTTCATGTTGAGCCGACCTTCGGGTTCGATGCGTGTTTGTTTAACAGATTCCTGACGGTGAGGTCAGATGTTCCTCTCAACTTCGTGTTGATCCGGCTTCAGGTTCGATGCATGTTTGTTCAACAGATGCCTGACGGCAAGGTCAGATGATCTAATCAACTTCGGGTTGGGCCGCACTTCGGGTTCGATGCCTGTTTATTTAACAGATTCCTGACAGCGAGGTCTAATGTTCTTATCAACTTCTGGTTGAGCCGCCCTTCGGGTTCGATGCCTGTTTGTTTAACAGATGCCTGACGGTGAGGTCAGATGTTCATCTCAACTTCGGGTTTAGCCGGTCTTCGGATTTGATGACTGTTTGTTTAACAGATGCTTGATAGTGAAGTCAAATGTTCCTTTCCACTTTATGTTGAGCCGACCTTCGAGTTCGATGCCTGTTTGTTTAACAGATGCCTGACAGCGAGGTCAGATGTTATTCTTAACTTCGTGTTGAGCCGGCCTTCGGGTTCGATGCATGTTTGTTCAACAGATGCCTGACGGCGAGGTCAGATGATCTAATCAACTTCGGGTTGGGCCGCACTTCGGGTTCGATACCTGTTTGTTTAACAGATGCCTGACAACGAGGTCTAATGTTCTTATCAACTTTGGGTTGAGCCGCCCTTCGGGTTCGATGCCTGTTTGTTTAACAGATGCCTGACGGTGAGGTCAGATGTTCTTCTCAACTTCGGGTTTAGACGGTCTTCGGATTTGATAACTGTTTGTTAAACAGATGCTTGACAGTGAAGTCAAATGTTCCTTTTAACTTCATGTTGAGCCAACCTTCGGGTTCGATGCCTGTTTGTTTAACAGATGCCTGAAAGCGAGGTCAGATGCTGCTCTCAACTTCGTGTTGAGTCGGCCTTCGGGTTCGGTGCATGTTTGTTCAACAGATGCCTGACGGCGAGGTCAGATGATCTAATCAACTTCAGGTTGGGCCGCACTTCGGGTTCGATGCCTGTTTGTTTAAAAGATGCCTGACGGTGAGTCAGATGATCTAATCTACTTCGGGTTCGATGCCTGTTTGTTTAACAGATGCCTGACGGTGAGGTCAGATTTTCTTCTCAACTTCGGGTTGAGCCGATCTTCGGATTTGATGACTGTTTGTTTAACAGATGCCTGACGGTGAGGTCAGATGTTCTTCTCAACTTCATGTTGAGCCGACCTTCGGGTTCGATGCCTGTTTGTTTAACAGATGCCTGATAACGAGGTCTAATGTTGTTATCAACTTCGGGTTGAGCCGCCCTTCGGGTTCGATGCCTGTTTGTTTAATAGATGCCTGACGGTGAGGTCAAATGTTCTTCTCAACTTCGGGTTTAGCCGGTCTTCAGATTTGATGACTGTTTGTTTAACAGATGCTTGATAGTGAAGTCAAATGTTCCTTTCAACTTCATGTTGAGCCGACCTTCGGGTTCGATGCCTGTTTGTTTAACAGGTGCCTGACGGCGAGGTCAGATGTTCCTCTCAACTTCGTGTTGAGCCGGCCTTCGGGTTTGATGCATGTTTGTTCAACAGATGCCTGACGGCAAGGTCAGATGATCTAATTAACTTCGGGTTGGGCCGCACTTCGGGTTCGTTACCTGTTTGTTTAACAGATGCCTGACAGCGAGGTCTAATGTTCTTATCCACTTTGGGTTGAGCCGCCCTTCGGGTTCGATGCCTGTTTGTTTAACAGATGCCTGACGGTGAGGTCAGATGTTCTTCTCAACTTCGGGTTTAGACGGTCTTCGGATTTGATAACTGTTTGTTAAACAGATGCTTGACAGTGAAGTCAATGTTCCTTTTAACTTCATGTTGAGCCAACCTTCGGGTTCGATGCCTGTTTGTTTAACAGATGCCTGAAAGCGAGGTCAGATGTTGCTCTCAACTTCGTGTTGAGCCGGCCTTCGGGTTCGGTGCATGTTTGTTCAACAGATGCCTGACGGCGAGGTCAGATGATCTAATCAACTTCAGGTTGGGCCGCACTTTAGGTTCGATGCCTGTTTGTTTAAAAGATGCCTGACGGTGAGTCAGATGATCTACTCTACTTCGGGTTCGATGCCTGTTTGTTTAACAGATGCCTGACGGTGAGGTCAGATTTTCTTCTCAACTTCGGGTTGAGCCGATCTTCGGATTTGATGACTGTTTGTTTAACAGATGCTTGACAGTGAAGTCAAATGTTCCTTTCAACTTCATGTTGAGCCGACCTTCAGGTTCGATGCCTATTTGTTTAACAGATGCCTGACGGCGAGGTCAGAGTTCCTCTCAACTTCGTGTTGTGCCGGCCTTCGGGTTTGATGCATGTTTGTTTAACAGATGCCAGACGGCGAGGTCAGATGTACTTATAAACTTTGGGTTGAGCCGCCCATCGGTTCGATGCCTGTTTGTTTAACAGATGCCTGACGGTGACGTCAGAAGTTCTTCTCAACTTAGGGTTGAGGCAGCCTTTGGGTTCGATGCCTGTTTGTTTAACAGATGCCTGACAGCGAGGTCTAATGTTCTTATTAACTTCGGGTTGAGCCGCCCTTCGGGTTTGATGCCTGTTTGTTTAACAGATGCCTGACGGTGAGGTCAGATGTTCTTCTCAACTTCAGGTTTAGCCGATCTTCGGATTTGATGACTGTTTGTTTAACAGATGCTTGACAGTGAAGTCAAATGTTCCTTTCAACTTCATGTTGAGCCGACCTTCGGGTTCGATGCCTGTTTGTTTAACAGATGCCTGACAGCGAGGTCAGATGTTACTCTCAACTTCGTGTTGAGCCGGCCTTCGGGTTCGATGCATGTTTGTTCAACAGATTCCTGACGGCGAGGTCAGATGATCTAATCAACTTCACGTTGGGCCGCACTTCGGGTTCGATGCCTGTTTGTTTAACATACGCCTGACGGTGAGGTCACATGTTCTTCTAAACTTCGGGTTGAACCGGTCTTCGGATTTGATGACTGTTTGTTTAACAGATGCTTGACAGTGAAGTCAAATGTTCCTTTCAACTTTATGTTGAGCTGACCTTCGGGTTCGATGCCTGTTTGTTTAACAGATGCATGACAGCGAGGTCAGATGTTCATCTCAACTTCGTGTTGAGCCGGCTTCGGGTTCGATGCATGTTTGTTTAACAGATGCCTGACGGCGAGTTCAGATGATTTAATCAAGTTTGGGTTGAGCAGCCCATCGGGTTCGATGCCTATTTTTTTAACATATGAATGACGGTGAGGTCAGATGTTCTTCTCAACTTCGGGTTGAGTCGGCCTTCGGGTTCGATGCTTGTTTGTTAAACAGATGCCTGACAGCGAGGTCTAATGTTCTTATCAACTTCGGGTTTAGTCGCCCTTCGGGTTCGATGCCTGTTTGTTTAACAGATGCCTGACGGTGAGGACCGATTTTCTTCTCAACTTCGGGTTGAGCCGGTCTTCGGATTTGATGACTGTTTGTTTATCAGATGCTTGACAGTGAAGTCAAATGTTCTTTTCAACTTCATATGGAGCCAACCTTCGGGTTCGATGCCTGTTTGTTTAACAGATGCCTGACGGCGAGGTCAGATGTTCCTCTCAACTTCATGTTGAGCCGGGCTTCGGGTTTGATGCATGTTTGTTTAACAGATGCCAGACGGCGAGGTCAGATGTACTTATCAACTTTGGGTTGAGCCGCCCGTCGGGTTCGATGCCTGTTTGTTTAACAGATGCCTGATGGTGAGGTCAGATGTTCTTCTCAACTTCGGGTTGAGCCAGCCTTCGGGTTCGATGCCTGTTTGTTTAACAGATGCCTGACAGCGAGGTCTAATGTTCGTATCAACTTCGGGTTGAGCCGCCCTCGGGTTCGATGCCTGTTTGTTTAACAGATGCCTGACGGTGAGGTCAGATGTTCTTCTCAACTTCGGGTTTAGCCGGTCTTCGGATTTGATGACTGTTTGTTTAACAGATGCTTGACAGTGAAGTGAAATGTTCCTTTCAACTTCATGTTGAACCGACCTTCGTGTTCGATGCCTGTTTGTTTAACAGATGCCTGACGGCGAGGTCAGATGTTGCTCTCAACTTCGTGTTGAGCCGGCCTTCAGGTTCGATGAATGTTTGTTTAACAGATGCCTGACGGTGAGTTCAGATGATCTAATCAAGTTTGGGTTGAGCAGCCCATCGAGTTCGATGCCTGTTTGTTTAACAGACGCATGACGGTGAGGTCAGATGTTCTTCTCAACTTCAGGTTGAGCCGGCCTTCGGATTCGATGCCTGTTTGTTTAACAGATGCCTGACAGCAAGGTCTAATGTTCTTATTACTTCGGTTTGAGCCGCCCTTCGGGTTCGATGCCTGTTTGTTTAACAGATGCCTGACGGTGAGGTCAGATGTTCTTCTCAACTTCGGGTTTAGCCGATCTTCGGATTTGATGACTGTTTGTTTAACAGATGCTTGACAGTGAAGTCAAATGTTCCTTTCAACTTCATGTTGAGGCGACCTTCGTGTTCGATGCCTGTTTGTTTAACAGATGCCTGACAGCGAGGTCAAATGTTGCTCTCAACTTCGTGTTGAGTCGGCCTTCGGGTTCGATGCACGTTTGTTTAACATATGCCTAACGGTGAGTTCAGATGATCTAATCAAGTTTGGGTTGAGCAACCCATCGGGTTCGATGCCTGTTTGTTTAACAGATGCATGACGATGAGGTCAGATGTTCTTCTCTACTTCGGGTTGAGCCGGCCTTCGGATTTGATGACTGTTTGTTTAACAGATGCTTGACAGTGAAGTGAAATGTTCCTTTCAACTTCATGTTGAACCGACCTTCGTGTTCGATGCCTGTTTGTTTAACAGATGCCTGACGGCGAGGTCAGATGTTGCTCTCAACTTCGTGTTGAGCCGACCTTCAGGTTCGATGAATGTTTGTTTAACAGATGCCTGACGGTGAGTTCAGATGATCTAATCAAGTTTGGGTTGAGCAGCCCATCGGGTTCGATGCCTGTTTGTTTAACAGATGCATGACGGTGAGGTCAGATGTTCTTCTCAACTTCAGGTTGAGCCGGCCTTCGGATTCGATGCCTGTTTGTTTAACAGATGCCTGACAGCAAGGTCTAATGTTCTTATCAACTTCGGTTTGAGCCGCCCTTCGGGTTCGATGCCTGTTTGTTTAACAGATGCCTGACGGTGAGGTCAGATGTTCTTCTCAACTTCGGGTTTAGCCGATCTTCGGATTTGATGACTGTTTGTTTAACAGATGCTTGACAGTGAAGTCAAATGTTCCTTTCAACTTCATGTTGAGGCGACCTTCGTGTTCGATGCCTGTTTGTTTAACAGATGCCTGACAGCGAGGTCAGATGTTGCTCTCAACTTCGCGTTGAGTCGGCCTTCGGGTTCGATGCACGTTTGTTTAACATATGCCTAACGGTGAGTTCAGATGATCTAATCAAGTTTGGGTTGAGCAGCCCATCGGGTTCGATGCCTGTTTGTTTAACAGATGCATGACGATGAGGTCAGATGTTCTTCTCTACTTCGGGTTGAGCCGGCCTTCGGGTTCGATGCCTGTTTATTTAACAGATGCCATACAGCGAGGTCTAATGTTCTTATCAACTTCGGGTTGAGCCGCCCTTCGTGTTCGATGCATGTTTGTTTAACAGATGCCAGACGGCGAGGTCAGATGTTCTTCTCAACTTCGGGTTTAGCCGGTCTTCGGATTTGATGACTGTTTGTTTAACAGATGCTTGACAGTGAAGTCAAACGTTCCTTTCAACTTCATGTTGAGCCGACCTTCGGGTTCGATGCCAGTTTATTTAACAGATGCCTGACGGCGAGGTCAGATGTTGCTCTCAACTTCGTGTTTAGCCGGCCTTCTGGTTCGATGCATGTCTGCTTAACAGATGCCTGACGGTGAGTCAGATGATCTAATCAACTTCGGGTTGACCCGCCCATCGGGTTCGATGCCTGTTTGTTTGACAGATGCCTGACGGTGAGGTCAGATGTTCTTCTTAACTTCGGGTTGAGCCAGCCTTCGGGTTTGATGCCTGTTTGTTTAACATATGCCTGTTTGTTTAACAGATGCCTGACAGCGAGGTCTAATGTTCTTATCAACTTCGGGTTGAGCCGCCCTTCGGGTTCGATGCCTGTTTGTTTAACAGATGCCTGACGGTGAGGTCAGATGTTCTTCTCAACTTCGGGTTTAGCGGGTCTTCGGATTTGATGACTGTTTGTTTAACAGATGCTTGACAGTAAAGTCAAATGTTCCTTTCAACTTCATGTTGAGCCGACCTTCGTGTTCGATGCCTGTTTGTTTAACAGATGCCTGACGGCGAGGTCAGATGTTGCTCTCAACTTCGTGTTGAGCCGGCCTTCGGGTTCGATGCATGTTTGTTTAACAGATGCCTGACGGTGAGTTCAGATGATCTAATCAAGTTTGGGTTGAGGAGCCCATCGGGTTCGATGCCTGTTTGTTTAACAGATGCATGACGGTGAGGTCAGATGTTCTTCTCAACTTCGGGTTGAGCCGGTCTTCGGGTTCGATGCCTGTTTGTTTAATAGATGTCTGACAGCAAGGTCTAATGTTCTTATCAACTTCGGGTTGAGCCAATCTTCGGATTTGATAACTGTTTGTTTAACAGATGCTTGATAGTCAAGTCAAATGTTCCTTTCAACTTCATGTTGAGCCGACCTTCGTGTTCGATGCCTGTTTGTTTAACAGATACCTGACGGCGAGGTCAGATGTTGCTCTCAACTTTGTGTTGAGCCAGCCTTCGGGTTCGATGCATGTTTGATTAACATATGCCTGACGGTGAGTTCAGATGATCTAATCAAGTTTGGGTTGAGCAACCCATAGAGTTCCATGCCTGTTTGTTTAACAGATGCATGACGATGCGGTCAAATGTTCTTCTCAACTTCGGGTTGTGCCGCCCTTCGGGTTCGATGTCTGTTTGTTTAACAGATGCCTGACAGCGAGGTCTAATGTTCTTATCAACTTAGGGTTGAGCCGGTCTTCGGATTTGATAACTGTTTGTTTAACAGATGCTTGACAGTGAAGTCAAATGTTCCTTTCAACTTCATGTAGAGCCGATCTTCGAGTTCGATGCCTGTTTGTTTAAAAGATGCCTGACGGCGAGGTTAGATGTTGCTCTCAACTTCGTGTTTAGCCGGCCTTCTGGTTCGATGCATATCTGCTTAACAGATGACTGACGGTGAGTCAGATCATCTAATCAACTTCAGGTTGAGCCGCCCTTCGGGTTCGATGCCTGTTTGTTTAACAGATGCCTGACGGTGAGGTCAGATGTTCTTCTCAACTTCGGGTTTAGCCGGTCTTCGGATTTGATAACTGTTTGTTTAACAGATGCTTGACAGTGAAGTCAAATGTTCCTTTCAACTTCGTGTTGAGCCGACCTTCGGGTTCGATGCCTATTTGTTTAACAGATTCCTGTTTATTTAAAAGATGCCTGACGGCGAGGTCAGATGTTGCTCTCAACTTCGTGTTGAGCCGGCCTTCGGGTTCGATGCATGTTTGTTTTACATATGCCTGATGGTGAGTTCAGATGATCTAATCAAGTTTGGGTTGAGCAGCCCATCGGGTTCGATGCCTGTTTGTTTAACAGATGCATGACGGTGAGGTCAGATGTTCTTCTCAACTTCGGGTTGAGCCGACCTTCGGGTTCGAAGCATGTTTGTTTAACAGATGCCTGACAGTGAGGTCTAGTGTTCTCATCAACTTCAGGTTGAGCCAGTCTTCGGATTTGATAACTGTTTGTTTAACAGATGCTTGATAGTGAAGTCAAATGTTCCTTTCAACTTCATGTTGAGCCGACCTTCGTGTTCGATGCCTGTTTGTTTAACAGATGCCTGGCGGCGAGGTCAGATGTTGCTCTCAACATCGTGTTGAGCCGACCTTCGGGTTCGATGCATGTTTGTTTATCAGATGCCTGACGGTGAGTTCAGATGATCTAATCAAATTTGGGTTGAGCAGCCCATCGGGTTCGATGCCTTTGTGTTTAACAGATGCATGACGGTGAGGTCAGATGTTCTTCTCAACTTCGGCTTGAGCTGGCCTTCGGGTTCGATGCCTGTTTGTTTAACAGATGCCTGACAGCGAGGCCTAATGTTCTTATCAACTTCGGGTTGAGCCGCCCTTCGCGTTCGATGCCTGTTTATTTAACAGATGCCTGACGGTGAGGTCAGATGTTTTTCTCAACTTCGGGTTTAGCCGGTCTACGGATTTAATAATTGTTTGTTTAACAGATGTTTGACAGTGAATTCAAATGTTCCTTTCAACTTCATGTTGAGCCGACCTTCGTGTTCGATGCCTGTTTGTTTAACAGATGCCTGACGGCGAGGTAAGATGTTGCTCTCAACTTTGTGTTGAGCCGGCCTTCGGGTTCGATGCATGTTTGTTTAACATATGCCTGACGTTGAGTTCAGATGATCTAATCAAGTTTGGGTTGAGCAGCCCATCGGGTTCCATGCCTGTTTGTTTAACAGATGCATGACGGTGAGGTCAGATGTTCTTCTCAACTTCGGGTTGAGCCGGCCTTCGGGTTCGATTCCTGTTTGTTTAACAGATGCCTGACAGCGAGGTCTAATGTTCTTATCAACTTCGGGTTCAGCCGGTCTTTGGATTTGATAACTGTTTGTTTAACAGATGCTTGACAGTGAAGTCAAATGTTCCTTTCAACTTCATGTTGAGCCGATCTTCGGGATCGATGCCTGTTTGTTTAACAGATTCCTGACGGCGAGGTCAGATGTTCCTCTCAACTTTGTGTTTAGCCGTCCTTCTGGTTCGATGCATGTCTGCTTAACAGATGCCTGACGGTGAGTCAGATGATCTAATCAACTTCAGGTTGAGCCGCCCTTCGGGTTCGATGCCTGTTTGTTTAACAGATGCCTGACGGTGAGGTCAGATTTTCTTCTCAACTTCGGGTTGAGCCGGTCTTCGGATTTGATGATTGTTTGCTTAACAGATGCTTGACAGTAAAGTCAAATGTTCCTTTCAACTTCATGTTGAGCCGACCTTCGGGTTCGATGCCTGTTTGTTTAACAGATGCCTGACGGCGAGGTCAGATGTTCCTCTCAACTTCGTGTTGAGCCGGCCTTCGAGTTTGATGGTTGTTTGTTTAATAGATGCCAGACGGCGAGGTCAGATGTACTTATCAACTTTGTGTTGAGCCGCCCACCGGGTTCGATGCCTGTTTGTTTAAGAGATGCCTGACGGTGACGTCCGATGTTCTTCTCAACTTCGGGTTGAGCCAGCCTTCGGGTTCGATGCTTGTTTGTTTAACAGATGCCAGACAGCGAGGTCTAATGTTCTTATCAATTTCGAGTTTGATGCCTGTTTGTTTAACAGATGCCTGACGGTGAGATCAGATGTTCTTCTCAACTTCGGGTTTAGTCGGTCTTCGGATTTGATGACTGTTTGTTTAACAGGTGCTTGACAGTGAAGTCAAATGTTCCTTTCAACTTCATGTTGAACCGACCTTCGGGTTCGATGCCTGTTTGTTTAACAGATGCCTGACGGCGAGGTCAGATGTTGCTCTCAACTTCGTGTTGAGCCGGCCTTCGGGTTCGATGCATGTTTGTTTAACATATGCCTGACGGTGAGTCAGATGATCTAATCAACTTCGAGTTGAGCCGCCCTTCGGGTTCGATGCCTATTTGTTTAACAGATGCCTGACGGTGAGGTCAGATTTTCTTCTCAACTTCGGGTTGAGCCGGTCTTCGGATTTGATGACTGTTTGTTTAAAAGATGCTTGACAGTGAAGTCAAATGTTCCTTTCAACTTCATGTTGAGCCGACCTTCGGGTTCGATGCCTATTTGTTTAACATATTCCTGACAGCGAGGTCAGATGTTCCTCTCAACTTCGTGTTGAGCCGACCTTCGGGTTCGATGCATGTTTGTTTAACAGATGCCTGACGGTGATGTCAGATGTTCTTATCAAATTTGGGTTGAGCCGCCCATCGGTTTCGATGCCTGTTTTTTTAACAGATGCCTGACGGTGAGGTCAGATGTTCTTCTGAACTTCGGGTTGAGGCGGCCTTCAGATTTAATGCCTGTTTGTTTAACATATGCTTGACAGTGAAGTCAATTGTTCCTCTCAACTTCATGTTGAGCCGACCTTCGGGTTCGATGCTCGTTTGTTTAACAGATGCCTGACAGCGAGGTCAAATGTTCTTCTCAACTTCCGGTTGAGCCGGCCTTCGGGTTCGATTCCTGTTTGTTTAACTAATGCTTGACAGCGAGGTCAGATGTTCTTCTCAACTTCGGCTTGAGCCGGCCTTCAAATTTGATGCCTGTTTGTTTAACAGATGCCTGACAGCAAGGTCAGATGTTCTTCTCAACTTCGTGTTGTACCGGCCTTCGGGTTCGATGCCTGTTTGTTTAACTAATGCTTGATGGAGAGGTCAGATGTTCCTCTCAACTTCAAGTTGAGCCACCCTTCGGGTTCGATGCCCGTTTGTTTAATAGATGTTTGATAGCGAGGTCAGATGTTCTTCTCAATTAAGGATTGAGACGGCCTTCGAGTTCGATGCCTGTTTGTTTAACAGATGCCTGACGGCGAGGTCAAATGTTCTTCTCAACTTCGAGATGAGTCGGCCTTCGGGTTCGATGCCTGTTTATTTAACAGATGCCTGACGGTGAGGTCTAATGTTCTTATCAACTTCAGGTTGAGCCGCCATTCGGGTTTGATGCAAGTTTGTTTAACAGATGCTTGACGGCGAGGTCAGATGCTCCTCTCAACTTCGTGTTGAGCCGGCCTTCGGGTTCGATGCATGTTTGTTTAACAGATTCCTGACGGCGAGGTCAGATGTTCTAATCAACTTTGGGTTGAGCCGCCCATCTGGTTAGATGCTTATTTTTTAAACAGATGCCTGACGGTGAGGTCAGATGTTCTTCTAAACTTCGAGTTGAGCCGACCTTCAGATTTGATGCCTGTTTGTTTAACAGATGCTTGACAGTGAAGTGAATTGTTCCTCTCAACTTCATGTTGAGCCGACCATCGGGTTCGATGCTCGTTTGTTTAACAGATGCCTTACGGCAAGATCAAATGTTCTTCTCAACTTCCGGTTGAGCCGGCCTTCGGGTTCGATTCCTGTTTGTTTAACTAATGCTTGACAACGAGGTCGGATGTTCTTCTCAACTTCGGCTTGAGTCATCCATCAAATCTGATGCCTGTTTGTTTAACAGATGCTTGACAGCAAGGTCAGATGTTCTTCTCAACTTCGTGTTGAGCCGGCCTTCGGGTTCGATGCCTGTTTGTTTAACAGATGTTTGACAGTGAGGTCAGATGTTCTTCTCAATTAAGGATTGAGACGGCCTTCGGGTTCGATGCCTGTTTGTTTAACAGATGCCTGACGGCGAGGTTAAATGTTCTTCTCAACTTCGGGATGAGTCGGCCTTCGGGTTCGATGCCTGTTTGTTTAACAGATTCCTGACGATGAGGTTTAATGTTCTTATCAACTTCGGGTTGAGCCGCCATTCGGGTTTGATGCCTGTTTGTTTAAAAGATGCCTGACGGCGTGGTCAGATGTTCCTCTCACCTTTGTGTTGAGCCGGCCTTCGGGTTCGATGCATGTTTGTTTAACAGATGCCTGAATGTGAGGTCAGATGTTCTTCTCAACTTCGGGTTGAGCCGGCCTTCAGATTTGATGCCTGTTTGTTTAACAGATGCTTGACAGTGAAGTCAATTGTTCCCCTCAACTTCATGTTGAGCCGGTCTTCGGGTTAGATGCCTGTTTGTTTAACAGATGTTCCTCTCAACTTCGGGTTGAGCTGGCCTTCGGGTTCGATGCCTGTTTGTTTAACAGATGCCTGAGGGCGAGGTCTAATGTTTTTATCAACTTCGGGTTGAGGCGCCCTTCGGGTTCGATTCCTGTTTGTTTAACATATGCCTGACGGTGAGGTCAGACGTTCTTCTCAACATCGGGTTGAACCGACTTTCAGATTTGCTGCCTGTTTGTTTAACAAATGCTTGACAGTGATATCAAATGTTCCTCTCAATGTCATTTTGAGCCGACCTTCGGGTTCGATGTCTGTTTGTTTAACAGATGCGTGACAGAGAGGTCAGATGTTCCTCTCAACTTCGTGTTGAGCCGGCCTTCGAATTTGATGCCTGTTTGTTTAACAGATGTCTAACGGTGAGGTCAGATGTTCTTCTGAACTTCGGGTTGAGCCGGCCTTTAGGTTCAATGCCTGTTTGTTTAACAGATGCCTGGAGGCTAGGTCAGATGTTCTTCTCAAATTCAGGTTGAGCCGGCCTTCAGTTTTGATTCCTGTTTGTTTAACTTATGCCTGACAGTGAGGTCGGATGTTCTTCACAACTTCGGCTTGAATCGGCCATCAAATTCGATGCTTGTTTGTTTAACAGATGCCTGAGAGCGAGGTCAGATGTTCTTCTCAACTTCATGTTGTACCGGCCTTCGGTTTCGATGCCTATTTGTTTAACTAATGCCTGATGGGGAGGTGAGATGTTCCTTTCAACTTCATGTTGAGACGGCCTTCGGGATCGATGCCTTTTTGTTTAACAGATGTTTGACGGCGAGGTCAGATGTTCTTCTCAACTACGGGTTGAGCCGGTCTTCGGATTTGATGACTGTTTGTTTAACAGATGCTTGACAGTGAAGTCAAATGTTCCTCTCAACTTCATGTTGAGCCGAACTTCGGGTTCGATGCCTATTTGTTTAACAGATGCCTGACGACGAGGTCAAATGTTCCTCTCAACTTCGTGTTGAGCCAGCCTTCGGGTTCGATGCCTAACGGCGAGGTCAGATGTTCTTATCAACTTTGGGTTGAGCCGCTCATCAGGTTCGATGCCTGTTTGTTAAACAGATGCCTGACACTGAGGTCAGATGTTCTTCTCAACTTCCGGTTTAGCAGGCCTTTGGTTTTGATGCCTGTTTGTTTAACAGATGCTTGACAGTGAAGTCAAATGTTCCTCCCAACTTCATGTTGAGCCGACCTTCGGGTTCAATGCCTGTTTGTTTAATAGATGCCTGACGGCGAGGTCAGATGTTCCTCTCAACTTTGTGTTGAGCCGGTCTTCGGGTTCGATACCTGTTTGTTTAACAGATGCCTAACGGTGAGGTCTAATGTTCTTATCAACTTCCGGTTGAGCCGCCCTTCAGGTTCGATGTCTGTTTGTTTAACAGATGCCTGACAGTGAGGTCAGATGTTCTTCTCAACATCGGGTTGAGCCGACTTTTGGATTTGTTGCCTTTTTGTTTAACAAATGCTTGACAGTTAGATCAAACGTTCCTCTCAACTTCATGTTGAGCCGACCTTCAGGTTCGATGCATGTTTGTTTAACATATGCCTGACAGCAAGGTCAGATGTTCCTCTCAACTTCCTGTTGAGCCGGCCTTCGAATTTGATGCCTGTTTGTTTAACAGATGCCAAACGGAAAGGTCAGATGTTCTTCTCAACTTCGGGTTGAGTCGGCCTTCGGGTTCCACACCTTTTTGTTTAAGATATGCCTGACGGCGAGGTCAGATGTTCTTCTCAACTTCATGTTGAGCCGACCTTCGTATTCGATGCTTGTTTGGTTAACAGATGCCTGACGGCAAGGTCAAATGTTCCTCTCATCTTCGGGTTGAGGCTCCCTTCGGGTTCGATGCATGTTTGTTTAACAAATGGCTGACATCAAGGTCTAATGTTCTTATTAAGTTCGGATTTAGCCGCCCTTCGGGTTCGATGCCTGTTTGTTTAACAAATGCCTGACGATGAGGTCAGATGTTCTTCTCAACATCCGATTTAGACGACTTTCGGATTCGCTGCCTGTTTGTTTAACAGATGCTTGACAGTGAGATCAAATGATCCTCTCAACTTCATGTTGAGCCGACCATCGGGTTCGATGCCTGACGGCGAGGTCAAATGTTCCTCTTAACTTCGTGTTGAGCCGGCCTTCGGGTTTGATGTCTGTTTGTTTAACAGATGCCAAACGGCAAGTTCAGATGTTCTTCTCAACATCGGGTTGAGCCGACCTTTGGGTTCGATGCCTGTTTGTTTAACAGATGCCTGGCAGCTAGGTCAGATGTTCTTTTCAAATTCGGGTTGAGCCGGCCTTCGGGTTCGATTCCTGTTTGTTTAACTAATGCTTGACAGCGAGGTCAGATGTTCTTCTCAACTTCGGCTTGGGTAATTCATCAAATTCGATGCCTGTGTGTTTAACAGATGCCTGACAGCAAGGTCAGATGTTCTTCTCAACTTCGTGTTGTATCGGCCTTCCGGTTCGATGCCTATTTGTTTAACTAATGCCTGATGGGGAGGTCAGATGTTCCTCTTAACTTCAAGTTGAGCCGGCCTTCGGGTTCGATGCCTGTTTGTTTAACAAATGTTTGACAGCGAGGTCAGATGTTCTTCTCAATTAAGGATTGAGACGACCTTCGGGTTCGATGCCTGTTTGTTTAATAGATGCCTGACAGCGAGGTCAAATGTTCTTCTCAACTTCGGGATGAGTCGGCCTTCGGGTTCGATGCCTATTTGTTTAACAGATGCCTGACGGCGAGGTCAGATGCTCCTCTCAACTTCGTGTTGAGCTGGCCTTCGGGTTCGATGCATGTTTGTTTAACAGCTGCCTGACAGCGAGGTCAGATGTTCTTATCAACTTTGGGTTGAGCCGCCCATCTGGTTAGATGCGTGTTTTTTTAACAGATGCCTGACGGTGAGGTCAGATGTTCTTCTCAACTTCGAGTTGAGCCGGCCTTCAGATTTGATGCCTGTTTGTTTAACAGATGCTTGACAGTGAAGTGAATTGTTCCTCTCAACTTCATTTTGAGCCGACCATCGGGTTCGATGCTCGTTTGTTTAACAGACGCCTGACGGCGAGATCAAATGTTCTTCTCAACTTCCGGTTGAGCCGGCCTTCGGGTTTGATTCCTGTTTGTTTAACTAATGCTTGACAGCGAGGTCGGATGTTCTTCTCAACTTCGGCTTGAGTCATCCATCAAATCAGATGCCTGTTTGTTTAACAGATGCCTGTTTGTTTAACAGATGCCTGACAGCAAGGTCATATGTTCTTCTCAACTTCGTGTTGTGTCGGCCTTCAAGTTCGATGCCTGTTTGTTTAACTAATGCCTGATGGGGAGGTCAGATGTTCCTTTCAACTTCAATTTGAGCCGGCCTTCGGGTTCAATGCCTGTTTGTTTAACAGATGTTTGACAGCGAGGTCAGATGTTCTTCTCAATTAAGGTTTGAGACGGCCTTCGGGTTCGATGCCTGTTTGTTTAACAGATGCCTGACAGCGAGGTCAAATGTTCTTCTCAACTTCGGGATGAGTCGGCCTTCGGGTTCGATGCCTATCTGTTTAACAGATGCCTGACGGTGAGGTCTAATGTTCTTATCAACTTCGGGTTGAGCCGCCATTCGGGTTTGATGCCTGTTTGTTTAACAAATGCCTGACAATGAGGTCAGATGTTCTTCTCAACTTCGTGTTGAGCCGGCCTTCGGGTTCGATGCATGTTTGTTTAACAGATGCCTGACGGTGAGGTCAGATGTTCTTCTCAACTTCGGGTTGAGCCGGCCTTCATATTTCATGCCTGTTTGTTTAACTGATGCTTGACAGTGAAGTCAATTGTTCCTCTCAACTTCATGTTGAGCCGGTCTTCGGGTTCGATGCTTGTTTGTTTAACAGATGCCTGACGGAGAGGTCAAATGTTCTTCTCAACTTCGGGTTGAGCTGGCCTTCGGGTTCGATGCCTGTTTGTTTAACAGATGCCTGACGGCGAGGTCAGATGCTCCTCTCAACTTCGTGTTGAGCTGGCCTTCGGGTTCGATGCATGTTTGTTTAACAGCTGCCTGACAGCGAGGTCAGATGTTCTTATCAACTTTGGGTTGAGCCGCCCATCTGGTTAGATGCGTGTTTTTTTAACAGATGCCTGACGGTGAGGTCAGATGTTCTTCTCAACTTCGAGTTGAGCCGGCCTTCAGATTTGATGCCTGTTTGTTTAACAGATGCTTGACAGTGAAGTGAATTGTTCCTCTCAACTTCATTTTGAGCCGAACATCGGGTTCGATGCTCGTTTGTTTAACAGACGCCTGACGGCGAGATCAAATGTTCTTCTCAACTTCCGGTTGAGCCGGCCTTCGGGTTTGATTCCTGTTTGTTTAACTAATGCTTGACAGCGAGGTCGGATGTTCTTCTCAACTTCGGCTTGAGTCATCCATCAAATCAGATGCCTGTTTGTTTAACAGATGTCTGTTTGTTTAACAGATGCCTGACAGCAAGGTCATATGTTCTTCTCAACTTCGTGTTGTGTCGGCCTTCAAGTTCGATGCCTGTTTGTTTAACTAATGCCTGATGGGGAGGTCAGATGTTCCTTTCAACTTCAATTTGAGCCGGCCTTCGGGTTCAATGCCTGTTTGTTTAACAGATGTTTGACAGCGAGGTCAGATGTTCTTCTCAATTAAGGTTTGAGACGGCCTTCGGGTTCGATGCCTGTTTGTTTAACAGATGCCTGACAGCGAGGTCAAATGTTCTTCTCAACTTCGGGATGAGTCGGCCTTCGGGTTCGATGCCTATCTGTTTAACAGATGCCTGACGGTGAGGTCTAATGTTCTTATCAACTTCGGGTTGAGCCGCCATTCGGGTTTGATGCCTGTTTGTTTAACAAATGCCTGACAATGAGGTCAGATGTTCTTCTCAACTTCGTGTTGAGCCGGCCTTCGGGTTCGATGCATGTTTGTTTAACAGATGCCTGACGGTGAGGTCAGATGTTCTTCTCAACTTCGGGTTGAGCCGGCCTTCATATTTCATGCCTGTTTGTTTAACTGATGCTTGACAGTGAAGTCAATTGTTCCTCTCAACTTCATGTTGAGCCGGTCTTCGGGTTCGATGCTTGTTTGTTTAACAGATGCCTGACGGAGAGGTCAAATGTTCTTCTCAACTTCGGGTTGAGCTGGCCTTCGGGTTCGATGCCTGTTTGTTTAACAGATGCCTGACGGCGAGGTCAGATGCTCCTCTCAACTTCGTGTTGAGCTGGCCTTCGGGTTCGATGCATGTTTGTTTAACAGCTGCCTGACAGCGAGGTCAGATGTTCTTATCAACTTTGGGTTGAGCCGCCCATCTGGTTAGATGCGTGTTTTTTTAACAGATGCCTGACGGTGAGGTCAGATGTTCTTCTCAACTTCGAGTTGAGCCGGCCTTCAGATTTGATGCCTGTTTGTTTAACAGATGCTTGACAGTGAAGTGAATTGTTCCTCTCAACTTCATTTTGAGCCGACCATCGGGTTCGATGCTCGTTTGTTTAACAGACGCCTGACGGCGAGATCAAATGTTCTTCTCAACTTCCGGTTGAGCCGGCCTTCGGGTTTGATTCCTGTTTGTTTAACTAATGCTTGACAGCGAGGTCGGATGTTCTTCTCAACTTCGGCTTGAGTCATCCATCAAATCAGATGCCTGTTTGTTTAACAGATGCCTGTTTGTTTAACAGATGCCTGACAGCAAGGTCATATGTTCTTCTCAACTTCGTGTTGTGTCGGCCTTCAAGTTCGATGCCTGTTTGTTTAACTAATGCCTGATGGGGAGGTCAGATGTTCCTTTCAACTTCAATTTGAGCCGGCCTTCGGGTTCAATGCCTGTTTGTTTAACAGATGTTTGACAGCGAGGTCAGATGTTCTTCTCAATTAAGGTTTGAGACGGCCTTCGGGTTCGATGCCTGTTTGTTTAACAGATGCCTGACAGCGAGGTCAAATGTTCTTCTCAACTTCGGGATGAGTCGGCCTTCGGGTTCGATGCCTATCTGTTTAACAGATGCCTGACGGTGAGGTCTAATGTTCTTATCAACTTCGGGTTGAGCCGCCATTCGGGTTTGATGCCTGTTTGTTTAACAAATGCCTGACAATGAGGTCAGATGTTCTTCTCAACTTCGTGTTGAGCCGGCCTTCGGGTTCGATGCATGTTTGTTTAACAGATGCCTGACGGTGAGGTCAGATGTTCTTCTCAACTTCGGGTTGAGCCGGCCTTCATATTTCATGCCTGTTTGTTTAACTGATGCTTGACAGTGAAGTCAATTGTTCCTCTCAACTTCATGTTGAGCCGGTCTTCGGGTTCGATGCTTGTTTGTTTAACAGATGCCTGACGGAGAGGTCAAATGTTCTTCTCAACTTCGGGTTGAGCTGGCCTTCGGGTTCGATGCCTGTTTGTTTAACAGATGCCTGAGGGCGACGTCTAATATTCTTATCAACTTCGGGTTGAGCCGCCCTTCGGGTTCGATTTCTGTTTGTTTAACATATGCCTGACGGTGAGGTCAGATGTTCTTCTCAACATCGGGTTGAGCCGACTTTCGGATTTGCTGCCTGTTTGTTTAACAGATGCTTGACAGTGATATCAAATGTTCCTCTCAACGTCATGTTGAGCCGACCTTCGGGTTCGATGTCTGTTTGTTTAACAGATGCCTGACAGAGAGGGCAGATGTTCCTCTCAACTTCGTGTTGAGCCGGCCTTCGGATTTGATGCCTGTTTGTTTAACAGATGTCAAACAGCGAGGTCAGATGTTCTTCTGAACTTCGGGTTGAGTCGGCCTTTGGGTTTAATGCCTGTTTGTTTAACAGATGCCTGGAGGCTAGGTCAGATGTTCTTCTAAAATTCGGGTTGAGCCGACCTTCAGTTTTGATTCCTATTTGTTTAACTTATGCCTGACAGCAAGGTCGGATGTTCTTCTCAACTTCGGCTTGAGTCGGCCATCATATTCGATGCTTGTTTGTTTAACAGATGCTTGACAGCGAGGTCAGATGTTCTTCTCAAATTCATGTTGGGCCGGCCTTCAGTTTCGATGCCTATTTTTTTAACTAATGCCTGATGGGGAGGTGAGATGTTCCTCTCAACTTCATGTTGAACCGGCCTTCAGGTTCGATGCCTTTTTGTTTAACAGATGTTTGACGGCGAGGTCAAATATTCTTATCAACTTCGGGTTGAGCCGCCCTTCGGGTTCGATGCCTGTTTGTTTAACAGATGCCTGGCGGTGAGGTCAGAGGTTCTTCTCAACTACGGGTTGAGCCGGTCTTCGGATTTGATGACTGTTTGTTTAACAGATGCTTGACAGTGAAGTCAAATGTTCCTCTCAACTTCATGTTGAGCCGACCTTCGGGTTCGATGCCTATTTGTTTAACAGATGCATGACGGCGAGGTCAAATGTTCCTCTCAACTTCGTGTTAGGCCGGCCTTCGGGTTCGATGCCTAACGGCGAGGTCAGATGTTCTTATCAACTTTGGGTTGAGTCGCCCATCAGGTTCGATGCCTGTTTGTTTAACAGATTCCTGACGTGAGGTCAGATGTTCTTCTCAACTTCCGGTTTAGCAGGCCTTTGGATTTGATGCCTGTTTGTTTAATAGATGCTTGACAGTGAATTCAAATGTTCCTCTCAACTTCATGTTGAGCCGACCTTCGGGTTCGATGCCTGTTTGTTTAATAGATTCCTGACGGCGAGGTCAGATGTTCCTCTCAACTTCCTGTTGAGCCGGTCTTCGGGTTCGATACCTGTTTGTTTAACAGATGCCTGACGGCAAGGTCAGATGTTCCTCTTAACTTCGGGTTGAGCCGGCCTTCGGGTTCCACACCTTTTTGTTTAACAGATGCCTAACGGCGAGGTCAGATGTTCTTCTCAACATCGGGTTGAGCCGGCCTTCAGATTTGATGCCTGTTTGTTTAACAGATGCTTGACAGTGAAGTCAATTGTTCCTCTCAACTTCATGTTGAGCCGACCTTCGTATTCGATGCTTGTTTGGTTAACAGATGCCTGACGACAAGGTCAAATGTTCCTCTCATCTTCGGGTTGAGCCGCCCTTTGGGTTCGATACATGTTTGTTTAACAGATGTCTGACAGCAAGGTCTAATGTTCTTATTAACTTCGGGTTGAGCCGCCCTTCGGGTTCGATGCCTTTTTGTTTAACAAATACCTGACGATGAGGTCAGATGTTCTTCTCAACATCGGATTGAGACGACTTTTAGATTTGCTGCCTGTTTGTTTAACAGATGCTTGACAATGAGATCAAATGTTCCTCTCAACTTCATGTTGAGCCGACCATCGGGTTCGATGCCTGACGGCGAGGTCAGATGTTCCTCTCAACTTCGTGTTGAGTCGGCCTTTGGGTTTGATGTCTGTTTGTTTAAGAGATGCCAAACGGCAAGTTCAGATGTTCTTCTCAACATCGGGTTGAGCCGACCTTTGGGTTCGATGCCTGTTTTCTTATCAAATGCCTGGGAGCTAGGTCAAATGTTCTTTTCAAATTCGGGTTAAGCCGGCCTTCGGGTTCGATTCCTATTTGTTTACCTAATGCTTGACATCGAGGTCAGATGTTCTTCTCAACTTCGGATTGAGTCATCCATCAAATTCGATGCCTGTTTGTTTAACAGATGCCTGACAGCAAGTACAAATGTTCTTCTCAACATCGTGTTGTACCGGCCTTCGGGTTCGATGCTTGTTTGTTTAACTAATGCCTTATGGGGAGGTCAGATGTTCCTCTCAACTTCAAGTTGAGTCAGCCTTCGAGTTCGATTCCTGTTTGTTTAACAGATATTTGACGGCGAGGTCAGATATTCTTTTCAATTAAGGATTGAGACGGTCTTCGGGTTCGATGCCTGTTTGTTTAACAGATGCCTGAAGGAGAGGTCAAATGTGCTTCTCAACTTCGGGTTGAGCTGGCCTTCGGGTTCGATGCCTGTTTGTTTAACAGATGCCTGAGGGCGAGGTCTAATGTTCTAATCAACTTTTGGCTGAGCCGCCCTTCGGGTTCGATTCCTGTTTGTTTAACAGATGCCTGACAGTGAGGTCAGATGTTCTTCTCAACTTCGGGTTGAGCCGGCCTTCAGATTTCATGCCTGTTTGTTTAACAAATGCTTGAAAGTGAAGTCAATTGTTCCTCTCAACTTCATGTTGAGCCGGTGTTCGGGTTCGATGCCTGTTTATTTAACAGATGCCTGACGGAGAGGTCAAATGTTCTTCTCAACTTCGGGTTGAGCCGGCCTTCGGGTTCGATGCCTGTTTGTTTAACAGAAACCTGGCGGCTAGGTCAGATATTCTTCTCAAATTCGGGTTGAACCGGCCTTCGGGTTCGATTGCTGTTTGTTTAACTAATGCCTGACAGCGAGGTTGGATGTTCTTCTCAACTTCGACTTGAGTCGGCCATCCAATTCGATTGCTGTTTGTTTAACAGATGCCTGAAAGCGAGGTTAGATATTCTTTTCAACTTCGTGTTGTGCCGGCCTTCGGTTTCGATGCCTGTTTGTTTAACTAATGCCTGATGGGGAAGTCAGATGTTCCTCTCAACTTCATGTTGAGTCGGCCTTCGGGTTCGATGCCTGTTTGTTTAACAGATGTTTGACGGCAAGGTCAAATGTTCTTCTCAATTAAGGATTGAGACGGCCTTCGGGTTCGATGCATGTTTGTTTAACAGATGCCTGACGGCGAGGTCAGATGTTCTTCTCAACTTCGGGTTGAGCCGGCCTTCAGATTTCATGCCTGTTTGTTTAACAGATGCTTGACAGTGAAGTCAATTGTTCCTCTCAACTTCATGTTGAGCCGGTGTTCGGGTTCGATGCCTGTTTATTTAAGAGATGCCTGACGGAGAGGTCAAATGTTCTTCTCAACTTCGGGTTGAGCCGGCCTTCGGGTTCGATGCCTGTTTGTTTAACAGATACCTGGCGGCTAGGTCAGATATTCTTCTCAAATTCGGGTTGAGCCGGCCTTCGGGTTCGATTGCTGTTTGTTTAACTAATGCCTGACAGCGAGGTTGGATGTTCTTCTCAACTTCGACTTGAGTCGGCCATCAAATTCGATTGCTGTTTGTTTAACAGATGCCTGACAGCGAGGTCAGATATTCTTTTCAACTTCGTGTTGTGCCGGCCTTCGGTTTCGATGCCTGTTTGTTTAACTAATGCCTGATGGGGAAGTCAGATGTTCCTCTCAACTTCATGTTGAGTCGGCCTTCGGGTTCGATGCCTGTTTGTTTAATAGATGTTTGACGGCAAGGTCAAATGTTCTTCTCAATTAAGGATTGAGTCGGCCTTCGGGTTCGATGCCTATTTGTTTAACAAATTCCAGACGACAAGGTCTAATGTTCTTATCAACTTCGAGTTGAGCCGCGCATCGGGTTCGATTCCTGTTTGTTTAACAGATGCCTGACGGTGAGGTCAGATGTTCTTCTCAACTTCGGGTTGAGCCTGTCTTTGGATTTGATGACTGTTTGTTTAACAGATGCTTGACAGTGAAGTCAAATGTTCCTCTCAACTTCATGTTGAGCCGACGTTCGGGTTCGATGCCTGTTTGTTTAACAGATGCCTGACGGCGAGGTCAGATGTTCTTCTCAACTTCGGGTTGAGCCGGCCTTTGGGTTCGATGCCTGTTTGTTTAACAGATGCCTGGCGGCTAAGTCAGATGTTCTTCTCAAATTCGGGTTGAGCCGACTTTCGGGTTCGATTCCTGTTTGTTTAACTAATACCTGACAGCGAGGTCGTATGTTCTTCTCAACTTCTGCTTGAGTAGGCCATCAAATTCGATGCATGTTTGTTTAACAGATGCCTGACAGCGAGGTAAGATGTTCCTCTAAACTTCGTGTTGCGCCGGCCTTCGGGTTCGATGCCTATTTGTTTAACAAATGCCAGACGACAAGGTCTAATGTTCTTATCAACTTCGAGTTGAGCCGCCCGTCGGGTTCGATTCCTGTTTGTTTAACAGATGCCTGACAGTGAGGTCAGATGTTATTCTTAACTTCGGGTTGAGCCGCCATTCGGGTTCGATGCCTGTTTGTTTAACAGATGCCTGACAGCGAGGTCTAATGTTCTTATCAACTTCGGGTTGAGCCGCCCTTTGGATAGGATGCCTATTTGTTTAACAGATGCCTGTTTCTTTAACTAATGCCTGACAGCAAGGTCGGATGTTTTTCTCAACTTCGGCTTGAGTAGGCCATCAAATTCGATGCCTGTTTGTTTAACAGATGCCTGACAGCGAGGTCAGATGTTCTTCTGAACTTCGTGTTGCGCCGGCCTTCGGTTTCGATGCCTGTTTGTTTAACTAATGCCTGATGGGGAGGTCATATGTTCTCCTCAACTTCATGTTGAGCCGTCCTTCGGGTTCGATGCCTGTTTGTTTAACAGATGTTTGACGACGAGGTTAAATGTTCTTCTCAATTAAGGATTGAGACGACCTTCGGGTTCGACGCCTGTTTCTTTAACAGATGCCTGACAGCAAGGTCAAATGTTCCTCTCAACTTCGGGTTGAGCCGCCATTCGGGTTCGATGCTTGTTTGTTTAACAGATGCCTGACGGTGAGGTCTAATGTTCTTATCAACTTCGGGTTGAGCCGCCCTTCGGGTTTGATGCCTGTTTGTTTAATAGATGCCTGACGGTGAGGTCAGATGTTCTTCTCAACATCGGGTTGAGGCAGTCTTCGGATTTGATGACTGTTTGTTTAACAGATGCTTGTCAGTGAAGTCAAATGTTCCTCTCAACTTCATGTTGAGCCGACCTTCGGGTTCGATGCCTGTTTGTTTAACAGATGCCTGACAGCGAGGTCAGATGTTCTTCTCAACTTCGGGTTGAGCCGGCCTTTGGGTTTGATGTCTTATTGTTTAACAGATGCCTGGCGGCTAGGTCAGATGTTCTTCTCAAATTCGGGTTGAGCCGGCCTTCGGGTTCGATTCCTGTTTGTTTAACTAATGCCTGACAGCGAGGTCAGATGTTCTTCTCAACTTCGGCATGAGTAGGCCATCAAATTCGATGCCTGTTTGTTTAACAGATGCCTGACAGCGAGGTCAGATATTCTTCTCAACTTTGGGTTGAGTCGCCCATCAAATTCGATGCCTGTTTGTTTAACTAATGCTTGATGGGGAGGTCAGATGTTCTTCTCAACTTCGGGTTGAGTCGGCCTTCGGGTTTGATTCTTGTTTGTTTAACAAATGTTTGACAACAAGGTGAAATGTTCTTCTCAATTAAGGATTGAGACGGCCTTCGGGTTCGATGCCAGTTTGTTTAACAGATGCCTGACGGCGAGGTCAAATGTTCTTCTCAACTTCGGGTTGAGCCGCCATTCGGGTTCGATGCCTGTTTGTTTAACAGATGCCTGACAACGAGGTTTAATGTTCTTATCAACTTCGGGTTGAGCCGCCCTTGGGTTCAATGCCTATTTGTTTAACAGATGCCTGGCGGCTAGGTCAGATGTTCTTCTCAAATTCGGGTTGAGCCGGCCTTCGGATTTGATGACTGTTTGTTTAATAGATGCTTGACAATGAAGTCAAATGTTCCTCTAAACTTCATGTTGAGCCGACCTTCGGGTTCGATGCCTGTTTGTTTAACAGATGCCTGACAGCGAGGTCAGATGTTCCTCTCAACTTCGTGTTTAGCCGACCTTCGGGTTCGATGCCTCTTTGTTTAACAGATGCCTAACAGCGAGGTCAGATGTTCTTCTCAACTTCGGGTTTATCCGGCCTTTGGATTTGATGCCTGTTTGTTAAACAGATGCTTGACAGTGAAGTCAAATGTTCCTCTCAACTTAATGTTGAGCCGACCTTCGGTTTCGATACCTGTTTGTTTAACAGATGCCTGACGGCGAGTTCAGATGTTCCTCTCAACTTTGTGTTAAGCCGGTCTTCGGAATCGATACCTGTTTGTTTAACAGATGCCTGACGGCGAGGTCTAATGTTCTTATCATCTTCCGGTTGAGCCGCCCTTCGGGATCGATGCCTGTTTGTTTAACAGAGGCTTGACGGTGAGGTCAGATGTTCTTCTCAACTTCGAGTTGAGTCTCCCATCAAATTCAGTGCCTGTTTGTTTAACTAATGCTTGATGGGGAGGTCAGATGTTCCTCTGAACTTCATGTTGAGCTGGCCTTCGGGTTCGATTCTTGTTTGTTTAACAAATGTTTGACGGCGAGGTCAAATGTTCTTCTCAATTAAGGATTGAGACGGCCTTCGGGTTCGATGCCAGTTTGTTTAACAGATGCCTGACAACGAGGTCTAATGTTGTTATCAACTTCGGGTTGAGCCGCCCTTTGGGTTCGATGCCTATTTGTTTAACAGATGCCTGGCGGCTAGGTCAGATGTTCTTCTCAAATTCGGGTTGAGCCGGCCTTCGGATTAGATACCTGTTTGTTTAACAGATGCTTGACAGTGAAGTCAAATGTTCCTCTCAACTTCATGTTGAGCCAACCTTCGGGTTCGATGCCTGTTTGTTTAACAGATGCCTGGCGGCTAGGTCAGATGTTCTTCTCAAATTCGGGTTGAGCCGGCCTTCGGGTTCGATTCCTGTTTATTTAACTAATGCCTGACAACGAGGTCGGATGTTCTTCTCAACTTCGGCTTGAGTAAGCCATCAAATTCGATGCCTGTTTGTTTAACAGATGCCTGACAGCGAGGTTAGATATTCTTCTTATCTTCGGGTTGAGTCGCCCATAAAATTCGATGCCTGTTTGTTTAACTAATGCTTGATGGGGAGGTCAGATGTTCCTCAGAACTTTATGTTGAGCCGGCCTTCGAGTTCAATGCTTGTTTGTTTAAGAAATGTTTGACGGCGAGGTCAAATGTTCTTCTCAATTAAGGATTGAGACGGCCTTCGGGTTCGATGCCAGTTTGTTTAACAGATGCCTGACGGCGAGGTCAAATGTTCTTCTCAACTTCGGGTTGAGCCGCCATTCGGGTTCGATGCCTGTTTGTTTAACAGATGCCTGACAGCGAGGTCTAATGTTCCTATCAACTTCGGGTTGAGCCGCCCTTTGGGTTCGATGCCTATTTGTTTAACAGATGCCTGGCGGCTGGGTCAGATGTTCTTCTCAAATTCGGGTTGAGCCGGCCTTCGGGTTCGATTCCTGTTTATTTAACTAATGCCTGACAGCGAGGTCGGATGTTCTTCTCAACTTCGGCTTGAGTAGGCCATCAAATTTGATGTCTGTTTGTTTAACAGATGCCTGACAGCGAGATTAGATATTCTTCTCATCTTCGGGTTGAGTCGCCCATCAAATTCGATGCCTGTTTGTTTAACTAATGCTTGATGGGGAGGTCAGATGTTCCTCAGAACTTCATGTTGTGCCGGCCTTCGAGTTCGATGCTTGTTTGTTTAACATATGTTTGACGGCGAGGTCAAATGTTCTTCTCAATTAAGGATTGAGACGGCTGTCGCTTGCGCGAAAATAAGGTGCCGGCATGACAGAAGAGTCGCCACCTTTCGTTATTTATCCCTCAGAGCGGGAAAGGAAACGATCGGAAAAACCTGACGAAAAAGGGCAAGACAAGGTCATCGCAACCATTGTCTGGGTTCGGGAGTCGGTTACGCAAGGGGAAGGTATTAGCACCCCTCACGTCCGTCGTACTCGACGGGATCCTCGCTTGTTTGTTTACTTGGACGGGTTGGTTATAATCTATCTACCTATCAAGGCTGGCTGAAAAAGAAAAAGAAAAATGACTCAGCAAAGCGTCGCACTTTATGCCTACGTATTCTCATCAGAGAATGAGAAATCAGAGTCAACGTAGTTCGGCTAACTACGGGTGAAGGTTGAAGGTTGCTCGCTAGGATATCGCATCCTATGCCTACGTACTTCCACACGGCATGGAAGATCAGAGCAAACGTAGTTCGGGAAACTACGGGTTATCTCCTGAAAGAAGTGTTTTTTATTGTGTTTGCGATCTCAATCGCACTAGAGACTATGACCTGAGAGGGAATACGTCCTTTCTCAGATAGCTTAAGGCTCGTAACGTACGAAAGAAATCATTCATGATTACTGTATCTTAAACTGCTTTGAGATGAGAAGAGAGCCAGCCCAACTAGGAGGGAGACTATCAAGTCCTACTGTTATCATGCCATGGATTCATCCTATGGTTGAGGTTTAAACAGGGAACTCCTAGATGTTGTCATGCATAGGTTTCAACCTAAAAGTCTATCATCAAATCCTTATCAAAGGAAATGAGAGTCCTAAGGGATCATATCAATGATACACCAAAACAGACAAAAGCATCAGCTTTAACAGTAAAATGCATGCAATGCAAGTGAGGGAGGAAATGTGTGTGGGGCTTCAGCCTCCACAAGCTCGTCTCGACCTCAAGCCAGTCATGAAATAACGGTAATCATACTGAAGATAATCAACATGCTATCAAGCAATATCAGATAAAAGAAATGAAGTGCCATCAGGCAAACAAAACACAAGCTTGAGAAAGAATCATCTATTCTCTAATCCTAACCCTAACACAGAATCTGAATCAAAATGAAAGCAAAGCCCTAAAGCAAAACCTAACCAAAAGAGAAAACAATCCCAATCTTCAAGCTTCAAAACAAGCTTACCAAAGAAAGGGAGCTAAGTAAGCAGACTCATAGTGTCTTCCTCAGGAAAGCACTAGGAGGTGTATACTCAGGAGTCATACCCTATGTGGCTCAACCACTGTGATCAGTTTATATTCCTCCTCAGGAGAAACTAAACTCACAAGCAGGCTCCAACATCACTGGATATTTAGGAAATCCTATCTGAACTAGTGGAACTAAGTGAATAGACCCATAGGACCTTCCTCAGGAAAGTACTAGGAGGCTTCCACTTAGGAGGTGTATCCTATATGGCTCAACAACTGTGATCAGTTTACATTCCTCCTCAGGAGAAATTAAACTCACAAGTTGGCTCCAACATCATTGGATACTTGAGAAATCCTAGATAAACTAAGGGAACTAAGCGAATAGACCCATAGGACCTTCCTCAGGAAAGTACTAGGAGGCTTCCACTTAGGAATTGTATCCCATGTGGCTCAACAACATGTGATCAGTTTACATTCCTCCTCAGGAGAAATTAAACTCACAAGTTGGCTCCAACATCATTGGATACTTAAGAAAGAGGTGAGAAGAAAGAATGAAAGTCATTCATAGTGCCTTCCTCAGGAAAGTACCATGAACTTCCTCCAGACTTCAGGATCTCAAACCTCACAAACAGGGAATAAGCCAAGCTCTGGGTCTCTGAGTCTTGATCTACAATCTTCTCTTCCTCATGCTCTCCAACAAGATCTTCAAGACAACACAAGCCCCCACAACAAATTCCCCAAAATCAACCCCATAGATGAACAGATAACCACAGGACAGACAAAATCAGTAGGCAACTTCAGAAAATACCTAAAAATACTAAACCAAGGGGGAAAAATCTAACAATTATTCACAAGGGTCTGCAATATCTACCCATAACATCCACATATGCCCCTCCCCAAAAATCAAACAAAACTATCTAAAGAAAATGAATTCTTTCACCTATGCACAACCTAAACCCTAATTAGGATGCCCTAATGCTACCCTAATTAAACTAATCAAATTTCAATCTAAAAATCAAGAATTAAATCCTATGGGGAACTATGGTCTAATATCTAATTACACAAAAAAGAATGGATTAAAAAGACTAAAGGAAGGTCCTAAAAGAAATTCTACAAAATCATGATATCAAACTAAACATTATAAAAGCTATTTAAAAGAAAAATCTATTAAAAATATGAAAAGAAAATAAAATGGACATTTTATTTCTTTATAATTTTCTAGACAGATTTATTAACATATAGGAAAAAGAAGAATTAAAAAATATTAAATTCTCTATTTTTTATGAATTTTACAAATGCAAGAAAATATTAAAAGAATTAAAAAGAAAAAGAAAACAAAATAAAGGGGAAGGGGGTGTGATAAGCAAGGCGCCCCAGTTGAATTCATTTGGGCCAGATCATGGTGGGGTGCGAATAGAATACATTGCTGAGCCCACGCGCCTCACTAATTGAAACGGCAGCGTTTCAATTTGAATTTTTCCCTCCGTTTCGTTATTCAATTTGGGCCGTTGGATGACTGGAATTAGTCAAAACCTGGGGACTAATCCAACGATGGACAACCATCGTCCCCAAACGAAACCCTAGGGTTTTCAGAACCCAGAATTCATGCATCCAAATTCCATTGATTCGTTCTCTCTCCACAATTGATGAATTTCAAAAATTCTAAAAGCAAAAGTGATCTACTAAACACGAGGAATCCAACCTTACGTGTAGTTTTCCTTAATTCTCCATGAATCATTCAAACAGAGAGCTTCAAAGCTCGGGTACCACCATGTTTCTCTGAAACCAACTCTTCTAAAACTCAAATTTAATGATCCAATCTTGTTCTTTACACTACCCTAACCATTCTAATCTAATCTATGCTAACTAAAACTTACTACAAGGCTTGTTCTTGAAGATTAAAGAATCTAACACCTGCCATGAAACCTCACACAGAGCTCTCAAACTTATGGGAAAGGATCACCTAACCTAGTACATTAATCCTACACCTAAAGAATTAATGGAAACCACATAAATAAGGAGATTCATGGAGAGGAAAAAACCTGTCAAGGTTCAATGGTGTGTGTAGCTAGGGCTTGATTCAGAGCTTGCAAGGGCTTCAAGATGATCCTTTGATGATGGATAGCCTTCTGTTTGCACTGGTTTTGGAGGAGACAACTTGTAGTGGAAGAAATCCCAAGTTACTTGATCTTGAAGGAAACTCTTCAATGGCAAGTTCTCTCTCTCTTTCTCCTCTGAGTTCTTCAACATTCACCAACCCTCAATACCTTGTGGATCACTCTTCTTATAATGATTGATGGAAGCCCCTAGATCCTTCTAGAATGAGCTAGAAAAGTCTTTGAAAATCTCATGGTGATAAGTTGAAAATCTCACATCTCATGCCTTATGCCTTGCAATGTGGTCTTAAAATATCCTTACATGAGATATTGAGAAGGAGTGCACAATTACAAGCCTTGGTTTTGCCTTGTGTTGAAATTTCCAAAGATGACTTATAATGCAAGTTTCAAATTAACAAAGCATCACCCATTTTAAAGCCTCAAATAAAAATTCTATTTAAACCAATGTTCTCAAAATGATGTTTCCAATCAAAATGATATATTGGATGACCTATTTTGGATTTGTGGATCTTCCAAACCAATTTTCAAATTCACTTGAATTAAGTTATATGCCATTTTTAGTTCATTTTTGACCAATCATGCAAATCCATGCTATGAGCTTTTCCAACAATTCATGACCTTCTTTCTAGACTTAAAATCACATTTTGAACAACTTTCATGTTTTGAGTTTTTCCATTTGAGGCTTGGAAATTGGAGATATGGCATTTGCTTAAAAATGACCTATAATTGACAAATGACCAAAATACCCCTGTCTTGTTCAAACCATAAGTTGAGTTCTACAAATCCTATCAAGTACTTCTACCACTCAAATTAAAGCTAAGAATATGCCCTTCAACATTCATGTTGACCAAGAGATCATAGGAATCGTCCTACTAGGGCAAAAGTTGTCTGCAAGTTGGGTGACTTTCAAGGACCCAGATTCACATACCTCTGCTGACCTGTAATTTGTCAAAACCATAACTTGAGCTCTGCAACCCCTATCAAGGACTTCCACCACTAAAATTAAAGCTAAGAACAAGCTCTACAACATTCATGTTGTGGGGAAGATGAGATATCAATCACATCTAGTGTAACAGCCCAAATTTCATTAAATAATTAATTATAGTAATTAATTGATTTAGTGGGATTTTTATTAATGTTGGAATTAATTTTTATTAATTGGAATTAATAGATAATTGAGAAGGAAATTGGAAGGAAGGAAAATAAAGGAATATATAAGAGAGAAAGAAAAGAAAAGAAAGATAGAAAAACATTTGGAAAGAAAAAGGAAAGAAGAAGAAAGGAGAGAAAGAGAAGAGAAGAAGAAGAAAAGTGGAAATCATCAAGAACCAACATCAAAGCTCCGATTAATCGAGGTAAGGGTGAGAAATGTTTCTATTTGATCATTGTATGATGTTATGTATGTTGGGTTAGGGTTTTGGTAGAGTTTCCATCACTTTCCATTTAGGGCAAAATGTTGGATAATCGGTAGATTGAGGATTTAATCGGTTGAAAATGAGTAATAATGCCGTAGAATAGTCGGGTAACATGTATTGATGCTGTTTATACTGATTTGGATGTGTAAGAGAAGGTTGATGATGGATTGGTGAAGGAGAAGACAGAATAGGGTTCTGTTCTGCGCAGGTTCGCTGGCTCTCGCCAGGCGAGCGAAGGCGAAGCTTCGCCAGGCGAAGCCTAGCGAATGTTGGCGAATAATTATATTTAAGTCCCAGTGGACTTCGCTGGTGGGTTCGCCAGGCGAAGTTGGATAGCGAAGGTTCGCCCAGCGAAGGTGCTGGCGAATGAAGTCAGTAGCTACTGACTTGGGCTCGCTGGGAAGTCTCGCCAGGCGAAGCCTAGCGAGTGCTCGCTGAGAGAGTTCGCCAGGCGAAGGCCAGGCGAAGGTTCGCTGCGAGGGTTCGCCAGGCGAATGAAGGCGAATGTGGCAGTATATTTTCTTTGCTGTGTTATCCAAATGGTGATTGTTTGGTTGATTCGCATATGTTTATACTTCTATGTTATGAATGAGTATGTGAACTATCATGATAACATGTGTTGTGGGTAGCCTTCGGGCGTGAATCCTAGAGTTGTGAGATGAATGATTAATTGTAATCGGTTAAAATACATGAGAACATAATGATGGTTATGTGTGTATTAATTGATGAGTTGTGAATGTTTGATTGTTGTGTGAATGCATGGGAACATATGTGATATGTGTGCATTGTGGTTGAATATGATGATGTGTGAAATGAATACATTGATAAATGTTTGATATATGTTGTATGTGCAATCATGATGAAATTCTCGAAGGGGTGAATTATTCGAATGCATGGGATTAAGACGCGGGAACGGTCTTAAGTGCATTTATTGTGATTGGTTGATTGTACATGCATCATTCAGTCAAGAGGCAATGTCTGTTAGTTTCGTGGAAACTAGTGGCTTGTCCCAAACCTAGAAGGGTGGGTTTGAAGCCTAGGGGACGGGCTTGGTTGTTATCGGTCTAGAAGGGTGGACCCGGTTTAAAGTAAAAACCGAAAAATGATAACAAGTTATCGGTCTAGAAGGGTGGACCCGGTTTAGAGTGAAAACCGAAAAAAAGATAACTAATGTCGGTACCGCATAGCATTGAGTTGCATTGGACATGTTGAGTCACATTGCATAATATTGTTGTTGTATAATTGTGCTTGTGAATGATTGTGAAATTAAGCATGAAGGGATGTGCTTGTGAACATTCATAATGTTGATATATGTGAACGCGATATAATTATGGTTATGAGAATGAAGTATGGTGAGAAATGTGAATATGTGTTATATGACTACCTATATATATATAATCTTATGCCTTGATTATTATGGTTATATTTCTCACCCTTCTGCTGTTTTATAATGCTCTATGAGGCATTGCAGATTAGGATGCTGGAGTCCTTTTGTGAAGAATAGTCTTCATTCTTTTGAGTCTACTGCTCTGATATGTAACACCGGGTAGTTAGACTAGTATAGTCATTCTTTTGTGATACATTGCGATGTATCAGCTTATGTGGTTCTGTAAATCTAACTGATATGATATATTAATTTAGATAGCTTATGTGTACGTGGATTAATATTTTGAAAACGATCAAATGATTTTATCTTCCGCTTAAATTGAAAATGTTACATATTTTATGGAGCAAATTGTGAAAGTGTTTTATTGGTGAAATTGTGGCATTCTTCTTTTATACCTTATTATAAAACCTTTTTACTCTGATAACTTGTATGTGCTTAATTGTTTTATATGCATTTATTTGGGGTATAGAAGGGGGTGTTACAATAGTGGTATCAGAGCAGGTCGGTCCGTCCGGCCTAGTTGTTAGAGTGTTTTCTTCCTGTGTGTTATTGATATGCGTGTGTTGCATTATCAATATTGGTTGTTCTTACGTGGTTCTGTGGTTGGAATTAGTAAGATGGTTGCAGGAAGGAACGACGAAGCGATTGCGGAGGCATTGACGAGATTGGCGGGGGCAATTGGGCAGAATCCTCCGGCCAATGTGAATGTGAGGAATCATGCTGATGATGGATTCCGTGCTTTGGGGAAATTCCAAAAGAATAACCCTCCGGTCTTCAAGGGAACTCATGAACCGGACAAGGCACAAATTTGGTTGAAAGCTGTGGAAAAGATTTTTCAAGTTATGAATTGCTCGGATGCACAGAAGGTGCAGTTTGGGACTCATATGCTCGAAGAAGAAGCTGAAGATTGGTGGGGTAATACTCGCCAAAGATTTGAGGAAGATGATATTGTGATTACGTGGGATTTGTTTAGAGAAACTTTTCTGGAGAAGTATTTTCCAGAGGATGTGCGGGGGAAGAAAGAGATCGAATTTCTTGAGTTGAAGCAAGGTAATTCGACGGTTGCTGAGTATGCGGCGAAATTTGAGGAGTTGATCAAATTTTGTCCTCACTATAATACTGGTAATGCTGAGAGGTCTAAGTGCCTCAAGTTTGTGAATGGTTTGAGACCCGAGATTAGACAAGCTATTGGATATCAGGAAATCAGGCGGTTTTCTGAGTTGGTTAACAAGAGCAGAATTTATGATGAAGACAGTAGGGCTAGGTCTAGCCACTACAAGAGCCTAAGTGATAAGAAAGGAAAAGGTCAATTCAGAGGAAAACCTTATGTGACTCCTGCGGACAAAGGGAAGCAGAGAATGGGTTATGGCAAGAGGCCAAGTGGGGGAGTTTCTACTCCGGTGAGATGTTATAGGTGCGGTGAAGAGGGACATCGTGCTCCTGAATGCAAAAGTGTTGAGAAGACGTGTTTTAAGTGTGGCAAGCCAGGCCACAAGGCTCTGGAATGCAGAAGTGGTGCGGGCGTGACTTGCTACAATTGTGGTGAGCAAGGGCACATTAGTACCAAGTGCGATAAGCCGAAGAAGAATCAAGGGAGCGGGAAAGTGTTCGCTCTATCTGGATCTGAGACTGCTAGCGACGATCGATTGATCAGAGGTACGTGTTTTATTAATGGTATACCTTTGATCGCTATAATTGATACCGGAGCTACGCATTCTTTTATTTCTTTGGATTGTGTTAGAAGGTTAAATCTTGAGTTGTCTGTGATTGGTGGCGGTATGGTTATTGATACTCCTGCTATGGGTTCGGTAACTACACCGTATGTTTGCTTGAATTGCCCGTTGAGTATTTTCGGTAGAGATTTTGGGATAGATTTAGTGTGTCTTCATTTGGATCAACTTGATGTCATTCTTGGAATGAATTGGTTAAAATTCAATCGTGTGTATATTAACTGTTTTGACAAAACGGTTATTTTTCCCGACTCGGATGTTGAAAGGGAATTGTTTATGACGAGGAAACAAGTGAAAGAATCGGTGCAAGATGGGGCTAAGGTATTTATGCTTATGGCAACTTTGAGGACTAGTGAAAGTGAAGAGATTGATGCTTTGCCCATTGTTAGAGATTTTCCGGAAGTATTCCCTGAAGAGATAAAGGATTTACCGCCGGAGCGAGAAGTGGAGTTTTCGATAGATTTGATTCCTGGAACTAGTCCGATATCGATGGCTCCATATCGTATGTCGGCCTCGGAGTTAAAAGAGTTGAAGAGTCAACTTGAGGATTTGCTTGAAAAGAGGTTTATTCGTCCGAGCGTGTCACCGTGGGGTGCCCCGGTGTTGTTGGTTAAGAAGAAAGAGGGTTCTATGAGGCTCTGTGTGGATTACAGACAGTTGAACAAGGCGACTATTAAGAATAAGTATCCACTTCCGAGGATTGATGATCTGATGGATCAGTTGATTGGTGCAAGTGTGTTCAGCAAGATTGATTTGAGATCTGGGTATCATCAGATCCGTGTGAAAGCTGAGGATATTCAGAAGACGGCCTTCCGAACGAGGTATGGACACTATGAGTATTCCGTGATGCCATTTGGTGTGACTAATGCACCGGGTGTATTTATGGAGTACATGAATAGGATTTTTCATCCTTATTTGGATAAGTTTGTGGTGGTGTTTATCGACGACATCTTGGTTTATTCGAAGAGCGAAGGGGAGCATGCCGAGCATCTGAAGATTGTGTTATCTGTGCTGAGGGAGAAGCAGTTGTTCGCGAAGCTTTCTAAGTGTGAGTTTTGGTTGGAGAAGGTTAGTTTCCTTGGTCATGTGATCTCGAGTAATGGTATTGCGGTCGATCCGTCGAAGGTTGAGGCGGTGTCGCAATGGGAGACTCCGAAGTCAGTTTTTGAGATCCGAAGTTTTCTTGGTTTAGCCGGTTATTATCGGAAGTTTATTGAAGGATTTGCCAAGTTATCGTTGCCGTTGACGCAGTTGACTAGGAAAGGTCAAGCCTTTGTCTGGGACGCCAAGTGTGAAGCGAGTTTTCAAGAACTTAAGCGAAGGTTGACGACATCTCCTGTTTTGATCCTGCCAAATCCAGAAGAACCATTCGTTGTGTATTGTGATGCTTCTTTGATGGGTTTAGGAGGTGTGTTGATGCAGAATAACCAAGTTGTAGCTTATGCTTCGAGGCAACTCAAAGTGCATGAGAAGAATTATCCGACGCATGACTTAGAGTTGGCCGCCGTCGTGTTCGTGTTGAAACTTTGGAGGAATTATTTATTTGGCGCAAGATTTGAAGTGTTTAGTGACCACAAGAGTTTGAGGTATCTTTTTGATCAAAAGGAATTGAATGCGAGACAAAGAAGATGGCTTGAACTTTTGAAGGATTTTGATTTTGGCTTGAATTACCATCCGGGTAAAGCGAATGTAGTAGCGGATGCATTGAGTCGGAAATCATTGCATATGTCGGCATTGATGGTGAAAGAGTTAGAATTGGTTGAGCAATTTCGAGATTTGAGTTTGGTATGTGAGAGAACTTCTTTTGGATTCAAGTTGGGTATGTTAAAGTTGACAAGTGGTATTTTGGATGAAATTCGAGAAGGACAGAAATCAGATTTGAGCTTAGTTGATCGGTTGACTTTAATCAACCAAGGCCAAGGTGGTGATTTTCGGATTGATGAGAATGGTATTATGAGATGTCGGGATCGAGTTTGTGTTCCAGATGTGGTTGAGCTTAAGAAGAGTATCCTTGAGGAAGGACATCGTAGCGGATTGAGTATTCATCCGGGTGCTACTAAGATGTATTAGGATTTGAGGAAAGTATTTTGGTGGCCTAGTATGAAGAAGGATATTGCGGAATTTGTGTATTCTTGTTTGACTTGCCAGAAGTCAAAGGTTGAGCATCAGAAGCCATCGGGTTTGATGAAGCCGTTGTTTATTCCTGAGTGGAAATGGGATAGTATCTCCATGGATTTTGTATCGGGTTTGCCGAGGACGCCGAGTAATTTTGAGGCTATTTGGGTTATCGTGGATAGGTTGACTAAATCTGCTCACTTTATCCCTATGCGTATGGATTACTCTTTGGAGAAGTTGGCTAAGTTGTATATTGAGAGGATTGTGTGTCTGCATGGTATTCCGTTAAGTATTGTTTCGGATAGAGATCCGCGGTTTACTTCGAGATTTTGGGAGAGCCTGCAAAGTGCTTTGGGTACTAAGTTGCGTCTGAGTTCAGCGTATCATCCTCAGACAGATGGTCAGACGGAGAGGACGATTCAGTCGCTTGAAGATCTTTTGAGAGCTTGTGTATTGGAAAAAGGAGGAGCTTGGGACAGCTACTTGCCTTTGATTGAGTTTACCTACAACAACAGTTTCCATTCGAGTATTGGTATGGCACCATTTGAGGCGTTGTATGGTAGGAGGTGTAGGACACCATTGTGTTGGTTCGAGTCCGGAGAAAGTTCTGTTGTTGGACCCGAGTTAGTTCAACAGACTACTGATAAGATCAAGATGATTCAAGAGAAGATGAGAGTTGCTCAAAGTCGTCAGAAGAGTTATTATGACAAGAGGAGGAAGGCACTTGAATTTCAAGAGGGAGATCATGTGTTTCTTCGAGTCACTCCGATGACAGGTGTTGGTAGGGCACTGAAGTCGCGCAAGTTGTCGCCGCGTTTCATTGGTCCTTATCAGATTTTGCAAAGGATAGGAGAAGTGGCCTATCGTGTGGCTTTACCACCGTCGCTTGCTAATCTTCATGACGTATTCCATGTATCTCAGTTGAGGAAATACATTGCGGATCCGTCTCATGTAGTCCAAGTAGATGATGTGCAGGTGAGAGATAACCTGACTGTTGAGACATCACCTATGCGGATAGAGGATCGGAAATTGAAGCAGCTTCGAGGTAAAGAGATCGCTTTAGTGAAGGTCGCTTGGGGAGGACCGGCTGGTGGAGATGTTACTTGGGAGCTTGAGAGTCGGATGAAGGAGTCTTATCCAGAACTGTTTGAATCAAGTAACATTTTCGAGGACGAAAATTCCTAAGTGGGGGAGGGTTGTAACAGCCCAAATTTCATTAAATAATTAATTATAGTAATTAATTGATTTAGTGGGATTTTTATTAATGTTGGAATTAATTTTTATTAATTGGAATTAATAGATAATTGAGAAGGAAATTGGAAGGAAGGAAAATAAAGGAATATATAAGAGAGAAAGAAAAGAAAAGAAAGATAGAAAAACATTTGGAAAGAAAAAGGAAAGAAGAAGAAAGGAGAGAAAGAGAAGAGAAGAAGAAGAAAAGTGGAAATCATCAAGAACCAACATCAAAGCTCCGATTAATCGAGGTAAGGGTGAGAAATGTTTCTATTTGATCATTGTATGATGTTATGTATGTTGGGTTAGGGTTTTGGTAGAGTTTCCATCACTTTCCATTTAGGGCAAAATGTTGGATAATCGGTAGATTGAGGATTTAATCGGTTGAAAATGAGTAATAATGCCGTAGAATAGTCGGGTAACATGTATTGATGCTGTTTATACTGATTTGGATGTGTAAGAGAAGGTTGATGATGGATTGGTGAAGGAGAAGACAGAATAGGGTTCTGTTCTGCGCAGGTTCGCTGGCTCTCGCCAGGCGAGCGAAGGCGAAGCTTCGCCAGGCGAAGCCTAGCGAATGTTGGCGAATAATTATATTTAAGTCCCAGTGGACTTCGCTGGTGGGTTCGCCAGGCGAAGTTGGATAGCGAAGGTTCGCCCAGCGAAGGTGCTGGCGAATGGTGGCAAATGAAGTCAGTAGCTACTGACTTGGGCTCGCTGGGAAGTCTCGCCAGGCGAAGCCTAGCGAGTGCTCGCTGAGAGAGTTCGCCAGGCGAAGGCCAGGCGAAGGTTCGCTGCGAGGGTTCGCCAGGCGAATGAAGGCGAATGTGGCAGTATATTTTCTTTGCTGTGTTATCCAAATGGTGATTGTTTGGTTGATTCGCATATGTTTATACTTCTATGTTATGAATGAGTATGTGAACTATCATGATAACATGTGTTGTGGGTAGCCTTCGGGCGTGAATCCTAGAGTTGTGAGATGAATGATTAATTGTAATCGGTTAAAATACATGAGAACATAATGATGGTTATGTGTGTATTAATTGATGAGTTGTGAATGTTTGATTGTTGTGTGAATGCATGGGAACATATGTGATATGTGTGCATTGTGGTTGAATATGATGATGTGTGAAATGAATACATTGATAAATGTTTGATATATGTTGTATGTGCAATCATGATGAAATTCTCGAAGGGGTGAATTATTCGAATGCATGGGATTAAGACGCGGGAACGGTCTTAAGTGCATTTATTGTGATTGGTTGATTGTACATGCATCATTCAGTCAAGAGGCAATGTCTGTTAGTTTCGTGGAAACTAGTGGCTTGTCCCAAACCTAGAAGGGTGGGTTTGAAGCCTAGGGGACGGGCTTGGTTGTTATCGGTCTAGAAGGGTGGACCCGGTTTAAAGTAAAAACCGAAAAATGATAACAAGTTATCGGTCTAGAAGGGTGGACCCGGTTTAGAGTGAAAACCGAAAAAAAGATAACTAATGTCGGTACCGCATAGCATTGAGTTGCATTGGACATGTTGAGTCACATTGCATAATATTGTTGTTGTATAATTGTGCTTGTGAATGATTGTGAAATTAAGCATGAAGGGATGTGCTTGTGAACATTCATAATGTTGATATATGTGAACGCGATATAATTATGGTTATGAGAATGAAGTATGGTGAGAAATGTGAATATGTGTTATATGACTACCTATATATATATAATCTTATGCCTTGATTATTATGGTTATATTTCTCACCCTTCTGCTGTTTTATAATGCTCTATGAGGCATTGCAGATTAGGATGCTGGAGTCCTTTTGTGAAGAATAGTCTTCATTCTTTTGAGTCTACTGCTCTGATATGTAACACCGGGTAGTTAGACTAGTATAGTCATTCTTTTGTGATACATTGCGATGTATCAGCTTATGTGGTTCTGTAAATCTAACTGATATGATATATTAATTTAGATAGCTTATGTGTACGTGGATTAATATTTTGAAAACGATCAAATGATTTTATCTTCCGCTTAAATTGAAAATGTTACATATTTTATGGAGCAAATTGTGAAAGTGTTTTATTGGTGAAATTGTGGCATTCTTCTTTTATACCTTATTATAAAACCTTTTTACTCTGATAACTTGTATGTGCTTAATTGTTTTATATGCATTTATTTGGGGTATAGAAGGGGGTGTTACATCTAGAGCTAAAACTGCCTGGAAGATAGGGATCAAATTAGGGTTTTTCATTGACAATCCTTGGAAACCCTGACTTGAAACTTCTCAAACTCCTCAATCATGATGAGTTGGTCTAGGAATAATCTTTATAACACCTCCATGCATCATTCCATGATCTCATGGCCCTTGGATTAGGTCTCAACCTTCTCCAAATCTTCAGCTGATTTAGGGTTGACCCAGTCAAAACCCTAATTCTACCATTCATGGTTGAATCCTCTGAACTCTTGCATAATGACTTCCCTGGGCTTTATGATGACTATCAAGACATCTCATAGGCTTTCTCAAAACATCAAGTTCATTCTCAAAGTCTCAGAATCATCTGAGGAGCACCCACAACTCTCAGGCTATGAGTCACACATCCTTGGTTTCCACCAATTCCTTTGAGGATCTCTTGAACTTTCTGATGAAGGTATCAACTTTCAGACACTCAATGAATAAATAATTGTTGGTCAAATTTTGGGGTGCAACAACGGCCTTCGGGTTCGATGCCAGTTTGTTTAACAGATGCCTGACGGCGAGGTCAAATGTTCTTCTCAACTTCGGGTTGAGCCGCCATTCGGGTTCGATGCCTGTTTGTTTAACAGATGCCTGACAGCAAGGTCTAATGTTCTTATCAACTTCGGGTTGAGCCGCCCTTTCGGTTCGACGCCTATTTGTTTAACAGATGCCTGGCGGCTAGGTCAGATGTTCTTCTCAAATTCGGGTTGAGTCGGCCTTCAGATTTGATGACTGTTTGTTTAACAGATGCTTGACAGTGAAGTCAAATGTTCCTCTCAACTTCATGTTAAGCCGACCTTCGGGTTCGATGCCTGTTTGTTTAACAGATGCCTGACAGCGAGGTCAGGTGTTCCTCTCAACTTCGTGTTGAGGCGACCTTTGGGTTCGATGCCTGTTTGTTTAACAGATGCCTGGCGGCTAGGTCAGATGTTCTTCTCAAATTCGGGTTGAGCCGGCCTTCGGGTTCGATTCCTGTTTATTTAACTAATGCCTGACACCGAGGTCGGATGTTCTTCTCAACTTAGGCTTGAGTAGGCCATCAAATTTGATGCCTATTTGTTTAACAGATGCCTGACAGTGAGGTCAGATATTCTTCTCATCTTCGGGTTGAGTCGCCCATCAAATTCGATGCCTGTTTGTTTAACTAATGCTTGATGGGGAGGTAAGATGTTCCTCTGAACTTCATATTGAGCCGGCCTTCGCGTTCGATGCTTGTTTGTTTAACAAATGTTTGACGGCAAGGTCAAATGTTCTTCTCAATTAAGGATTGAGACGGCCTTCGGGTTCGATGCTAGTTTGTTTAATAGATGCCTAACAACAAGGTCAAATGTTCTTCTCAACTTCGGATTTAGCCGCTATTCGGGTTCGATGCCTGTTTGTTTAACAGATTCCTGACAGCAAGGTCTAATGTTCTTATCAACTTCGGGTTGAGCCGCCCTTTGGGTTCGATGCCAATTTGTTTAACAGATGCCTGGCGGCTGGGTCAGATGTTCTTCTCAAATTCGAGTTGAGCCGGCCTTCGGATTTGATGACTGTTTGTTTAATAGATGCTTGACAGTGAAGTCAAATGTTCCTCTAAACTTCATGTTGAGCTGACCTTCGGGTTCGATGCCTGTTTGTTTAACAGATGCCTGACAGCAAGGTCAGATGTTCCTCTCAACTTCGTGTTGAGCCGGTGTTCGGAATCGATACCTGTTTGTTTAACAGATGCCTGACGGCGAGGTCTAATGTTCTTATCATCTTCCGGTTGAGCCCCCCTTCGGGTTCGATGCCTGTTTGTTTAACAGAGGCTTGACGGTGAGGTCAGATGTTCTTCTCAACTTCGGGTTGAGTCGCCCATCAAATTCGATGCCTGTTTGTTTAACTAATGCTTGATGGGGAGGTCAGATGTTGAGCTGGCCTTCGGGTTCGATGCTTGTTTGTTTAACAAATGTTTGACGGCAAGGTCAAATGTTCTTCTCAATTAAGGATTGAGACGGCCTTCGGGTTCGATGCCAGTTTGTTTAACAGATGCCTGACAGCGAGGTCAAATGTTCTTCTCAACTTCGGGTTGAGCCGCCATTCGGGTTCTATGCCTGTTTGTTTAACATATGCCTGACAGCGAGGTCTAATGTTCTTATCAACTTCGGGTTGAGCCGCCCGTTGGGTTGGATGCCTATTTGTTTAACAGATGCCTAGCGGTTGGGTCAGATGTTCTTCTCAAATTCGGGTTGAGCCGGCCTTCGGATTTGATGATTGTTTGTTTAATAGATGCTTGACAGTGAAGTCAAATGTTCCTCTAAACTTCATGTTGAGCTGACCTTCGGGTTCGATGCCTGTTTGTTTAACAGATGCCTGACAGCAAGGTCAGATGTTCCTCTCAACTTCGTGTTGAGCCGGCCTTCGGGTTTGATGCCTGTTTGTTTAACAGATGCCTAACGGCGAGGTCAGATGTTCTTATCAACTTTGGGTTGAGCCGTCCATCGGGTTCGATGCCTGTTTGTTTAACAGATGCCTGACGGTTAGGTCAGATGTTCTTCTTAACTTCGGGTTTATCCGGCCTTTGGATTTGATGCCTGTTTTTTAAACAGATGCTTGACAGTGAAGTCAAATGTTCCTCTCAACTTCATGTTGAGCCGACCTTCGGTTTCGATACCTGTTTGTTTAACAGATGCCTGAGGGCGAGTTCAGATGTTCCTCTCAACTTTGTGTCGAGCCGGTCTTCGGAATCGATACCTGTTTGTTTAACAGATGCCTGACGGCGAGGTCTAATGTTCTTATCATCTTCCGGTTGAGCCGCCCTTCGGGTTCGATGCCTGTTTGTTTAACAGAGGCTTGACGGTGAGGTCAGATGTTCTTCTCAACTTCGGGTTGAGTCGCCCATCAAATTCAGTGCCTGTTTGTTTAACTAATGCTTGATGGGGAGGTCAGATGTTGAGCTGGCCTTCGGGTTCGATGCTTGTTTGTTTAACACATGTTTGACGGCAAGGTCAAATGTTCTTCTCAATTAAGGATTGAGACGGCCTTCGGGTTCGATGCCAGTTTGTTTAACAGATGCTTGACAGCGAGGTCAAATGTTCTTCTCAACTTCGGGTTGAGCCGCCATTCGGGTTCGATGCCTATTTGTTTAACATATGCCTGACAGCGAGGTCTAATGTTCTTATCAACTTCGGGTTGAGCCGCCCGTTGGGTTGCATGCCTATTTGTTTAACAGATGCCTGACGGCTGGGTCAGATGTTCTTCTCAAATTCGGGTTGAGCCGACCTTCGGATTTGATGACTGTTTGTTTAATAGATGCTTGACAGTGAAGTCAAAATGTTCCTCTAAACTTCATGTTGTACCGACCTTCGGGTTCGATGCCTGTTTGTTTAACAGATGCCTGACAGCGAGGACAAATGTTCCTCTCAACTTCGTGTTGAACTGGCCTTCGGGTTCGATGCCTATTTGTTTAACAGATTCCTAACGGCGAGGTCAGATGTTCTTATCAACTTTGGGTTGAGCCGCCCATCGGGTTCGATGCCTGTATGTTTAACAGATGCCTGACAGTGAGGTCAGATGTTCTTCTCAACTTCGGGTTTATCCGGCCTTTGGATTTGATGCCTGTTTGTTAAACAGATGCTTGACAGTGAAGTCAAATGTTCCTCTCAACTTCATGTTGAGCCGACCTTCGGTTTCGATACCTCTTTGTTTAACAGATGCCTGAGAGCGAGTTCAGATGTTCCTCTCAACTTTGTGTTGAGCCGGTCTTCGGAATCGATACCTGTTTGTTTAACAGATGCCTGACGGCGAGGTCTAATGTTCTTATCATCTTCCGGTTGAGCCGCCCTTCGGGTTCGATGCCTGTTTGTTTAACAGAGGCTTGACGGTGAGGTCTGATGTTCTTCTCAACTTCGGGTTGAGTCGCCCATCAAATTCAGTGCCTGTTTGTTTAACTAATGCTTGATGGGGAGGTCAGATGTTGAGCTGGCCTTCGGGTTCGATGCTTGTTTGTTTAACAAATGTTTGACGGCAAGGTCAAATGTTCTTCTCAATTAAGGATACAGACGGCCTTCGGGTTCGATGCCAGTTTGTTTAACAGATGCCTGACAGCGAGGTCAAATGTTCTTCTCAACTTCGGGTTGAGCCGCCATTCGGGTTCGATGCCTGTTTGTTTAACATATGCCTGACAGCGAGGTCTAATGTTCTTATCAACTTCGGGTTGAGCCGCCCGTTGGGTTGGATGCCTATTTGTTTAACAGATGCCTGGCGGCTGGGTCAGATGTTCTTCTCAAATTCGGGTTGAGCCGGCCTTCGGATTTGATGACTGTTTGTTTAATAGATGCTTGACAGTGAAGTCAAAATGTTCCTCTACACTTCATGTTGTGCCGACCTTCGGGTTCGATGCCTGTTTGTTTAACAGATGCCTGATAGCAAGGTCAGATGTTCCTCTCAACTTCGTGTTGAGCCGGCCTTCGGGTTCGATGCCTGTTTGTTTAATAGATTCCTAACGGCGAGGTGAGATGTTCTTATCAACTTTGGGTTGAGCCGCCCATCGGGTTCGATGCCTGTATGTTTAACAGATGCCTGACAGTGACGTCAGATGTTCTTCTCAACTTCGGGTTTATCCGGCCTTTGGATTTGATGCCTGTTTGTTAAACAGATGCTTGACAGTGAAGTCAAATGTTCCTCTCAACTTCATGTTGAGCCGACCTTCGGTTTCGATACCTGTTTGTTTAACAGATGCCTGAGAGCGAGTTCAGATGTTCCTCTCAACTTTGTGTTGAGCCGGTCTTCGGTATCGATACCTGTTTGTTTAACAGATGCCTGACGGCGAGGTCTAATGTTCTTATCATCTTCCGGTTGAGCCGCCCTTCGGGTTCGATGCCTGTTTGTTTAACAGATGCTTGACGGTGAGGTCTGATGTTCTTCTCAACTTCGGGTTGAGTCGCCCATCAAATTCAGTGCCTGTTTGTTTAACTAATGCTTGATGGGGAGGTCAGATGTTCCTCTGAACTTCATGTTGAGCCGGCCTTCGCGTTCGATGCTTGTTTGTTTAACAAATGTTTGACGGCAAGGTCAAATGTTCTTCTCAATTAAGGATTGAGACAACCTTCGGGTTCGATGCTAGTTTGTTTAACAGATGCCTGACAGCGAGGTCAAATGTTCTTCTCAACTTCGGGTGTAGCCGCTATTCGGGTTCGATGCCTGTTTGTTTAACAGATGCCTGACAGCAAGGTCTAATGTTCTTATCAACTTCGGGTTGAGCCGCCCTTTGGGTTCGATGCCTATTTGTTTAACAGATGCCTGGCGGCTGGGTAAGATGTTCTTCTCAAATTCGAGTTGAGTCGGCCTTCGGATTTGATGACTATTTGTTTAATAGATGCTTGACAGTGAAGTCAAATGTTCCTCTAAACTTCATGTTGAGCTGACCTTCGGGTTCGATGCCTGTTTGTTTAACAGATGCTTGACAGCAAGGTCAGATGTTCCTCTCAACTTCGTGTTGAGCCGGCCTTCGGGTTTGATGCCTGTTTGTTTAACAGATGCCTAACGGCGAGGTCAGATGTTCTTATCAACTTTGGGTTGAGCCGTCCATCGGGTTCGATGCCTGTTTGTTTAACAGATGCCTGACGGTGAGGTCAGATGTTCTTCTTAACTTCGAGTTTATCCGGCCTTTGGATTTGATGCCTGTTTGTTAAACAGATGCTTGACAGTGAAGTCAAATGTTCCTCTCAACTTCATGTTGAGCCGACCTTCGGTTTCGATACCTGTTTGTTTAACAGATGCCTGAGGGCGAGTTCAGATGTTCCTCTCAACTTTGTGTTGAGCCGGTCTTCGGAATCGATACCTGTTTGTTTAACAGATGCCTGACGGCGAGGTCTAATGTTCTTATCATCTTCCGGTTGAGCCTCCCTTCGGGTTCGATGCCTGTTTGTTTAACAGAGACTTGACGGTGAGGTCAGATGTTCTTCTCAACTTCGGGTTGAGTCGCCCATCATATTCGATGCCTGTTTGTTTAACTAATGCTTGATGTGGAGGTCAGATGTTGAGCTGGCCTTCGGGTTCGATGCTTGTTTGTTTAACAAATGTTTGACAGCAAGGTCAAATGTTCTTCTCAATTAAGGATTGAGACGGCCTTCGGGTTCAATGTCAGTTTGTTTAACAGATGCCTGACAGCGAGGTCAAATGTTCTTCTCAACTTCGGGTTGAGCCGCCATTCGGGTTCGATGCCTGTTTGTTTAACATATGCCTGACAGCGAGGTCTAATGTTCTTATCAACTTCGGGTTGAGCCGCCCGTTGGGTTGGATGCCTATTTGTTTAATAGATGCCTGGCGGTTGGGTCAGATGTTCTTCTCAAATTCGGGTTGAGCCGGCCTTCGGATTTGATGACTGTTTGTTTAATAGATGCTTGACGGTGAAGTCAAATGTTCCTCTAAACTTCATGTTGAGCTGACCTTCGGGTTCGATGCCTGTTTGTTTAACAGATGCCTGACAGCAAGGTCAGATGTTCCTCTCAACTTCGTGTTGAGCCGGCCTTCGGGTTTGATGCCTGTTTGTTTAACAGATGCCTAACGGCGAGGTCAGATGTTCTTATCAACTTTGGGTTGAGCCGTCCATCGGGTTCGATGCCTGTTTGTTTAACAGATGCCTAAGGGTGAGGTCAGATGTTCTTCTTAACTTCGGGTTTATCCGGCCTTTGGATTTGATGCCTGTTTGTTAAACAGATGCTTGACAGTGAAGTCAAATGTTCCTCTCAACTTCATGTTGAGCCGACCTTCGGTTTCGATACCTGTTTGTTTAATAGATGCCTGAGGGCGAGTTCAGATGTTCCTCTCAACTTTGTGTTGAGCCGGTCTTCGGAATCGATACCTGTTTGTTTAACAGATGCCTGACGGCGAGGTCTAATGTTCTTATCATCTTCCGGTTGAGCCGCCCTTCGGGTTCGATGCCTGTTTGTTTAACAGAGGCTTGACGGTGAGGTCAGATGTTCTTCTCAACTTCGGGTTGAGTCGCCCATCAAATTCGATGCCTGTTTGTTTAACTAATGCTTGATGGGGAGGTCAGATGTTGAGCTGGCCTTCGGGTTCGATGCTTATTTGTTTAACAAATGTTTCACGACAAGGTCAAATGTTCTTCTCAATTAAGGATTGAGACGGCCTTCGGGTTCGATGCCAGTTTGTTTAACAGATGCCTGACAGCGAGGTCAAATGTTCTTCTCAACTTCGGGTTGAGCCGCCATTCGGGTTCGATGCCTGTTTGTTTAACATATGCCTGACATCGAGGTCTAATGTTCTTATCAACTTCGGGTTGAGCCGCCCGTTGGGTTGGATGCCTATTTGTTTAACAGATGCCTGGCGGCTGGGTCAGATGTTCTTCTCAAATTCGGGTTGAGCCGGCCTTCGGATTTGATGACTGTTTGTTTAATAGATGCTTGACAGTGAAGTCAAAATGTTCCTCTAAACTTCATGTTGTGCCGACCTTCGGGTTCGATGCCTGTTTGTTTAACAGATGCCTGACAGCGAGGTCAGATGTTCCTCTCAACTTCGTGTTGAGCCGGCCTTCGGGTTCGATGCCTGTTTGTTTAACAGATTCCTAACGGCAAGGTCAGATGTTCTTATCAACTTTGGGTTGAGCCGCCCATCGGGTTCGATGCCTGTATGTTTAACAGATGCCTGACAGTGAGGTCAGATGTTCTTCTCAACTTCGGGTTTATCCGGCCTTTGGATTTGATGCCTGTTTGTTAAACAGATGCTTGACAGTGAAGTCAAATGTTCCTCTCAACTTCATGTTGAGCCGACCTTCGGTTTCGATACCTGTTTGTTTAACAGATGCCTGAGAGCGAGTTCAGATGTTCCTCTCAACTTTGTGTTGAGCCGGTCTTCGGAGTCGATACCTGTTTGTTTAACAGATGCTTGACGGCGAGGTCTAATGTTCTTATCATCTTCCGGTTGAGCCGCCCTTCGGGTTCAATGCCTGTTTGTTTAACAGAGGCTTGACGGTGAGGTCTGATGTTCTTCTCAACTTCGGGTTGAGTCGCCCATCAAATTCAGTGCCTGTTTGTTTAACTAATGCTTGATGGGGAGGTCAGATGTTCCTCTGAACGTCATGTTGAGCTGGCCTTCGGGTTCAATGCTTGTTTGTTTAACAAATGTTTAACGGCGAGGTCAAATGTTCTTCTCAATCAAGGATTGAGACGGCCTTCGGGTTCGATGCCAGTTTGTTTAACAGATGCCTAACAGCGAGGTCTAATGTTCTTATCAACTTCGGGTTGAGCCGCCCTTTGGGTTCGATGTTTATATGTTTAACAGATGCCTGGCGGCTAGGTCAGATGTTCTTCTCAAATTCGGGTTGAGCTGGCCTTCGGATTTGATGACTGTTTGTTTAACAGATGCTTCACAGTGAAGTCAAATGTTCCTCTCAACTTCGTGTTGAGCCGACCTTCGGGTTCGATGCCTGTTTGTTTAACAGATGCCTAACAGCGAGGTCAGATGTTCCTCTCAACTTCGTGTTGAGCCGGCCTTTGGGTTCGATGCCTGTTTGTTTAACAGATGCCTGGCGGCTAGGTCAGATGTTCTTCTCAAATTCGGGTTGAGCCGGCCTTCGGGTTCGATTCCTGTTTATTTAACTAATGCCTGACAGCAAGGTCGGATGTTCTTGTCAACTTCGGCTTGAGTAGGCCATCAAATTCGATGTCTGTTTGTTTAACAGATGCCTGACAGCGAGATTAGATATTCTTCTCATCTTCGGGTTGAGTCGCCCATCAAATTCGATGACTGTTTGTTTAACTAATCCTTGATGGGGAGGTCAGATGTTCCTCAGAACTTCATGTTGAGCCAGCCTTCGAGTTCGATGCTTGTTTGTTTAACATATGTTTGACGGCGAGGTCAAATGTTCTTCTCAATTAAGGATTGAGACGGCCTTCGGGTTCGATGCCAGTTTGTTTAACAGATGCCTGACGGCGAGGTCAAATGTTCTTCTCAACTTCGGGTTGAGCCGCCATTCGGGTTCGATGCCTGTTTGTTTAATAGATGCCTGACAGCGAGGTCTAATGTTCTTATCAACTTCGGGTTGAGTCGCCCTTTCGGTTCGACGCCTATTTGTTTAACAGATGCCTGGCGGCTAGGTCAGATGTTCTTCTCAAATTCGGGTTGAGCCGGCCTTCAGATTTGATGACTGTTTGTTTAACAGATGCTTGACAGTGAAGTCAAATGTTCCTCTCAACTTCATGTTAAGCCGACCTTCGGGTTCGATGCCTGTTTGTTTAACAGATGCCTGACAGCGAGGTCAGGTGTTTCTCTCAACTTCGTGTTGAGGCGACCTTTGGGTTCGATGCCTGTTTGTTTAAGAGATGCCTGGCGGCTAGGTCAGATGTTCTTCTCAAATTCGGGTTGAGCCGGCCTTCGGGTTCGATTCCGGTTTATTTAACTAATGCCTGACACCGAGGTCGGATGTTCTTCTCAACTTCGGCTTGAGTAGGCCATCAAATTTGATGCTTATTTGTTTAACAGATGCCTGACAGTGAGGTCAGATATTCTTCTCATCTTCGGGTTGAGTCGCCCATCAAATTCGATGCCTGTTTGTTTAACTAATGCTTGATGGGGAGGTCAGATGTTCCTCTGAACTTCATGTTGAGCCGGCCTTCGCGTTCGATGCTTGTTTGTTTAACAAATGTTTGACGGCAAGGTCAAATGTTCTTCTTAATTAAGGATTGAGACGGCCTTCGGGTTCGATGCTAGTTTGTTTAACAGATGCCTGACAGCGAGGTCAAATGTTCTTCTCAACTTCGGGTTTAGCCGCTATTCGGGTTCGATGCCTGTTTGTTTAACAGATGCCTGACAGCAAGGTCTAATGTTCTTATCAACTTCGGGTTGAGCCGCCCTTTGGGTTCGATGCCTATTTGTTTAACAGATGCCTGGCGGCTAGGTAAGATGTTCTTCTCAAATTCGGGTTGAGCCGGCCTTCGGATTTGATGACTGTTTGTTTAATAGATGCTTGATAGTGAAGTCAAATGTTCCTCTAAACTTCATGTTGAGCTGACCTTCGGGTTCGATGCCTGTTTGTTTAACAGATGCCTGACAGCAAGGTCAGATGTTCCTCTCAACTTCGTGTTGAGCCTGCCTTCGGGTTTGATGCCTGTTTGTTTAACAGATGCCTAACGGCGAGGTCAGATGTTCTTATCAACTTTGGGTTGAGCCGTCCATCGGGTTCGATGCCTGTTTGTTTAACAGATGCCTGACGGTGAGGTCAGATGTTCTTCTTAACTTCGGGTTTATCCGGCCTTTGGATTTGATGCCTGTTTTTTAAACAGATGCTTGACAGTGAAGTCAAATGTTCCTCTCAACTTCATGTTGAGCCGACCTTCGGTTTCGATACCTGTTTGTTTAACAGATGCCTGAGGGCGAGTTCAGATGTTCCTCTCAACTTTGTGTTGAGCCGGTCTTCGGAATCGATACCTGTTTGTTTAACAGATGCCTGACGGCGAGGTCTAATGTTCTTATCATCTTCCGGTTGAGCCGCCCTTCGGGTTCGATGCCTGTTTGTTTAACAGAGGCTTGACGGTGAGGTCAGATGTTCTTCTCAACTTCGGGTTGAGTCGCCCATCAAATTCGATGCGTGTTTGTTTAACTAATGCTTGATGGGGAGGTCAGATGTTGAGCTGGCCTTCGGGTTCGATGCTTGTTTGTTTAACAAATGTTTGACGGCAAGGTCAAATGTTCTTCTCAATTAAGGATTGAGACGGCCTTCGGGTTCGATGCCAGTTTCTTTAACAGATGCCTGACAGCGAGGTCAAATGTTCTTCTCAACTTCGGGTTGAGCCGCCATTTGGGTTCGATGCCTGTTTGTTTAACAGATGCCTGACAGTGAGGTCTAATGTTATTATCAACTTCGGGTTGAGCCGCCCATTGGGTTCGATGCCTATTTGTTTAACAGATGCCTGGCGGCTGGGTCAGATATTCTTCTCAAATTCGGGTTGAGCCGGCCTTCGGATTTGATGACTGTTTGTTTAATAGATGCTTGACAGTGAAGACAAAATGTTCCTCTAAACTTCATGTTGTGCCGACCTTCGGGTTCGATTCCTGTTTGTTTAACAGATGCCTGACAGCGAGGTCAGATGTTCCTCTCAACTTCGTGTTGAGCCGGCCTTCGGGTTCGATGATTGTTTGTTTAACAGATTCCTAACGGCGAGGTCAGATGTTCTTATCAACTTTGGGTTAAGCCGCCCATCGGGTTCGATGCCTGTATGTTTAACAGATGCCTGACGGTGAGGTCAGATGTTCTTCTTAACTTCGGGTTTATCCGGCCTTTGGATTTGATGCCTGTTTGTTAAACAGATGCTTGACAGTGAAGTCAAATGTTCCTCTCAACTTCATGTTGAGCCGACCTTCGGTTTCGATACCTGTTTGTTTAACAGATGCCTGAGGGCGAGTTCAGATGTTCCTCTCAACTTTGTGTTGAGCCGGTCTTCGGAATCGATACCTGTTTGTTTAACAGATGCCTGACGGCGAGGTCTAATGTTCTTATCATCTTTCGGTTGAGCCGCCCTTCGGGTTTGATGCCTGTTTGTTTAACAGAGGCTTGACGGCAAGGTCAGATGATCTTCTTAACTTCGGGTTGAGTCGCCCATCAAATTCAGTGCCTGTTTGTTTAACTAATGCTAGATGGGGAGGTCAGATGTTCGTCTGAACGTCATGTTGAGCTGGCCTTCGGGTTCGATGCTTGTTTGTTTAACAAATGTTTGACGGCGAGGTCAAATGTTCTTCTCAATCAAGGATTGAGACGGCCTTCGGGTTCGATGCCAGTTTGTTTAACAGATGCCTAACAACAAGGTCTAATGTTCTTATCAACTTCGGGTTGAGCCGCCCTTTGGGTTCGATGCCTATTTGTTTAACAGATGCCTGGCGGCTAGGTCAGATGTTCTTCTCAAATTCGGGTTGAGCTGGCCTTCGGATTTGATGACTGTTTGTTTAACAGATGCTTCACATTGAAGTCAAATGTTCCTCTCAACTTCATGTTGAGCCGACCCTCGGGTTCGATGCCTGTTTGTTTAACAGATTCCTGACAGCGAGGTCAGATGTTCCTCTCAACTTCGTGTTGAGCCGGCCTTTGGGTTCGATGCCTGTTTGTTTAATAGATGCCTGTCGGCTAGGTCAGATGTTCTTCTCAAATTCAGGTTGAGCCGGCCTTCGGGTTCGATTCCTTTTTATTTAACTAATGCCTGACAGCCTGGTTGGATGTTCTTCTCAACCTCGGCTTGAGTAGGCCATCAAATTCGATGCCTGTTTGTTTAACAGATGCCTGACAGCGAGGTTAGATATTCTTCTCATCTTCGGGTTGAGTCGCCCATCAAATTCGATGCCTGTTTGTTTAACTAATGCTTGATGGGGAGGTCCGATGTTCCTCAGAACTTCATGTTGAGCTGGCCTTCGGGTTCGATGCTTGTTTGTTTAACAAATTTTTGACGGCGAGGTCAAATGTTCTTCTCAATTAAGGATTGAGACGGCCTTCGGGTTCGATACCAGTTTGTTTAACAGATGTCTGACGGTAAGGTCAAATGTTCTTCTCAACTTCGGGTTGAGCCACCATTCGGGTTCGATGCCTGTTTGTTTAACAGATGCCTGACAACGAGGTCTAATGTTCTTATCAACTTCGGGTTGAGCCGCCCTTTGGGTTCGATGCCTATTTGTTTAACAGATGCCTGGCGGCTAGGTCAGATGTTCTTCTCAAATTCGGGTTGAGCCGGCCTTCTGACTTGATGACTGTTTGTTTAACAGATGCTTGACAGTGAAGTCAAATGTTCCTCTAAACTTCATGTTGAGCCGACCTTCGGGTTCGATGCCTGTTTGTTTAACAGATGCCTGACAGCGAGGTCAGATGTTCCTCTCAACTTCGTGTTGAGCCGGTCTTCGGGTTCGATGCCTGTTTGTTTAACAGATGCCTAACGGCGAGGTCAGATGTTCTTATCAACTTTGGGTTGAGCCGCCCATCTGGTTCGATGCCTGTTTGTTTAACAGATGCCTGACGGTGAGGTCAGATGTTCTTCTCAACTTCGGGTTTATCTGGCCTTTGGATTTGATGCCTGTTTGTTAAACAGATGCTTGACAGTGAAGTCAAATGTTCCTCTCAACTTCATGTTGAACCGACCTTCGGGTTCGATCCCTTTTTTTTAACAGATGCCTGACGGCGAGTTCAGATGTTCCTCTCAACTTTGTGTTGAGCCGGTCTTCGGGTTCGATACCTGTTTGTTTAACAGATGCCTGACGGCGAGGCCTAATGTTCTTATCATCTTCCGGTTGAGCCGCCCTTCGGGTTCGATGCTTGTTTGTTTAACAGAGGCATGACGGTGAGGTCAGATGTTCTTCTCAACATCAGGTTGAGTCGTGTTGCGGTGAAAATTGGATATCAAGCTATTAAATTAACTTGAATCTTAATTTTTTTTTACAACCGAACTTTATTTTATCCAAAGGAAAGTTCTAAAGAAAGAAAAACCTTTTTTCGCGATGTAACGACAACGCTTAAGAAAGAACTTTATTTTATACCTAGGGAAGGTGTTAGCACCCTAAGCATCTGTAGTACTCTACAGGAACCTTTTGTTTGATTGCTTGCTAAGTTTGTGAAAATGTATTATGGATTGGGAAAAGATAAGAGTTGAAACCTAAAGTTATATACACTAAGTTTTCTCGCAAAGACGTCGCGTCTTCTGCCTACGTATCCTAACTAGGATAGAATTAGAGCAATCGTAGTTCACCTCACAAGGGAAGAAGAACACTTGATTATGATCAAGGTTCAAGGGGGGAACAGACATGACAATGTTTGTGTGGAGTTTAACAAAACTCCCTAATCTAAGTTGTCAAAAAGGGGAAAGTAAGATATCATGACAATGATTCTTACACAGAGTTGACTAACTCTTTTCCTAGGGTTCTAGTTGAAGTACACTCCTAGTACAGGTGGGTTTCTTAGACTTGAAGCAAAGTCTAATGGCTTCTACTCTAGGGTTAAAGTGTCTTAAAAAAGAGTCAAGAGAGGGATGAGGGATGTATCCATGACATGAGGGTCAAATGGACAGACTTTTCCTTTGGAAGTAGACAGGAGAGGCAACTGGATGAGAGCTAACAAGCTTCATCACTTGGGGAAAGGAAACAACAAGAAAATTAACAACATAATAAAGATGCATGCATGGTGACAACCATTAAATGAGTATATAAGATTGATAAGGATGAAAAATGCATTGATGACAATCAAAGCAGGTAAGCAGAACAGGAACTGTGACGACAGATCAAGTTCAGGTGAATTTAACAGATGAAGTAATATGAACATGGTATCAATCAAAGATGAAGTTTTAAGGGTATGAATGCAAACAAGTATCACAAATAATCACAAGTACATCAAGAGAAAATTCATCTGCATCTGTCAAAACGATCACAGAAAGTACACAACTTGCACATAGTCAAAAGAGATGAAAATTATGCAAACATGAAAATAAAAAATATGACATGAAATTAGACATCAAGATGAACACAATGCAAAAAGAATGGGTGGAAAATTATTAAAATTAAGAGAGATATGAATTTTCAAAGATTGGATGAAAATGACAAAATTTAATAAAAGAGTTGCCCTCCTCAGGGGTCGAACTCAGGCTTGCAAGGTGATAGGCGTGTTTTGCCATATGGTCTTACCACTGGGGTGGCTATACATTCGTTTGTAAATGCCACCCCATTAAATTATAAGGGTGAAAATCATGTCATCTTGGGCAAAACAAGAACAAAAACAAGGATTTACGTTTTCGATTGTAACTTTCTCAATTCTCAACCTTTTGAGATGAAACTTATATGTAAATTGACCAGAAAAACATGAGGAATATGATGGTGCAATTAGTTTTCTCAGAATATGCCTACATTTAAAAATTCGAATGCACATACTCTTTGATATTTGAAATGCACTTTGAGGTATGGATCATGCACCAGTTAGTTTTTAATCATTGTAAATATGTACACTCAATGCAAACATGATAGTGAATGGATTCAGACCATCATTTTGGCTCAAAACAGTCTGTAGTGAGAAATGAGGTGTGAGTTGCAAAGATGTGCAATGAAATGCATTATGTTGTGTAATTTTAATTCTAAACATATCCAAGTTAATTTGATCAGATTCACACCACATACATATGGTATTAGATGAATTCAAATATATTTTGGAACCAAAGTCAGACTATTGCAAAAAAATGAGGCCTGAGTTGCCAATTTGATGTTTTTGATGAAATGCACAATATTACTCAAACCAGTTCCATGCACAGATAGATCAAATACATCATGCACACAAGTCATATACATCTTGATGGATGAGTCCAAGCATCAAATTGAGTTTAAAAACAGGTAGTCATGAAAATGATGTTTATGCTGAAAATGGTTTTTTGATGAAATGCAAAGGGAGCTGTCAAGACATACCTAAGCACTCTCAAGACAAATTATTACCTCAAGCAAATCACAAAACATGTATACAAACCTCTAATCATATATGCTACCTCAAATCAAATGGTAATAGAAAAAGTTCTTTATGGTACAAAATGAGATGTAGGCTGTAATATTGCACATGAATTTTGTGAGGCCAAGAAAAATGCAGTTTGAATGTTAAAACCCAACTCAGTCAAGACCATATCACTTCAAGAGTAAGTACAAGCTTTTAAATCACTGACTCAAGGATTGTGTTTTAGTGAAAATCTCAAATCTGTTATGAATTAGGAGATGACCACCATGTTGCAAAAATGTGAAAGAAATCTGCACTTAGAGATTGGTGATCAAGTCAGGCATGTCATAGTCAGAATCATGATTTAAGTTTCATCCAAATATCATGTATGTGGTGTTCAAACATTTAAAATACTTGCTTATGCTGTCAGATAACAACTGTGACAAGGAAAAATTAAGACAACCTTAAAACATATATTTGAAGCTAGTGTTTGAAATGAATGCCTACATGCCTAAATGGTAGTCTGAGCACCTTATGCATGAGATACTTGATGAATTTTTACAGCGAGCTTAAACACAATAGTCTGATAGCAGAAAAATCATATGCGGTATGCAAGTGTGTTTTGAAAATGCATAATGATATGAAACTCCTAATCCAAACAATTATGAACCAAAGTAATCATGTATGCACAATATATAAAGATTAATGAGTGGATCTAAATCAGTTTTATGGATGAAATTAAGCTGTGGTGAAGACTAAGCTGTCATGCTGCAAAATTGTGAATAAAATGCATAATGATGAGCAATTTCAGTTCCAGGCATGTTTAGATTAAGCTAGCCACACATACACAACACAAGAGATGATATTGAGTGGCACAAAACACACTTTGAAGTTAAACACAAGCTGTCATGGAAAATGGTACTCAATGGGCAATTGTGTGTGTGAAGTGCAACAGAATTGGGCAGTTCATGTTTTGAGACATAATCCATCAAATTAATCATACATACACACTTCACATATAAAAATAGGTGCGTTCCTACTCAAGAGCCAATTTAAAACAGTCTGTTTTGAATAATAGCATGCAAGTTGTGGTATTGTATTTTATGCATACATGAAAAACTCAAATCAGATTCCAAGCATGTTTGGACCAAACTACATGCACACATCAGTCATATACATGAAGGTAAGTGTATTCAAGCAACAAAACTGAAGCAAAACAATCTGTTATGATAAAATGATATGCAAGATGTGGTGTTATGCCTTGTACATTCATGGAAATATTCAAACCATCCTCTGATCATGTTTAAACCAAAACATTTGTACACACAAGTCATATATGCACAAATAGATGATTCTAAACTCAAACTTAAACCAACTTTATCCTTTTAACCAAAGATGACATATCTATGGCACTAAAATGAAAAGTGCGGCACTTTAAGAATGATGAAGCAAAACAGATGCAGTTAGTTCCAAACAAACATACACACATATCATGATTATGATTTCAGATATGATTCAAATCGACAAAGGGTTGTTCTTCAGTCATGACAAAATTTTGGCATGAAAATTACACATGACATAGTTTTAACATAATGAACTCAAAATGCAAAATCATAAAACTATGATGTAAAGAAAAAATGAAGTGCTTACATACCTCTAGTAGACTGTATTGAGTAGATTAGGACACCAAGAAACCCAGAGGAACTTCCAAATAACACTAGCTTTGAAACTTTCTTCTTTTTGAAACAAGAATCCAATCCTTGTGACAGTTGGAGAAATAAACTTCACCAATGATCTTTAACACTTTAGACAGTTGAGGAATGGTATATGAGAGGTGTTAGGATGATTAGAACACCAAGGAAATTTATGGAACAAGATGTGGTTGATTTTATGGCTTTTGGTCAAAGTAACTTGGTGTGGAAGTTGACTTTTTGAATGATGAGGTTTTTGAGTGGTCTAAGGTATTGGACACCTTCTATATCATATTTAGAGATTGTGTGGATGATTGTTGGGGTGTTTGAATGGGGAGAAATGAATTTGGTAGCCTTGGTAGCAAGACAGATTTTTGGTGTTTTAGTGGAAAAAGTGACTTTGTGATTTTTGAAGCAAGGAGTGGAAATAGTGAAAGCTTTCAATTTCTCTGGTTTTTAGAATTGATATTATATGGGAAATGAAGTGGTGAGGGTTCTATTCATAGGCAAGGAAGTGGCTTGGGGCAGATTTGGAGATTTCTTCACTTTGAAGAAAGGTTTTGGATTTTTTGATTAAACCTCCACAAGAGGGTTTTATTGGCTGATAGGCAAGCCTTAATAGTCAATAAAAATGATGAATTAGTGTGGCTAACTGCAGGCTAGAGATGTAGCTTGAGGGCTGTGGCAGAATTGCTTTACACCTCATGCTTACTTTTTCACTTTTGAATGCAAGTTGCAAACCAACTTGCAAGGCAACTTGCAAAGCTTGGCCTTTTGAGCTCTTCTGCATAATTCCTTGGTTTTTCATACTACAAACTCCTCACATATCAGATACAACATGGTTCACCAGCTGAGTTTGGTCAATTTTGATGAAAGAATGAACTCTTGAATTTTGACAATGTGGGACTAAAGTATAAAAACCTCAACTTGCCATAACCATAACTTTCAGCTCACAAATCCTTTTGAGATGTGCTAGTACTTTTTAGAAAGCCCTCAAATAGCTCTAAAATATTCATGTCTTCATGAGTTTAAATTTCCCAAAGGAATTTGGCCAAAAAGTCTCCCAAAGTTGCTAAAAAATGAACTTAAAAGTGAAATTTCTCTAAGTCTTTTTCCCTTCTAGAAATGAATTTGATCATAACTCCAAATCTATGCATTTTCTGATCATGGACCATTTAGGGACTTTTGTAGGACTTGTCAAGAGCTTCCAAATGAGCTTTGAACCAACTCAATTGGATGTGCAGTTAAGGAGTTATGGTTTAGCCCCTTTCAAAACCCTAATTTCCTGATTTTTCGATTACGCCTTCATCCTTGATCCAATGGTCATGAAAATTGATATGCAAGTCTAATATGACATAAGTAACAATTTTGTTTCACAACTTGAAGTCCAATTCCTAAAATTTGAAGAGTTGACTTTTCGGTCAACCTTACGACTGATCGGTGACTACGGAGTCGCCTGTTGACATTCTGGACCTCCTGAGACTTTGAAACTTCTTGAATGAACTTTATTAAGCTATATGAACTTCATGGATCATAATATCACCATTAAAACACCTTCCAACATCAAAGTCAAACTATAGTTGACTTTTACTAGTCAAAAACCCTAATCGGGTGCCCTGAAATACACTGCTCTGGATTCTAGGGTAACAACCTCAAATTGGATTCTCAATTGTCATTATATGATACCCTTGATCTTGTTTCATGATTGAATTAGCCTAAAATTTTGATTGATCACAAACCCTGAAGCTTTGATTTAACTGTACAAACCCTGATTCATCTGTAATTTGACAAAGACAAAATTGCACTGGGTTAGGGTTAGATAATTCATGAGTATGCTCCTAAAATGATAATGAGAATCTAAGGGGCCAAAATTTGGGGTGCAAAAGTTGCCCCTATTTAAATATCTTCACTAGATGGAACTGAGAGATGATGATCCTCGTAGAATCGCAGTGAAAGGTATTTAAATATAGAAAACCGAAAATTTTGTCCCTTAGATCCGATGATATACAAAAGGACAGGTCATGGTATGCCATGAATTCTAAATGATGCTTCATGATGCTTGGATGCAAGACATATGCAGAAGACATACTCGCGGGGACCTGGCATTGTGGATCCGACACTTGGGAAACTGTGATATAACAATCAATAGTTCAAACATGACTGGTGGTAACTGAGAGGAAAACTTCACATGAGGATGCGCAAAGTCTAATGAAAATGACAATCTTACTGGGGAAAAGCAAACACTTCACCGAGGAAAGAGGTAGATTTCCACCGGGGATAAGAGCGACTTTTTACTGGGGAAATTAAAACACGAACCTCACTGGGGATGATCAAATGAGGAGCTTCCTATAGTGAAGAGTTCAAACGGGATCTTCAGGAATGGACTAGAAACCAAGACAAAACATATTGGGGATACTAGTGACAACTAGATCTCCGAGACTTGTCTGGAAAAAGGTCTCGCTGGAGATAATGATGTCACCCAGTTTTAACAAGTGGCTCAAACAGTGCTAGTAACCACTAGACTTTCCGTAGGTAATGGTGACGACCAACCGGGGGTAATAACAAATGAGATTTCTCAAATCCAGCCGATAACACGTAAGATTTCGACTGGGGAAATTGGTGATGACCAAATTTCAAGCAGTGCCAGTAACTACTGGACTTTAAAGGGATTAATAACGACCAAGTCCGGGTACCAATGACGATTGGGTTTCAAGTGATGCTAGTTACGACTGGACTTTGAAAGAAAATACGGTGACGACCAAATCAGGGTATACCAACACATGTTGTTACGAGAATGTTAGCAAGCTACTAGGCTTTAGCTGGGGAGGTTGGTAACGACCAAACCAAAAGATACCAATAACGATTGGATTTCAAATGACGCCAGTTACGACTGGACTTCCATAGGGACAGTTGGTAACGTCCAACAAGACACCAATGACAATTGGATTTCGAACATCTTCCAGTTACGAATGGGTTTAAACGGAAAATCGACTAGTAACGACCAGACTTCACAGGGGATTTGCTAGTGACGACTAGACTTCAGAGGGAAAAGGTTGGTAACATCCGAACCAAAAGGTAATAATGAGTGGAGTTAAGACAAGGCCAGTTACGACTGGACCTCAAAGGAAAGTATGGTGACGACCAAAAGAAAACCAAAAAATATTGGATTTCGAACTCTACCAGTTACAACTGGGGAATTGGTGAAAGTGGTGACGAACGAATCAAAAGATACCAACGAGTGGATTTTAAGGAAATGCCATTTACGACTTGTCTTAACAAGAAATATGGTGACGACCAAAGAACTACCAATAACGATTGGCTTCTAAAACAATTCCGGTTACGACTGGACTTTTAGGCGGAAGTTCACTAGCAGTGATCAGTCATTCACGGGGAATCGACAGATAGCACACCGAACTCGACAGGCAAAAGGAATCACACTGAATCCTGGCTGAAAAGGTGTATGTAGTCTTGAAAAATAGATCCATTCTCAATAGGAGGACAGAGCTTTAAACAAGCTATTCAGAAATGTCAAAGTAAAATCAGACAAATGCTCAGACATCTTTTACTGGGGTGAGTCCTCACATCATCATAAGAAGTTCCTTGAGAAAACAGTCTTCAAGGTTTGATACCCGCACATGATCGAAGGAAAATCAGCAGTTCGACTTGCTTACACTTCATTTGAGAATGTAATTGGATTGCATATCAAAGCTTCCGCTACCCTGAGGTTTCAGGGAAGTATGATTTTCCTCAACCTTTTCCCTGAGTTTAAGTTTTTACGTTTGTTAATCTTTCCATGTTTTATTCAAATAATTTGACCCTAATGCTTTCAAAACTATCGTTGATCAACGAACAACATTTTGCATAACAAAGAAAATAAAGTAAATGATAAAGTTGCAAAGGAAAGAATGGCTCAAAACTGATTTTATTCAAGGATGAAATCTTGCAAATGACAAAATTCCATAGAAATTTTACAAGTGAAAAATGGCAAAGTGGACGAGGTTACATTGAATCCCATGACCAAACTATCCCCAAAGACTAAAACTCCCCCAAAATCCTTGCTTCTGACGAGAGCGGTTGGAGTGAATTCTTGTAGGATCTTCTATGTTAGTGACAACTCATCTGATGCAGTGAAATGCCTTTGTCCCTAAATTTTGCCTGGACCGCCCTTTCGGGTTTTCCATCCACCGGACGCTCATTTTTGCCTAAGTCGCCCTTTCGGGTTTTCAACTTAGCGAGCTCCTTTTTTCTCTTTTCTTTTCTTTTCTTCAACCCTAACTTTTGCATAAGCCGCTCTTTTGAGTTTTTGATTTATCGGGTTCTTTTTAGGCGTAATATTTTCGTACTGCATCAGAATTTACTGGATGAGTAAGCTGCTCCCCATCCATGGTAGTGAGAATCAATGAGCCTCCTGAGAAGACTATTTTCACAATAAACGGGCCGTCATAGTTAGGCATCCACTTTCCCCGTGCGTCTTTATGAACTGGTAAAATCTTTTTGAGTACAAGTTCCCCTTCGCGGAATTCTCGGACACAAACTTTCTTGTCAAAAGCTCTCTTGATCCTCTTCTGATATAACTGACCATAACACATTGCAGACATGCACTTTTCGTCGATAAGATTCAACTGATCAAACCTTTCTCTCACCCATTCTGCTTCTTCAAGCTTGGTTTCCATTATGACTCTCAAAGAAGGTATCTCGACCTCAATAGGAAGTACCGCATCCATTCCATATACCAAAGAAAAAGGGGTTTCCCCTATTGAAGTGCGAACGGACGTTCTGTACCCATGCAAGGCAAATGGTAGCATCTCATGCCAATCTTTGTAAGTTTTTACCATCTTTTGCAAAATCTTTTTGATGTTTTTATTTGCAGCTTCTACAGCCCCGTTCATCTTGGGACGATAAGGAGAAGAATTGTGATGTTCAATTTTGAAATCATCGCACAACTCCTTCATGATTTTGTTGTTCAAATTGGTACCATTGTCCGTTATGATCTAGCTCGCAATTCCGTAACGACAGATAATCTCCTTTTTGATAAAACGGGCCACCACTTGCCGAGTAACATTAGTGTAGGATGCGACTTCAACCCACTTTGTGAAATAATATATTGTAACCAGAATAAATCGGTGTCTGTTAGAAGCTTTTGTTTCAATTGCCCCAATCATATTGATGCCCCACATAGAGAAAGGCCATGGTGATGATAACACATTTAGCAATGTCGGTGGTACATGCATCTTGTCCGCATAAATATGACATTTGTGAAATTTCCTGGCATATTGAATACAGTCAGTTTCCAGGGTCAACCAGTAATAACCATCCCTCAAGATCTTTTTAGACATAGCATATCCATTGGCATGAGTACCGAACATTCCTTCGTGAACATCTTGCATTAACAATTCTGCTTCTCGTTTGTCGACACATCTAAGCAGGACCATATCATGATTCCTTTTGTAGATCACATCATTACTGAGGAAGAACTTGGATGCTAATCATCTCAGAGTTTTCTTGTCAAGTGATGTAGCATCTGCTGGATACTCTTGTTTTAACAGGTAATTCTTTATGTCATAGAACCATGGCTTATCATCAGTTTCTTCTTCGACCATCTGACAGTAGGCGGGCTCGGTCTTGCGTTCGATTCGAATGAGAGTGGCATCATTGACATCCCTGACTTTCCACATTGAGGCTAACATGGCTAAGGCATCGGCGATGTAATTCTCAGATCTCAGAACATGTTTGAAAGTGATTTCATCGAAATATTCCATCATCTTGACGATGTAGGCTCTATAAGGGATCAAATTCTCATGTCTAGTTTCCCATTCTCCAGTAACCTGATAGATAACCAAAGTTGAATCCCCACTGACTTAAAGAAATTTGATTTTGAGGTCGACAGCTGCCTCGAGGCCGAGAATGCATGCTTCATATTCGGCGATATTGTTTGTGCAGTCAAAATCTAACCTGGCTATGAATGGAGTGTAACCACCCTCCGGATTCATCAAAACGGCACCTGCACCATGCCCACTGTAGTTGGAGGAACCATCAAACATCATTTTCCACCAAAGACCTTCCTGCGGACCTTCATCAAGACCTGGCTCTTCACATTCTTTTACCAACATGATGTCTTCATCTGGGAAATCAAATTTGAGAGACTCATAATCTTCCACTGGTTGATCTGCAAGATATTCTGACAATACACTACCCTTGATAGACTTCTGAGCTACGTACTGGATGTCGTATTTTGATAATAACATATGCCAATGGGCGAGCCTTCCAGTCTGAGCAGGTTTCTCAAAAATATACTTTATCGGATCCATTTTTGAAATCAACAAAGTGGTGTGACAAATCATGTACTGCCTCAAGCGTCTGGCAGCCCATGCCAAAGCACAACAAGTTTTCTCTAGAAGCGAATATCGGCTTTCACAATCAGTAAACTTCTTACTCAAATAATAGATAGCATGTTCCTTTCGTCCGGACTCGTCCTGCTGACCTAACACACAAACCATTGAATTCTCAAGCACTGACAAATACATGAAGAGAGGTCTTCCCGGACCCGGAGGTATCAAGATAGGAGGTTCTTGTAGGTAACCCTTGATCTTATCAAACGCTTGTTGACAATCTGAATTCCAAATAACCGTCTGGTCCTTGCGTAAAAATTTGAAGATGGGCTCGCAAGTAGGAGTCATATTGGAAATAAATCTGGATATGTAGTTCAGTCTTCCAAGAAAACCTCTGACTTGCTTTTCCATTTAGGGAGCTGGCATGTCTTGAATGGCTCGGACTTTGTCTGGATCCACCTCAATCCCTCGGTGACTGACAATGAAACCGAGTAACTTCCCAGATCTTACTCCGATGGTACACTTGGCTGGATTCAGTCTCAACTGATATTTTCTGAGTCTCTTAAATAGTTTCACAAGATGTTCCAAATGGTCCTCTTCGCTTTGATATTTGGCTATCATGTCATCAACATATACCTCTATCTCCTTGTGCATCATATCATGAAATAAAATTACCATGGCCCTTTGATAAGTAGCACCCGCGTTCTTCAGACTGAAAGGCATAACTTTGTAACAGTAAGTCCCCCACGGAGTAATGAAAGTAGTTTTTCCATGTCATCGGGATCCATCTTAATCTGATTGTAACCGGAGAACCCATCCATAAATGAGAAAACTGCAAAATGAGCCGTATTATCCACTAACGTATCGATATGTGGCAAAGGGAAATCATCCTTCGGGCTGGCCTTGTTTAGATCTCTGTAATTCACACACATTCTGACTTTCCCATCCTTTTTCGGCACAGGTACAATATTGGCTACCCATTCGGGGTATTTGGACACTGCTAAGAACTCGGCGTCAATCTATTTCTTCACCTCATCTCGAATCTTGAGAGCCATGTCAGGTCTTGTTCTTCGGAGCTTTTGCTTAACCGGTGGGCATTCTGGTCGAAGCGGTAACTTGTGAACCACTATGTCAGTGTCTAGACCCGGCATATCCTGGTACGACTAAGCAAATACATCCACATACTCTTTCAAAAGTTCTTCTAGTTGCTGCTTGACTTCTGCCCCTAGAGCTGCCCCAATCTGGACTTCTTTCTTGTCTTCTTCGTTGCCAAGATTAATGACTTCTATCTGTTCTTTGTAGGGTTGAAGCTCTGCATACTCATGGTGTGCCAACTTTACCAGTTCATCAGGTACTTCAAAATCTTCGTCTTTATCTTCAGCTTGGCATATTGGTGAATCAAAGTCAGGAGGGAATGCAAAGTCATGGGATTCAATGGGTTTTAGGACATCACTGCACGTTGGAATGGCTTAATTTATTAAAACACACAAAGACAAATGCAACACACAAAAGAGAAATTTGTTTTGGTTTTTCAAGATTGCCATTTTTCGTTTAAAATGAAAGCAAAAGCAGTAAAGGAAATAACACAAGGAAATTAACAAAATAGTTCATTTTTCATTGATTTTCTTGAAAGCTCGGGGCCCTTACAAAACATTCCTATAGCCTTGGGCATGGCTATGGAGGTTTAAAACAACAACAAGAAAAGAAAGACAAATAAATTACTTTGACTCAGGAAAAACCAAAGGAATCTCAATAGCTTCCAAGTTGCTCAAGGCAGTGTTGCAATGATACACTAACTGTTGAAGGTCTTCATCTTCAGAATCTTCTTCCACAACATTGATTTGGAAACCTCCACTGATGAATACTTCTTGTATAGTCTTCGGGCGTCCTTTGTAATGTGTCGGTGCTTCATCATGAGTTGGTTTGTAACCCAACCCTTGGCGATCCATCTTTGGCTTTACTTCGATAATCTCTCCCCAACCTGCAGGAGTGCCTTCTTCCAGTGTAGACTTGATGCTCCGAGCGGATGCAAAAGACGGACCACTGTTAGCCACTGTTTCTTCCAACATCACTGCATTTGCTATCTCGAGTGCCTGAAAGGAAATTTCTAACGCGCCCTCATCTGCTTCGATATACTTGAACAATGACAAATTGCTCACCATTAGGTCTTCTTCACCGTGTACAATCACTAATTTATCATTCACATCAAATTTCATTCTCTGATGTAAGGTGAAAGTCACTGCCCCAGCGGCGTGAATCCATGGTCGTCCCAACAAACAACTATAAGTTGGGTTAATATCCATGACTTGGAATGTAATATTGAACACATGAAGTCCGATCATGATTGGTAATTCTACCTCTCCAACAACCGTTCTTCTTGAACCATCAAAAGCTTTTACAATCAAAGATGTTGGTTTCATTTCTGCCCCTGCATATGCTAACCTTACGAGCGATCTGGCGGGTAATACATTCAATGAGGATTCAGTATCGACTAAAACTCGTGCCATTGTGTCTTCTTGGCACCTGACAGATATGTTCAATGCACTGTTGTGATTGCGTCTTTCGTTCGGTAATTCTGTATCACTAAAGCTCAGGGTGTTACAGGCTGTAATGTTGGCTATTACTGAATCAAATTGTCTGAGAGTTATGTCTTTTGTCACATGTGCCTGCTTCAATACTTTCTGCAGAGCCTCTCTGTAAGCTGGAGACTTCATCAAGAGAGACAAGACCGATATCTTTGATGGGGTTTGGTGAAGCTGATCAATGATCTTGTAATCACTTTTCCGAATAATCCTTAAGAATTCTTCGTCGTCTCCTTCTGTTCCTGGTACCTCTTGTTCTTTTGTCGCAGCAGGGGTAACCTCTTTTGGAGCGGCTACTGTCATTTTTGGTTGATAGATGCAACCACTACGGGTCATTTTGCTTGTACCTGCAATGTTTGTCACATCCACTTGGTCGTCTCTTACTGTCTCTTTCTGACTAACCTTCCCTAATCCTCGGTCTATCACAGTCATGTCATACTTCCATGGAACGGCCTTTTTGCTTTCAAAAGGAAACGGTCTCGGTTTCTGAATGATAACCGGTCGGGGTTGATCGATAGCTGACTTGTTGAAACCAGGCTTCATACCTTTGTTGGTCATTTGAACACCGAAACTTTCTCACTTTTCTTTGGTAAATTAAAAACAGACTCAATTACTGAAACTTCTTCTTTCCTCGCCTTACTACACACTTGTAATACTCTTTCATCGATCAATCTTTGTATATCTCTTCGTACCTTATCACACCCTCTAGAATCACTAGAACATTTTTCACAATCATTATGGGTATCTTCTATCAATCCTGTTTTCAGTAGCTTCTCGTGAAGTAGCCTCAACGGGGTTTTGATCTCTGACACACCTCGGACCATCATTTCATCTAACACTTCTTCTACTGCATTGACCCCTCCATGGTTCGACAATGGATTACTTTTAACATTTGGGGGTACATCATCAAAAGACAAGATCTTCTTTTCCATCAACTCCCTGACAAGATGTTTTAAAGCAAGACAGCCTTCTAAATCATGACCGGCAGCACCTTCGTGAAAGGTACAATGAGCATTTGGATTATAGTGAGGAGATGTAGTGTATGGATTTAATGGTCGTGTTGTTACCAACCCCTGCTGTACTACGGAGGCGTACAACTCTGTGTAAGTCATCGGTATCTGAGGAAGTGGAGGTTTTGTTGTCGGTCTCCGATTCTGGTAGTTTTGTCTGGGTGCCTGAGCTCTAGGCTGATCATGTTGTTGATAGGGTGGAGCGTTGGGCGCTTGTTGATACCCTTGTTGTATTGGCTGATATACAGGTGCTGGCTACACTGTCTGATAACTGGGAACAGGATAACTGAAAGCCGGAGTTACAGCTGTCACATAAGGTTGTTGGGCATACTGCAACAAATACATTGGTCGTTGTTGCTGGGATTGCTGAACATAACTTACTTGAGGTTGTTGAACATAACTCTGCTGATACTGTTGGTAAGGTGGTCTCCAGGTGCGACTCTTTCTTCCCACAGTTACTGCATTTGTCTCCCCTTCCTTCTTTCTATGAAAATTATTGCTGAGCTTTTTGACATTGTTGTTACCGGAACTGCTGGAACTGCTATCCACCTTCCCATTCTTCATTCCTAACTCCACTCTCACCCCCACTGCTACTATATCAGAAAAACTTGCGGTTACACTACTGATCATCTTCTCATAAAACTCTGGTCTTACTGTATCGACGAACCAATCTGTTAACTCTTTTTCACTCAAAGGAGGTTCTACCTGAGAGGCAGTTTCCCTCCACCTTTGTGCATACTCTTTGAAAGATTCTGAACTCTTCTGTGACATACTCAGTAATTATCTTCTATCAGGGGCTTAATCCATGTTGTACTTGTAATGTTTCACAAAAGCATCAGCCAAGTCTTGGAAACTGTGAATACGAGACTGATCCAAGCCCAAATACCATTTAGCAGGAGCTCCTTTCAGACTATCTTGGAAACAAAGAATCATTAACTTGTCATCTTCCACGTGAGCGGCCATTCTTCGGTAATACATAATCAGATGCGTTCGAGGACAAGTAGCCCCAGAATACTGATCAAAATTGGGAACCTTGAATTTTGGCGGAATTACCAATCCAGACACTAAGCACATATCTCTGGCATCAGTACCAAAGATGTCATTTCCTTCCATTGCTCTGACTTTCCTGCCGATAGTTTCTACACTTTCTTTCAACTTATCATGTCGTCCGCTCTCTTCTTCATACCCATCAAGACCTTCGTACACTGGTGGAGGATTATGAAAAACAGGGCGCGCTTGAACCTGAACAGAAGGCTGAGTGTAAGTAGGAATAGCTTGAGGAACTTCTGGCCCTAAAGGAACTGTTTGTTGATTGACTACTGGTGGAGGTACAAAACCCGGCGATAACCCGTATGGTGGTACATTTGCAACAGTGACTACTGTTGGGATCGACTCTACAGCTATGCCAGTGATTTCAGAAACAACAGTGGCTTGAGTGTCCAATTTGCACGAATGACTTGTAGGGCTTCCATGATCTGCCCCATGCCTCCTCGTAGCTCTCCAAGTTCATTATCAATCCTATCCACATCCAAATTCTGTCCTTCCATTCTTAGGCGAGCTTGGGCTCGGGTGTTGTATCGGTGTTGAGAATTCAGTGTGATTCCTCTAGAGGCAAGACAACGAGATGAGACACAACACAAGAACATGCACATGTGATGCTTATGAACGCAAAATGCAACAAATGCAAAATTAATCATTCAAGGAATCCAAAGAAATATTTGCAAAAATTATAACAACGGGGAAATAATCAAAAAGTCCTCATAGATTAATAATTGAGAGTTTTATAACAACGATTCTGAAACTGAAATACAAGTCTTCAATACAAAACACATGATGAAATAAAACAGAAAACAAAAGGATTTTAAATCTTTTGGTTGGATGGCCCTTCGTCTTCTAGCTGACTTCTCTTTCCACCTTGACGGATCAATTCTTGAAGTTCTTCCTTCTCTTGCATAGCCTTGAAATACTTATCTCTCCAAGTCTTTCCTTCTTTTTCAGCTTTTGCCAAAGCAGCTTTCAATTCTTCTATGAGAGTAGGTTTGGGTGAGTCAGGCTCAAAGCGAGTATAGAACATCTTCAACACTGCTTCTTTTACCCATAAATAAGATTCTGAAATAGTAGAGTCGTGGTAACCTAGGGCAGTTACTCCCCTCGTGTGGACATAAGGCCAAGCATACAGAATTTGAGCCTTGTAAGCGGGATTCTTCCCTTCTTCAATGATCTTTATGTCTGAAGAGGAGAAGTTAAAGATTGCCTTGAGGAAATCACAACAAACTGAAGTAGCCTGGAAATACAAGTAACAAGTGGCCATGGAAGAGAATGATGAAATCCGTAGACAACTACAGGCGAAGGACGAAGATGAGAGAAGTGAAATAATGATAGAGTGGATCATAAAACTGGAGAAGTGTGGAGAGAAGTCCCAGATCCATCTTCTTTTTTACTCTTAACAATGATAATAAGTTCCCATACCTGCTCTTGAATCCTTCTAGATCTGTTATCAAAGTGCTCAACCTTTCTATGTCATCCAAGTTAGGACTTTTGTAAGTGTACTTCATATTTTTCTTTTTTTCATTATCCATGATGATCCTAATGTTTACAAACAAGAGATCTGAGTTCCATGAAACTTTTATGACATGATGTTCATGAATGCATGAATGCACAAACACATGTAAGCACGGATTCACATATACATGGGTAAACAGATAAAGGTTTTGGTTTGGAGAACATGAGTATGGAGTCAAGGTCTACCCACCCCAAAGGTATGTACTAAGGTTTTCAAAACTGCCGAACAAGGTTCTAAAAGAGTTCCCAAAGTCCTCGACCCATCTTTCAGATATTATCAATTTCCCAAATACTTTGTGGTTAATAATATTCTCAAGAGATTCTCGTCCAAGTGTAGTATCGCGTATCAACTACTTTGGAATTACTTCCTTATAGTCATCGCACTACATCCTGATAAAGCCATAGCGGGGAAAAGGTAATCTAAAGGTCCTCAGTATCACGGGCTCCCATGTAGAACGTAGCATTGTTTTCACGAATACTCGATTAACAATACTAACTCTCAGAAGGGCCTCTACTGAGCGGAGGTTTTCTCAAGTCAACTTGGTCGGGAATCAACTCCCTATAAGTTTCCTTGAACATACCACCATCCTATCATAAGTATGCTCAAACACGGGTATAGTGTTGTCTCACCATTCAAAGTTCCCAGGATCCAACAGGGCACATATATACATTTTTACAAGTATTTACAAATATAGCAAGTAATCAAACAAGATAGGCTAAACCCTCAAAACAAAATAAGCACATCCCCAGTGAAGTTTCCATTACTGTTGCGGTGAAAATTGGATATCAAGCTATTAAATTAACTTGAATCTTAATTTTTTTTTACAACCGAACTTTATTTTATCCAAAGGAAAGGTCTAAAGAAAGAAAACCTTTTTTCACGATGTAACAACAACGTTTAAGATATTCGGGGATCGGGGGTTGGTTATACCTAGGGAAGGTGTTAGCACCCCAAGCATCTGTAGTACTCTACAGGAACCTTTTGTTTGATTGCCTGCTAAGTTTGTGAAAATGTATTATGGATTGGGAAAAGATATGAGTTGAAACCTAAAGTTATATACACTAAGTTTGCTCACAAAGACGTCGCGTCTTCTGCCTACGTATCCTAACTAGGATAGAATCAGAGCAATCGTAGTTCACCTCACAAGGGAAGAAGAACACTTGATTATGATCAAGGTTCAAGGGGGGAATAAACATGACAATTTTTGTGTGGAGTTTAACAAAACTCCCTAATCTAGGTTGTAAAAAAGGGGAAAGTAAGATATCATGACAATGATTCTTACACAGAGTTGACTAACTCTTTTCCTAGGGTTCTAGTTGAAGAACACTCCTAGTACAGGTGGGTTTTTTATACTTGAAGAGAAGTCTAATGGCTTATACTCTAGGGTTAAAGTGTCTTAAAAAAGAGTCAAGAGAGGGATGAGGGATGTATCCATGACATGAGGGTCAAATGGACAGACTTTTCCTTTGGAAGTAGACATGAGAGGCAACTGGATGAGAGCTAACAAGCTTCATCACTTGGGGAAAGGAAACAACAAGAAAATTAACAACATAATAAAGATGCATTCATGGTGACAACCATTAAATGAGTATATAAGATTGATAAGGATGAAAAATGCATTGATGACAATCAAAGTAGGTAAGCAGAACAAGAACTGTGACGACAAATCAAGTTCAGGTGAAATTAACAGATGAAGTAATATGAACATGGTATCAATCAAAGATGAAGTTTTAAAATGTTGGCTAACATTTAACGGTATGAATGCAAACAAGTATCACAAATAATCACAAGTACATCAAGAGAAAATTCATCTGCATCTGTCAAAACGATCACAGAAAGTACACAACTTGAACATAGTCAAAAGAGATGAAAAATTATGCAAACATGAAAATAAAAAAGATGACATGAAAGTAGACATCAAGATGAACACTATGCAAAAAGAATGGGTGGAAAATGATTAAAATTGAGAGAGATATGAATTTTCAAAGATTGGATGAAAATGACAAAATTTAATAAAAGAGTTGCCCTCCTTAGGGGTCGAACTCAGGCTTGCAAGGTGATAGGCGTGTTTTGGAATATGGTCTTACCACTGGGGTGGCTATACATCCTTTTGTAAATGCCACACCATTAAATTATAAGGGTGAAAATCATGTCATCTTGGGAAAAATAAGAACAAAAACAAGGATTTACGTTTTCGATTGTAACTTTCTCAATTCTCAACCTTTTGAGATGAAATTTATATGTAACTTGACCTGAAAAACATGAGGAACATGATGGTGCAATTAGTTTTCTCAGAATATGCCTACATTTAAAAATCCGAATGCACATGCTCTTTGATATTTTAAATGCACTTTGAGGTATGGATCATGCACCAGTTAGTTTTTAATCATTGTAAATATGTACACTCAATGCAAACATGATGGTGAATGGATTCAGACCATTATTTTGGCTCAAAACAGTCTGTAGTGAGAAATGAGGTGTGAGTTACAAAAATGTGCAATGAAATGCATTATGTTGTGCGGTTTTAATTCTAAACATCTCCAAGTTAATTTGATCAGATTCACACCACATACATATGGTATTAGATGAATTCAAATATATTTTGGAACCAAAATCATACTGTTGCAAAAAAATGATGTATGAGTTGCCAATTTGATATTTTTGATGAAATGCACAATGTTGCTCAAACCAGTTCCATGCACACATAGATCAAATACATCATGCACACAAGTCGTATACATCTTGATGGATGAGTCCAAGCATCAAATTGAGTTTAAAAACAGGTAGTCATGAAAATGATGTTTATGCTGAAAATGGTTTTTTGATGAAATGCAAAGGGAGTTGTCAAGACATACCTAAGCACTCTCAAGACAAATTATTACCTCAAGCAAATCACAAAACATGTATACAAACCTCTAATCATATATGCTACCTCAAATCAAATGGTAATGAAAAAAGTTCTTTATGGTACAAAATGAGATGTAGGCTGTAATATTGCACATGACTTTTGTGAGGCCAAGAAAAATGCAGTTTGAATGTTAAAACCCAACTCAGTCAAGACCACATCACTTCAAGAGTATGTACAAGCTTTTAAATCAGTGACTCAAGGATTGTGTTTTAGTGAAAATCTCAAATCTGTTATGAATTAGGAGATGACCACCATGTTGCAAAAATGCGAAACAAAACTGCACTTAGAGATTGGTGATCAAGTCAGGCATGCCATAGTCAGAATCATGATTTATGTGTCATCCAAATATCATGTATGTGGTGTTCAAACATTTAAAATACTTGCTTATGCTGTCAAATAACAACTTTGACAAGGAAAAATTAAGACAGCCTTAAAACATATTTTTGAAGCTAGTCTTTGAAATGAATGCCTACATGCCTAAATGGTAGTCTGAGCACCTTATGCATGAGATACTTGATGAATTTTTACAGCCAGCTTAAACACAACAGTCTGAGAGCAAAAAAATCATATGTGGTGTGCAAGTCTGTTTTGAAAATGCATAATGATGTGAAACTCATAATCCAAACAATTCTGAACTAAAGTAATCATGTATGCACAACATATAAGCATTAATGAGTGGATCTAAATCAGTTTTATGGATGAAATTAAACTGTGGTGAAGACTAAGTTGTCATGCTGCAAAATTGTGAATAAAATGCATAATGATGAGCAATTTCAGTTCCAGGCATGTTTAGATCAAGCTAGCCACACATACACAACACAGACATGATATTGAGTGGCACAAAACACATTTTGAAGTTAAACACAAGTTGTCATGGAAAATGGTACTCAATGTGCAATTGTGTGTGTGAAGTGCAACAAAATTGAACAGTTCATGTTTTGAGACATAATCCATCAAATTAATCATACATACACACTTCACATATAAAAATAGGTGCGTTCCTGCTCAAGAGCCAATTTAAAACAATCTGTTTTGAATAATAGCATGCAAGTTGTGGTATTGTGTTTTATGCTTACATGAAAAACTCAAATCAGATTCCAAGCATGTTTGGACCAAACTACATGCACACATCAGTCATATACATGTAGGTAAGTGTATTCAAGCAACAAAAATGAATCAAAACAATCTGTTATGATAAAATGATATGCAAGCTGTGGTGTTATGCCTTGTACATTCATGGAAATATTCAAAACATCCTCTGATCATGTTTAAACCAAAACAGCCGTACACACAAGTCATATATGCACAAATAGATGATTCTAAACTCAAACTTAAACCAACTTTATCATTTTAACCAAAGATGACATATATATGGCACTAAAATGCAAAGTGTGGCACTTTATGAATGATGAAGCAAAACAGATGCAGTTAGTTCCAAACAAACATACACACATATCATGATTATGATTTCAGATATGATTCAAATCAACAAATGGCTGTTCTTCAGTCATGACAGAATTTTGGCATGAAACATAACATGACATAGTTTTCACATAATGAACTCAAAATGCAAAATCATAAAACTATGATGTAAAGCAAAAATGAAGTGTTTACATACCTCTAGTAGACTGTATTGAGTAGATTAGGACACCAAGAAACCCAGAGGAACTTCCAAATAACACTAGCTTTGAAACTTTCTTCTTTTTGAAGCAAGAATCCAATCCTTGTGACAGTTAGAGAAATAAACTTCACCAATGATCTTTAACACTTTACACATTTGAGGAATGGTATATGAGAGGTGTTAGGATGATTAGAACACCAAGGAAATGTATGGACAAGATGTGGCTGATTTTATGGCTTTTGGTCAAAGTAACTTGGTGTGGAAGTTGACTTTTTGAATGATGAGGTTTTTGAGTGGTCTAAGGTCTTGGACACCTTCTATATCATATTTAGAGATTGTGTGGATGATTGTTGGGGTGTTTGAATTGGCAGCCTTGGTAGCAAGACAAATTTTTGGTGTTTTAGGGGAAAAAGTGACTTTGTGATTTTTGAAGCAAGGAGTGGAAATAGTGAAAGCTTTCAATTTCTCTGGTTTTTAGAATTGATATTGTATGGGAAATGAAGTGGTGAGGGTTCTATTTATAGGCAAGGAAGTGGCTTGGGGCAGATTTGGAGATTTCTTCACTTTAAAGAAAGGTTTTGAATTTTTTTATTAAACCTCCACAAGAGGGTTTTCTTGGCTGATAGGCAAGCCTTAATAGTCAAGAAAAATGATGAATTAGTGTGGCTAACTGCAGGCTAGAGATGTAGCTTGAGTGCTGTGGCAGAATTGCTTTACACCTCATGTTTACTTTTTCACTTTTGAATGCAAGTTGCAAACCAACTTGCAAAGCTTGGCCTGTAAATTTTTATTGATTGATCACAAACCCTGAAGCTTTGATTTGACTGTACAAACCCTGATTCATCTGTAATTTGACAAAGACAAAATTGCACTGGGTTAGGGTTAGATAATTCATGAGTATGCTCCTAAAATGATAATGAGAATCTAAGGGGCCAAAATTTAGGGTGCAACAAGTCGGCTTTCGGATTTGTTGCCTGTTTGTTTAACAGATGCTTGATACTGAGATCAAATGTTCCTCTCAACTTCATGTTGAGCCGACCTTCAGGTTCAATGCATGTTTGTTTAACAGATGCCTCACAGAGAGGTCAGATGTTCCTCTTAACTTCGTGTTGAGCCGGCCTTCGGGTTTGATGCCTGTTTGTTTAACAGATGCCAAACGGCAAGGTCAGATGTTCTTCTCAACTTTGGGTTGAGCCGGCCTTCGGGTTCCACACCTTTTTGTTGAACAGATGCCTGACGGTGAGGTCAGATGTTCTTCTCAACTTCGGGTTGAGCCGACCTTTGGGTTCAATGCCTGTTTGTTTAACAGATGCCTGGCGACTAGGTCAGATGTTCTTCTCAACTTCGGGTTGAGCCATCCTTCGGGTTCAAATCTTATTTGTTTAAGAAATGCCTGACAGCGAGGTCAGATGTTTTTCTCAACTTCGGGTTCAGTCGGCCATCAAATTCGATGCCTGTTTGTTTAACAAATGCGTGACGGCGATGTCAGATGTTCTTCTCAACTTCTTGTTGTGCCGGCCTTCGGGTTCGATACCTGTTTGTTTAACTAATGCCTGAAGGGGAGGTCAGATGTTCCTCTCAACTTCAAGTTGAGCCGGCCTTCGGGTTCGATGCCTTTTTGTTTAACAGATTTTGATGGCGAGGTCAGATGTTCTTCTCAATTAAGGATTTAGACGACTTTCGGGTTCGATGCCTGTTTGTTTAACATATGTCTGACCTCAAGTACAGATGTTCTTCTCAACTTCGTGTTGTGTCGGCCTTCGGCTTCGATGTCTGTTTGTTTAACTAATGCCTGATGGGAAGGTTAGATGTTCCTCTCAACTTCAAGTTGAGCCGGCCTTCGGGTTCGATGCTTGTTTGTTTAACAGATGTTTGACGGCGAGGTCAGATGTTCTTCTCAATTAAGGATTGTGACGGCCTTCGGGTTCGATGCCTGTTTGTTTAACAGATGCCTAACGGCGAGGTCAAATGTTCTTCTCAACTTCGGGTTGAGCCGGCCTTCGGGTTCGATGCCTGTTTGTTTAACAGATGCCTGGCGGCGAGGTCTAATGTTCTTATCAACTTCGAGTTGAGCCGCCCTTCGTGTTAGATGCCTGTTTGTTTAACAGATGCCTGACGGTGAGGTCAGAGGTTCTTCTCAACTTTGGGTTGAGCTGGTCTTTGGATTTGATGACTGTTTGTTTAACAAATGCTTGACAGTGAAGTCAAATGTTCCTCTCAACTTCATGTTGAGCCGACCTTTGGGTTCGATGCCTGTTTGTTTAACAGATGCCTGACGGCGAGGTCAGATGTTCTTCTCAACTTCTGGTTGAGCCGACCTTTGTGTTCGATGCCTGTTTGTTTAACAGATGCCTGGCGGCTATGGCAGATATTCTTCTCAAATTCGCGTTGAGCCGGCCTTCGGGTTCGATTCCTGTTTGTTTAACTAATGCCTGACAGCGAGGTCGGATGTTCTTATCAACTTCGGCTTGAGTCGGCCATCAAATTCGATGCCTGTTTGTTTAACAGATGTATGACAGCGATGTCAGATGTTCTTCTCAACTTCGTGTTGTGCCGGCCTTCGGTTTCGATGCCTGTTTGTTTAACTAATGCCTGATGGGGAGGTCAGATGTTCCTCTCAACTTCATGTTGAGCCGGCTGTTGCACCCTAATTTTTGACCTTAAGATTCCACCTCCTTGTGCGCTCTTTCCTGCTTGTTTTATTTTTACTTTTGTGTATATTTATTACGACTAACCAGTATGCGCAGGTGCAATATTTTCAATTATGAAGTCTCACAGTCAAGCATTGCGGGGCGTGGCCCGTGGTTCTAATTAATTTGGTTTTAAGGATTGGGCTGTCACTTGAATTCCTTTTGGTTATAGGAGAATGAATTCGTTTTTTTCTTCCATCCTCAGTAAGTTATGATCAATGTGTTCTGAAAATTCAAGGAAGCTTTTGTGATGGAGGTTAAGTTATTAGTAAAGGATACAAGAATGTTCAGACTATTGCAAAGTGCGAGTATCCAAATTTCATTCAGACTATTGAAACATTTAATCGCACTAGAACCTCCTCCGGGCTTCCTATCATAGTTTTCCCTATGCTTGCCTTTATCAGCAGGCGTCACATAAGGTCCACTCCTCACTGGTTGCTTCCCTCTCTTCTCATTCAAACTCTTATAGTGAGTGGAACGAGCTTTACTATCTTCTTCAAAAATTCTACGGCATTCGGTCAAGTCCGAAAATCTCCTAATCCTCTGATAACCCACCGCTTGCTTGATCTCAGGGCGCAAGCTGTTCTCATACTTAACACATTTGGAAAATTCCGCCGTCACCGCATCATAGCGAGGATGAAACTTCACTAACTCTGTGAACTTGGCCGTATAGTCTATCACATACATATTTCCTTTTTTCAATTCCAGGAACTCCATCTCCTTCTTTCCCTTCACACTCTCCGGATAATACTTTCTCAAAAATTCGGTGCGAAATAGATCCCAAGTGATTTCCTCAGCGTCTACTTTAAGAACTTGTCTCATACCGACCCACCAGTCATCGGCTTCCTCTCTCAGCATGTGAGTCACAAGTCTCACCTTGTTGCCTTTAGCACAATTCATGATTCTAAAGATCCTCTCGATCTCCTTTAACCAAATCTGAGCACCGTCCGGATCAAACCTCCCTTTGAATACCGGTGGTTGGTTCTTTCTAAACTCATCATTCGCATTCACATTTGGTGCGCCTTGCACCGCCCTAGCCATAACCTCCAACGCTGCAGCCATAGCATTGTCATTACGACCAGCCATATTCTGAGGATTCCCAAAAATAACAAGGTTAAACAACCGTTCAACCAACACAACAATAAGACAGACACAACTGACTCAACGCTGGCTCTGATACCACTTTATGTAACACCCCCTTTCTATACCCCCAAATAACACAATTAAATCATTTAGGCACTTGATAAAGGGTTCATCAGAGTTTAATTAATTCATTCTATAAAAGAGGTGTGTCACATTATCATGAAATTAAATACATACAACATCTGCTCAAATAGATATGCAACAATGGTTAATTCACATTCTGAAGAACATAGTTCTAAAACCCACATGTCAATATTTAGAATAAAGTGGAAACATCTAAACATTGAATAAATACATTCATATAAACATATATACATCATTCAGTTAATTCATATGCACAAACATCCATCATCAGATACATACGCAGATGTATCCCAAAAGAAATCAAAACAAATGTATCTCCAAAAAGAGCCAAAGGCTTCCTAACTACCCAGATGTTACATATCAGAGCCATCGACCAAAAATAATGAACACCTGCTTCACAAAAAGGACCTCCAGCAATCCTACTATGCAATGCCTCATAGAGCATTATAAAACAGCAGAAGGGTGAGAAACGATATCATAACAGTCAATACATATACTTATATATCTATATAAATACATGGGATTTATACAATTCAAATTCTCACCGCATCTTATCACAATTCATCATATACATCACAATGCATATTCACACAATCAAGCATATTCACAAATCATGCTTCTATGCATATTCATCATTTTCCACATAAACATCTAGAATCATGTTCAATTCACTCCATGCATCATATAAAGATGACCAATGCAACTCATAGAGACCGAATCACGACTCTATGCAGATGCAAATGCGGTACCGACTCAATTCAGCAGATTCTCCAAGGAATCAAGTATTCAGCAGATTCTCCAAGGAATCAAATATTCATCAGATTCTCCGAGGAATCGAATATTCAGCAGATTCTCCGAGGAATCAAATACTCAGCAGATTCTCCGAGGAATCAAATGTTCAGCAGATTCTCTAAGGAATCAACATGTTAGAATTTACATCATGATGCCTTTTTTGCAAAATGACTCACAACATTTCTCTACATGCATACATATTCGCAAATATATCACTATGCATATTCATCCCATACAAGCACATACAATCTATGTACATTCACAATATACTTATACTCCATAATATATATATATATATATATATATATATATATATATATATATATATATATATATATATATATATATATATATATATATATATATATATATATATATATATATATATATATTCTTCATTTCAACACATACCATTACATATAAGGCATATACTTTCACGATCAAAATTCCACACTCCAGGATTCAAGCCTTGCGGCTAACCACAACACAACGTACCACACGACACACAAAACTATTCAATTCGATAAGGATTAAACATAACCGAACAAAGAAATCTGCATGGAAAGGAAAAACACAGAGAATAGGAAAATGTTGTCGCATTCGCCAACCTTCGCCTGGCGAACCTTCGCTACCTAATTTGCCTGGCGAACTTGCCAGCGTAGACCACTGGGAGTTATCCTGGAATTACTCGCTAGCACACTTTCCTGGCGAACCTTCGCCACTCTCATTCGCCTGGCGAACTTGCCAGCGAAGACAGGGTGGATACTTCTGACTTGGTTCGCTACTGCTCACTGGGCTTCGCCTGACGAACCTGCGAACTCAGAACTCCCATGGCTGTCCAAAAGCCAAACCTCGCAAACTGACCGATTCTAAAACCAAACCACCCCAGTAAGTTCAACCCAATAACACTCGACTATCCTACTCCATCCATTCCTCGATTCTAACTGGTTAAAACCATATTCTACCGATTAAATCCTAATATTGCCCTAAGATGAAGATGAGTCGAAACGCTTCTCAATCCAACATAAAATAACCAAAAGCATACATAATCATACACATTAACAGTATAATAGAGTTTCACAATCTTACCCGATAGATTGAAAGCTTGGATGTTGATCCTTGATGAAATTCTAGGTTTTCCTCTTCTTTCTCCTCTTTCTCTTCTCTCTTCTTTCTTTCCCTTGTTTTTCCACTAATGTTTCTATCTATCTCCTTTTCTTTCTTATCTCATATTTCTATTTTCTTTCCTCTTCATTTCCTTCCAAACACTTACCAATTAATTCTCACACAATAAATCACTTAACACTTAATACTAAATGTCTAAAATACCCTTTACTCTATTTTCCCCAAAAACTCTTCGAATCGGTAAAATAGCACAATATTGAAATTAAACATATCAACACATAAATTCCACAATTAAAATAATAATTATCCAAATAAATTAAAAAGGACTCAATAAAAATGGGAAATTCAGAATTGGGGCGTTACACTTCTCAACTTCGTGTTGTGCCAGCCTTCGGGTTCGATGCCTGTTTGTTTAACTAATGCCTGATGGGGAGGTCAGATGTTCCTCTCAACTTCAAGTTGAGCTGGCCTTCGGGTTCGATGCTTGTTTGTTTAACAGATGTTTGACGGCGAGGTCTAATGTTCTTATCAACTTCGGGTTGAGCCGCCCTTCGGGTTCGATACCTGTTTGTTTAACAGATGCCTGACGGTGAGGTCAGATGCTTCGACTGAGGAGGTTGGTGACGACCAAACCAAAAGATACCAGTAACGATTGGATTTCAAACAATACCAGTTACGACTGGATTTCATGGGGAAAGTTGGTGACAACCAACAAGATACCGAAGACAATTGGATTTCGAACATCTGCCAGTTACGACTGGACTTAAATGGAAAATCAACTAGTAACGACCAGACTTCACAGGGGATTTCCTAGTGACGACTAGACTTCAGAGGGAAAAAGTTGGTAACGACCAAACCAGAAGATAATAACGAGTGAAGTTAAGACAATGCCAGTTACGACTGGACTTCAAAGGAAAATATGGTGATGACCAAAAGAATACCAATAACGATTGGATTTCAAACACTGCCAGTTACGACTGAATTTTAAAGGAAAAAGGGTGGTGACGACTGAATTAACAAATACCAACGAGTGGAATTAAGACAATGCCAGTTACGACTGGTCTTAACAAGACATATGGTGACGACCAAAAGAATACCAATAACGATTGGCTTCTAAAACAATGCCAGTTACAACTGGACTTTAAACGGAAAATCAACTAGCAGTGATTAGACATTCACGGGGAATCGACAGATAACACACCGAACCCGAGAGACAAAATGAATCACACTGAACCCAAGCTGAAGGGTGTATGCGGATTTGGGAAATAAACCTAATCCTAACAGGGGAACAGAGCTTTAAACCAGCTAGTCAGATATGACAAAGTAAATTCAAACAAATGCTCAGAAATCTTCTACTGGGGACGAGTCTTCACATCATCATAAAAATTTCTTGAGAGACAGTCTTCAAGCTTGATAACCACACATGACCAAAGGAAAATCAGCAGTTCAACTTGCTTACACTTCACCAGGGAGTGCGATAGGAATGCGTATCAAGGTTTCTGCTACCTTGAGGTTTCGGGGAAGTATGGTTTTCCTCGACTCTTTTCCATGAGTCGAAGTTTTTATGTTTGTTAATCTTTTCAAGTTTTATTCAATAATTTGACCCTTATGCTTTCAAAATTATCTTTGATCAATGAACAATATTTTGCATAACAAAGAAAATAAAGGAAATGGTAAATTTGCAGAAGAAAGAATGACTCAAAACTGATTTTATTCAAGAATGAAATCTTGCAAATGACAAAATTACATAGAAGTTTTACAAGTGAAAAATGGCAATGTGGATAAGGTTACATTGAATCCCATGACCAAAATATCCCTAAAGACTAAAATCCCCCCAAAATCCTCGCTTCTGACAAGAGCGGTTGAGATGGTTTCTTTGTAGAATCTTCTGCGGTAGTGACAACTCATCTGATGCAGGGAAACGCCTTTGTCCCCAATTTTTGCGTGGATCGCCCTTTCGGGTTTTCAATCCACCGGGACGCTCATTTTTTCCTAAGCCGCACTTTCGGGTTTTCAACTTAGCGAGCTCTTATTTTTCTTTTTCTTTTTCTCTCTCTTTTTTTCCTTTTTCTCAACCCTAACTTTTGCATAAGCCGGTCCTTTTTTCGGCTTATCGGGTTCTTTTAGGCGTAATATTTTTGTACTGCATCAGAATTCACGGGATGAGTAAACTGCTCTCCATCCATGGTTGTGAGAATCAATGAGCCTCCTGAGAAGACTGTTTTCACAACAAACGGGCTGTCATATTTAGGCATCCACTTTCCTCGTGCATCTTTGTGAACTAGTAAAATCTTTTTGAGTACAAGTTCCCCTTCTCAGAATTCTCGGACACGAACTTTCTTGTCAAAAGCCCTCTTGATCCTTTTCTGATATAACTGACCATGACACATCGCAGACATGCGCTTCTCGTCGATAAGATTTAACTGATCAAACCTTTCTCTCACCCATTCTGCTTCTTCAAGGTTGGTCTCCATTATGACTCTCAAAGAAGGTATTTCGACCTCAATAGGAAGTACCGCATCCATTCCATATACCAAAGAAAAAGGGGTTGCCCCTGTTGAAGTGCGGACGGACGTTCTGTACCCATGCAATGCAAATAGTAGCATCTCATGCCAATCTTTGTAAGTTTTCACCATCTTTTGCAAAATCTTTTTGATGTTTTTATTCGCAGCTTCTACAACTCCATTCATCTTGGGACGATAAGGAGAGGAATTTTGATGTTCAATTTTGAAGTCATCGCACAACTCTTTCATGACTTTGTTGTTCAAACTGGTGCCATTGTCTGTTATGATTCGGCTCGGAATTCCGTAACGACAGATAATCTCCTTCTTGATAAAACCGGCCACCACTTGTCGAGTAACATTAGTGTAGGATGCAGCTTCAACCTACTTTGTGAAATAATCAATAGCAACCAGAATAAATCGGTGTCCGTTAGAAGCTTTTGACTCAATTGCCCCAATCATATCAATGCCCCACATAGAGAAAGGCCACGGTATTGACAATACATTTAGCAACGTCGGAGGTACATGCATCTTGTCCGCAAAAATCTGGCACTTGTGACATTTCCTGGCATATTGAATACAGTCAGTTGCCAAAGTCAACCAGTAATAACCAGCCCTCAAAATCTTTTTAGACATAGCATATCCATTGGCATGAGTGCCAAATATTCCCTCATGAACATCTTGCATTAACAATTCTGCTTCTCGTCTGTCGACACATCTAAGCAGGATCATATCATAATTTCTTTTGTAAAGCACATCATTGCTGAGAAAGAACTTGGATGCTAATTGTCTCAGAGTTTTCTTGTCATGTGACGTAGCATCTGCTGGATACTCTTGTTTTAACAAATAATTCTTAATGTCGTGGAACCAGGGTTTATCATCAGTTTCTTCTTCAACCATTCGACAGTAGGCGAGCTGGGTCTTGCGTTCAATTCGGATGAGAGTGGCATCATTGACATCCCTAACTTTCCACATTGAGACTAACATGGATAGGGCATCAGCGATGTGATTTTCAGACCTCGGAACATGCTTGAAGGTGATTTCATCAAAATACTCAATCATTTGAACAATGTAGGCTCTGTAAGGGATCAGATTCTCATGTCTAGTATCCCAGTCACCAGTAACTTGATAAATAACCAAAGAGGAATCTCCACTTACTTCAAGAAGTTTGATTTTGAGGTCGATAGCTGCTTCGAGGCCGAGAATGCATGCTTCATATTCGGCGATATTGTTCGTGCAGTCAAAATCCAACCTGGCGGTGAATGGAGTGTAACTACCTTCCAGACTCATTAAAATGGCACCTACACCATGCCCACTGTAGTTGAAGGAACCATCAAACATCATTTTCCACCCAAGACCTGTCTGCGGACCCTCATCAATACCTGGCTCTTCACAATCTTTTACCAACATAATGTCCTCATCTGGGAAATCAAATTTGAGAGACTCATAATCTTCCACTGGTTGATGTGCAAGATATTCTGACAAAACACTATCCTTGATAGACTTCTGGGCTACATAATGGATGTCGTATTCTAATAATAACATATGCCAACGGGCAAGCCGTCCGGTCTGAGCATATTTCTCAAAAATATACTTTATCGGATCCATTTTTGAAATCAACAAAGTGGTATGACAAATCATGTATTGCCTCAAGCGTTTGGCAGCCCATGCTAAAGCACAACATGTTTTCTCCAGAAGTGAATATCGGCTTTCACAATCAGTAAACTTCTTACTCAAATAATAAATAGCATGTTCTTTTCGTCCGGACTCGTCCTGCTGACCTAACACACAACCCATTGAATTCTCAAGCACTGTCAAATACATGAAGAGAGGTCTCCCCGGAACAGGAGGTATCAAGATCGGAGGTTCTTGTAGGTAACCCTTGATCTTATCAAATGCTTGCTGACAATCTGAATTTCAAACGATCGTCTGATCCTTGCGTAACAATTTGAAGATGGGCTCGCAAGTAGGGATCATATTGGAAATAAATCTGGATATGTAGTTCAGTCTTCCAAGAAAACCTCTGACTTGCTTGTCAGTTTGTGGAGTTGACATATCTTGAATGGCTCGGACTTTATCTGGATCCACCTTAATCCCTCGGTGACTGACAATGAAACCGAGTAACTTCCTAGATCTTACCCCAAAGGTGCACTGAGCTAGATTCAGTCTCAACTGATATTTTCTGAGTCTCTTAAATAATTTCAAAAGATGTTCCAAATGGTCCTCCTCACTCTGAGATTTGGCTATCATGTCGTGAATGTATACCTCTATCTCCTTGTGCATCATGTAATGAAATAAATCCACCATGGCTCTTTGATAAGTAGCACCTGCATTCTTCAGACCGAAAGGCATAACTCTGTAACAGTAAGTCCCCCACGGAGTAATGAAAGTAGTTTTTTCCATGTCATCGGGATCCATCTTAATCTGATTGTAACTGGAGAAACCATCCATAAATGAGAAAACTGCAAAACAAGCTGTATTATCCACCAACGTATCAATATGCGGCAAAGGGAAATCATCCTTCGGACTGGCCTTGTTCAGGTCTCTATAATCTACACACATTCTGAATTTCCCGTCCTTTTTTTGGTATAGGTACAATATTGGCCACCCATTCGGGGTATTTGGACACTGCTAAGAAATCGGCGTCAATATGCTTTTTTTACTTCATCTCGAATCTTAAGAGCCATGTCAGGTCTTGTTCTTCGGAGCTTTTGTTTAACTGGTGGGCATTCTGGTCGAAGCGGTAATTTGTGAACCACTATGTCAGTGTTTAAACCCGGCATATCTTGGTATGACCAAGCAAATACATCCACATAATCTTTCAGAAGCTTCTCAAGTTGCTGCTTGACTTCTGCCCCTAGGGCTGCCCCAGTCTTAACTTCTTTCTTGTCTTCTTTGGTGCCAAGATTAATGACTTCTACCGGTTCTTTGTAGGGTTGAAGCTCTGTGTACTCATAGTGTTCCCATTTTACCAGTTCATCAGAGATTTCAAAATCTTCATCCTCATCTTCAGCTTGGTATATTGGTGAATCAAAGTCGGGAGGGAATGCAAGGTCATAGGATTCAACGGGTTTTAGGACATCACTGCACGTTGGAATGGCTTAATTTGTTAAAACACACAAAGACAAATGCAGCACACAAAAGAGAAAATTGTTTTGGTTTTTTTAAGATTGCCATTTTTCTTTTAAAATGAAAGCAAAAGCAGTAAAGGAAACAACACAAGGAAAGTAACAAAATAATTCGTTTTTCATTGATTTTTTTGAAAGCACGGGGCCCTTACAAAACATTCCTATAGCCTTGGGCATGGCTATGGAGATTCAAAACAAAAACAAAAAAAGAAAGACAAACAAATTACTTTAACTCAGGAAAGACCATAGGAATCTCAATAGCTTCCCAGTTGCTCAAGGCAGATTCGCCATGATACACTAATTGTTCAAGGTCTTCATCTTCAAAATCTTCTTCCACAGCACTAACTTGGAATCCTCCACTGATGAATACTTCTTGTATAGTTTTTGGGCGTCCTTTGTCATGTGTTGGTGCTTCATCATGAGTTGGTTTGTAACCCAACCCTTGGCGATCCATCTTTGGCTTCACTTTAATAACCTCTCCCCAACATGCAGGAGTACCTTCTTCCAGTGTAGACTTGATGCTCTGAGCGGATGCAAAAGATGGACCACTCTTAGCCACTGTTTCCTCTAACATCATTGCGTTAGCTATCTCGAGTGCCTGAAAGGAAGTTTCTAAGGCGCCTTCATCTGCCTCAATATACTTGAATGATGACAAATTGCTCACCATTAGGTCCTCTTCACCGTGTACAATCACCAACTTGTCATTCACAACAAATTTCATTCTTTGATGTAAAGTGGAAGTCACCGCCCCAGCTAAATGAATCCACAGTCGCCCCAACAAACAACTATAAGCTGGGTTAATGTCCATGACTTGGAATGTAATATCGAACACATGAGGTCCTATCATGATTGGCAATTCTACCTCTCCAACAACTGTTCTTCTTGAACCATCAAAAGCTTTTACAATCAATGACGTCGGTTTCATTTCTGCCCCTGCATATGCTAACCTCACGAGTGACCTTGTGGGCAATACATTCAATGAGGATCCAGTGTCGACTAAAACTCGTGCCATTGTATCTTCTTGGCACCTGACAGATATGTGCAACGCACAATTGTGATTACGTTCTTCTTTTGGCAACTCTGCATCACTAAAACTCAGGGTGTTACATGCAGTAATGTTGGCTATCACTGAGTCAAATTGTCCGAGAGTTATATCTTTTGTCACATGTGCCTGCTTCAATACTTTTTGCAGAGCTTCTCTATGGGCTGGAGAGTTCATCAAGAGAGACAAGATCGATATCTTCGATGGGGTTTGGTGAAGCTGATCAATAACCCTATAATCACTTTTCCGAATAATCCTTAAGAATTCCTCGTCGTCTCCCTCAGTACTTGGTACCTCTTTTTCTTTTGTCGCAGCAGGGGTGACCTCTTTTAGAGCGGCTACTGTTATCTTTGGCTGATAGATTCGACCACTACGGGTCATTTTGCTTATACCTGCAATGTTTGTCACGTCCACTTGGTCGTCTTTCACTGTCTCTTTCTGACTAACCCTCCTAGATCCCCGGTCTATCACACTCATGTCATATTTCCATGGAACAGCCTTCGTACTTTTAAAAGGAAATGGTCTTGGTTTCTGAATAATAACCAGTCGAGGTTGATCGATAGCCGATTTGCTGAAAACAGGCTTCACACTTTTGATGGTCATTTTGAACACCGGTACTTTCTCACCTTTCTTTGGTAAATTAAAAACAGGCTCAATTACCGAAACTTCTTCTTTCCTCACCTTACTACACACTTGCAATACTCCATCATAAATCAATCTTTGTATATCTCCTCGTACCACATCACACCCTCTAGAATCAATAGAACATTCTTCACAATCATTATGGGTACCTTCTATCAATCCTACTTTCAACAGCTTCTCGTGAAGTAACTTTACCGGAGTCTTGATCTCTGACACACCTCGGACTATCTTTTCATCTGAAACTTCTTCTACAGCATTAACCCCTCCATGATTCGGCAATGGATTGCTTTTAACATTTGGGGGTACATCATCAAAAGATAAGATCTTCTTTTCTATCAACTCCCTGACAAGATGTTTTAAGGCAAGACAACCTTCTAAATCATGATCGGCAGCGCCTTCGTGAAAGGCACAATGAGCATTCGGATTATAGTGAGGAGATGTAGTGTCTGGATTTAATGGTCGCGTTGTTATTAATCCTTGCTTCACCAAAGAGGGGTACAACTCTGTGTAAGTCATCGGTATATGAGGAAGTGGCGGTTTTGTTGTTGGTCTCCGATTCTGGTAGTTCTGTCTGGGTGCCTGAGCCCTAGGCTGATGATGTTGTTGATAGGGTGGAGCATTGGGCGCTCGTTGATACCCTTGTTGAATTGGCTGATATACAGGTGCTGGCACTGCCTGATAGCTGGGAATAGGATGATTGAAAGCCGGAGTTACAGCTGCCACATATGGTTGTTGGGCATACTGCAACGGATACATTGGTCGTTGTTGCTGGGATTGCTGAACATAACTTGCTTGAGGCTGCTGAACAAAGCCTTGTTGAGGTTGTTGAACATAACTTTGCTGATACTGTTGGTAATGCGGTCTCCAGGTACGACTCTTTCTTCCCACGGTTACTGCATTTGTCTCCCCTTCCTTCTTTTTATGAAAATTACTGTTGAACTTCTTGACATTGTTGTTACCAGAACTGCTGGAACCACTAGCCACCTTTCCATTCTTCATTCCTAACTCCACTCTCACCCCCACTGCTACTATATCAGAAAAACTTGCGGTTACACTACTGATCATCTTCTCATAAAACTCCGGTCTCACTGTATCGACGAACCAATTTGTCAACTCTTTTTCACTCAAAGGAGGTTCAACCTGAGAGGTGGTTTCCCTCCACCGTTGTGCATATTCTTTGAAATATTCCGAACTCTTTTGTGACATACTCAGTAACTGTCTTCTATCAGGGGCTAAATCCATATTGTACTTGTAATGTTTTACGAAAGAATCAGCCAGGTCTTGGAAACTGTGAATATGAGACTGATCTAGACCCAAATATCATTTAGAAGGAGCTCCTTTCAAACTATCTTGGAAACAGTGAATCATCAACTTGTCGTCTTCTACATGAGCGACCATTCTTCGGTAATACATAATCAGATGCGTCCGAGGACAAGTAGCACCAGAATACTGATCAAAATTGGGAACTTTGAATTTTGGCGGAATTACCAATCCAGACACTAAGCACATATCTCTGGCATCAATACCAAAGATGTCATTCCTTTCCATTGCTCTGACTTTCCTACCTATAGTCTCTACAATTTCTTTCAACTTATCATGTCGTTCACTCTCCTCTTCATACCCATCAAGACCTTCGTACACTTTTAGAGGATTATGAAAGACAGGGCGAGCTTGAATCTGAACAGAAGGCTGAGTGTAAGTAGGGATAGCTTGAGGAACTTCTGCCCCTAGGGGAACTGCTTGTTGACTGACTGCTGGTGGAGGTACAAAGCCAGGCGGTAACCCATATGGTGGAACATTTGCAACAGTGACTGCCGTTGGGATCGGCTCTACAGCTATGCCAGTGATTTCAGAAACAACAGTGGCTTGAGTGTCCAGCTTTGCATGAATGACTTCTAGGGCTTCCATGATCTGCCCCATGCCTCCTCGTAGCTCTCCAAGTTCATTATCAATCCTGTCCATATCCAAATTCTGTCCTTCCATTCTTAGGCGAGCTTGGGCTCGGGTATTGTATCAGTGTTGAGGATTCAATGTGATTCTCTCTCTATGGAGACAAGACAGCGAGATGAGACACAACACAAGAATACGCACATGCAATGCTTATGAAATGCAAAATGCAACAATGCAAAATTAATCATTCAAGGAATCCAAAGAAATATTTGCAAAAATTCTAATAATGGGGAAATAAAGCAAATTCAAAGTCTTCATAGATTAATGACAGAGATTTTTACAACAAAAATTCTGAAACTGAAATAGAAGTCTTTAATAGAGATACATGATGAAATAAAACGGAAAACAAAAGGATCTTAGATCTTCTAGTTGGATGGCCCTTCGTCTTCTGGCTGATTTCTCTTTTGACGAATCAACTCTTGAAGCTCTTCCTTCTCTTGCATAACCCTGAAATACTTATCCCTCCAAGCCTTTCCTTCTTTTCTAGCTTTTGCCAAAGCAGACTTCAATTCTTCTACGAGAGTAGGTTTGGGCGAGTCAGGCTCGAAGCGAGTATAGAACATCTTCAATGCTGCTTCCCTTACCCATAGTAAGTAAGATTCTGAAACAATGGTGTCATGGTAACCTAGGGCAGTTACTTCTATTGTGTGGACATGACGCCAAGCATACACAATCCGAGCCCTGTAAGCGGGATTCTTCCCCTCTTCAATGTAGAAGCTTCTCAAAAAGTCTGGGTCTGGTTCACTCTCCATCGGGTGCCCCAACTGCCGACGAGCTAAAATAGGATTATAGCTGATGCAACCATTAACGCTGATGAGCGGTACATTCGGGAAATCCCCACAGCTTTGGATAATGGCAATCCCCCCATACATAGGGTCATACCACTTAATATCTGAGTGTTTGAGTAACAACAACTTTTCAATCCATGAGAGCCCATTTTGCTTATCCCAGAGGGCTGGAATTCTTGGCAAGTGCGAAATAAACCACTTGTGCAAGAGAACGGTGCAACATTCAATCTGACCAACTCCATAACGGTTCCTACGGTGGATGGAAAAGTACACATCAGCCAACAAAGTAGGTACAGGGTTCTTGATTAAGAAAAGGTTGATTGCATTTGCGTCCACAAAATCATTGGCAGTCGGGAACAGGAACAGTCCGTAGATTAGTAAAACCAGGATGGCCTCAAATGCTTCAGAATTTTTCGACAAGGCATAGCTTTGAGCTTTTTCATATAGGAACATAGCCAGAAATCCATACAACCCTCCCTTAGCAATCATGTGAGATCGTACTTCGTCCACCTCCAAATACACGGCCTCTGCAACTGCTCTTTCATTAGGAGTCCCTTCTCTTCCAGAAAATGGTCTAGGAGTGACGCCTACTCCCATCAGGGCAGAATATTCTTCCAAGGTTGGCAGCAACTGATAATCTGGAAATGTGAAACAGTGATAGGTTGAATCATAGAACTGCATGAGTGCGGACAACATCTCTTCATATACTTGAACTTCTAGCAAAGACAACATATTCCCATACTTCTCTCTGAATGCCTCGGGGTCTTCTATTAAGCTTCCCAGTTTCTTCAAGTTCTCCAATTTTGGGCTTCGGAACACAATCTCTGCTTTCTTTCCAGAATCCATCCTATAATATCTGCAAAACAATCTTTAATTCCTTGAATGATTAATTAATGAGAATGCTAATCCAAAGCTTTCATGGAACTCAGATTTTGTAAACATCAAAACATCATTTCATTTCATTGATTTTTAAGTCTTGAATTACAAAATAGTACGTCTTACAAAAAGTCCTAAACATAGAGCTAAAGATATTTTAACAAAAGTCCTCTCTTGCTTTGATCTTCTTGAGTTCTTCTATCTGCGTCTTCTCAAGAATGAGCTTGTCCACCATTAACTTCCATGGAGTTGACTGATAGCTGGAATAAAATAAATCTTCCTGCGCCTTCCTCATCTTACAAACAATCATTTCTTCATCCTTCAACTGAAGTTGTCTACGGAGTTCATTATTTTCTTCCACGGCCACTTGGTACTTGTATCTCCAGGCTACTTCAGTTTGTTGTGATTTTCTCAAAGAAATCTTCAACTTCTCCTCTTCAGACATAAAGATCAATGGGGGTTCCTCCTTCAAAACCATGGGTTCCTGCTGAGGATAAGGCATCTTCAACTAAATAGCTCTCTTTCGGACCCATTGGAGATAAGGCTCGAGAGAGATGCAATTAGGTTTCCCTAAGTCTTCCTTTCCTTTCTTATGCACATGACCCCAAGCTTTTAGGATCTCTTTACTTAATTCTAATTCTCCCTTAAAGAAAATATTCTCCACATAAGCGCTATTAGGTTTGTCTTTCAAAGGATATCCAAGCTGTCGGCGAGCGAGAACAGGGTTGTAACTGATTCCTCCATTTGTACCAAGAAGAGGTACATTACCAAAACTTCCACAACTGTCAATGATTTTTATCCCATCGTAATTACGGCTGTACCAATCAATATCAGAGTGAGTAAGAGCCATAACCTTCTTAGACCACCACCCTTCCCTCCAAAAAGCATGAGCCTTAGGTAAGTGAGAAATAAACCACTTGTATAGTAAAGGGACACAACAGGTAACCATTCCTCCTTTGTGCAAATTCCTCAGATGAACAGAATGATAGGCGTCAGCTAGTAAAGTAGGCACAGGATTTTTCTTCAAGAAAATCTTAATGGCGTTGAGATCCACAAAATTATCAAAACTTGGGAACAAGAAGATCCCATAAATGAGCAAGGCAAAGATGGCCTCGAATGCATCCATACTCAAATGATCAGCGTAGTATTGGGCTTTCCCAACCAAGAACTCTGCGGTCAAACCAAAGATTCCTCCTTTAGTAGCCATATTTTTCTGAATATCCACCAATCCCAAACGTGTAACTTTAGCAATTTCATCCTCCTTAGGGTCCTTTTCCATGACTGGGAAAGGAGTCTCATCAAGAATGGGTAACCCAACCAAGCAAGAATATTCCTCAAGTGTAGGTACCAGCTGATAATCAGGAAAAGTGAAACATTGGTAGAGCGGATCATAAAACTGGAGAAGTGTAGAGAGAAGTCCCAGATCCATCTTCTTCTTTACCCTCAACAGTTACAATAAGTTCCCATACCTGCTTTTGAATCCTTCTAGATCTATTCTCAAAGTGCTCAACCTCTCTATGTCATCCAAGTTAGAACTTTTGTAAGTGTACTTCATAAATTTCTTTTTTCCACTATCCATGATGATCCTAATGTTTTAAAAAAAAAAAGCCTGAGTTCCATTTATGACATGATGTTCATGAATGCATGATTGCATAAACACAGGTAAGCACAGATGCACATATACACATGGGTAAACAGATAAAGGTTTTAGGTTTGGAGAACATGAGCATGGAGCCAGGGTCTACCCATCCCAAAAGTATGTACTAAGGCTTTCAAGAACTGTAGAACAAGGTTCTAAAAAGGTTCCCAGAGTCCTCGACCCATCTTTCGGATATTATCAATTTCCCAAATACTTGGTGGTCGACAATATTCTCAAGAGAGTCTCGTCTAAGTGTAGTATCGCATATCAATTATTTCGGAATTACTTCCTTATAGCCATCGCACTACATCCTAATAAAGCCATAGTGGGGGAAAAGGTAATCTAAAAGTTCTCAGTATCACGGGCTCCCATGTAGAAAGTAGCATTGTTTTCACGAATACTCGATCAACAATACTAACTCACAGAAGGGCCTCTACTGAGAGGTGGTTTTCTCAAGTCAGCTTGGTCAGGAATCAACTCCCTATAAGCCTTCTTGAATATACCACCATCCTATCATAAGTACGCTTACACACGGGTATAGTGTTGTCTCACCACTCAAAGTTCCCAAGATCCAACAGGGCACATATGTATATATTTACAAGTATTCACAAATAAGCAAGTAATCAAACAAGATAGGCTAAACCCTCAAAGCAACATTATCCCCAGTGAAGTCGCCATTTCTGTTGCGGTGAAAATTGGATATCAAGCTATTATATTAACTTGAAACTTAATTCTTTTACAACCGAACTTTAATTTATCCAAAGGAAAGGTCTAAAGAAAGAAAAACCTTTTTCGCGATGTAACGATAACGCTTAAGAGATTCGGGGATCGGGGATTGGTTATACCTAGGGAAAGTGTTAGCACCCTAAGCATCTGTAGTACTCTACAGGAACCTTTTGTTTGATTGTTTGCTACGTTTGTGAAATATTATATGGATTGGGAAAAGGTATAAGTTAAAACCTAAAGTTATATACACTAAGTTTGCTCGCAAAGACATCGCGTCTTCTGCCTACGTATCCTAACTAGGATAGAATCAGAGCAATCGTAGTTCACCTCACAAGGGATAAAGAACACTTGATGATGATCAAGGTTCAAGGGGGAACAAACATGACAATGTTTGTGTGGAGTTCGACAAAAACTCCCTAATCTAAGTTGTAACACTCAAAAGGGGAAGTAAGAAATCATGACAATGATTCTTACATAGAGTTGACAAACTCTATCCTAGGGTTCTAGTTGAAGAACACTCCTAGTACAGGTGGGTCTTTTAGACTTAAAGCAAAGTCTAATGGCTTCTAAACTAAGGTTAAAGTGACTTAACAAAGTCAAGGGATGGTGAATGAACTATTCATGACACAAGGGTCAATGGAAAGACCTTTCCTTTGGAAGGATAGAGGGGAGGTAACTTGGATGAGAGCTAACAAGCTTCATCACTTGGGGAAAGAAACAATAAGCAAAGTAATCACATGATGAAGATAAATGTATGGTAACAACCATTAGATGAACATGTTAAATGATAAACACAAGATATGCATTGATGACAATCAAAGCAACTGTTCGAGCAGGAAATGTGACGACAGATCGAGCTTAAATACATTCCTTAGAGAGGGACAAAATAAACATGGTAACAACCACAAATAAAATCCTAGCATGTTGAATAACATTTAAGGATATGAATGCAAGCAATCATTACAAACACATACAAGTATAACAGTCAAGAAATTCAATAGTATACTCGAAAATGACCATAAAACAAACTCAACTTGCAAGTGGTCAAAAGGTATGAAAAATTAGGAAAATATGGAATTAAAAAAATATGTCATGAAAGTAGACATAAAAACAAACACAATGCAAAAAGAATGGGTGCAAAATGATTAAAAATGAAAGAGATATGAATTTTTGAAGTTTGGTAAAATAAATGGAAAAAATGGTAAAAGGGTTGCCCTCCTCAGGGGTCGAACCCAGGTTCAGCTGGTACAAGGCGCTTAGGTTACAAGGTGACTACCACTGGGGTGGCTATACATCCGTTTGTAAATGCTACCCCATTAAAATATATGGGTAAGTTTCAAGGCAGGCTGGGCGAGAACATGAACAAAAACCATGATTTGCATTTTGTATCATAACTCAGTCAATTTTCCATGGATTTACACAAAAGTTTAGTCTAAATCGTGTATTTTTAAATGAGGAACATGATGGCATTTTTAGTTTTTTGAAATTCCTTCCCCATTTCAAAACCCGATAGCACTTGCTTTGGAGATGCTTGAAATGCACTTTGAAATGTAACTCATACTCCAGGCAATTTTAAATCAATACAAACATACACACATGTTACAAATATGCTACTGAGTGATTCTAAACACCTAGATTGAGTTCACAACAAACTGTAATGAAAATGGTCTGTCATGTTGCAACTTGGTGTTTGAAATGCATGATGATATGAGGTTCTGATTCTAGGCACATACAGGTCAAATAAATTATGTGTACATATCAAAATTATGTTGATGACTGCATTTACACAGAAAAATTGATCATGATATGACTGTGGTGAAAAATGGTATACAAGTTGCAATTTGTTGTGAATATGAGGCATGATGATGTCTAATTCAAGTTATAGGCATACTTTGATCAAGGTAAGCATACATACACATCACATACATACTATTAAATGAATTCAAACACAAGGAAGGGATAGAATCAAACTGTCATGAGAAATGATATTCAAATTTCAAAATAGCAAGTTTTGATGCATGAAGGATGCTCAGTTTAGTTCTATGCATACTCAAATCCAATAAGCCACATACACACATTGTAAACATGATAATGGATGATTTTAAACACAAAGATGGAGCCTAAACAGACTGTGATGAAGAATGAGTTTTGAGCTGCAAATTGGTATTATGATGATGCAGTAGGATGTTCAAAACCATATTCAAGCACATTTTGATCATATGAATCACATACACATCTCTCATATATACAAACAAGTGGGTTCAAGCAAGAAAAATGGTTCAAACATGGCTGATATGAAATTTGGTGAGTTAAATGCAAAATGATGCTCTTAAATGCAAGTTGAATGACCAATTCAGTTTCTATGCACAAGTTGACCAAATTAATCATTTACACACATTGAAAACATGTTATGGGATGAATTTAAACAAAAGGTATGGCTCAAAACAGGATGACATGAAAAGTGGTGATCAAAGTGCAAGTTTTAACAAGTGAAAAGCATCATGATGCTCAGTTTTGATTCTAGTCACATATTGATCGATCTAGTCATGTACACCGGTCATATATATGAAGATAAGTGTGTTCAAACATAAAATGGAGTTCAAATCATGCTGTAGTGAAAATTGGCTGTCAAGTTGCCAAGTTAGGTTTTGAAATGCATGAAGATGTTCAAATTCAACTCTAAACATTTTGAGACTGAACTAACCATATACACACCACACATACATGATATTGAATGAGTTCAAACACAATTTGAAGCTAAGAGAGGACTGTCATGAAAAATGAGGGTTGAGTTGCAAGTTTTGGCATTTTGATGCAACATGAAAAAGTGCAGTTCAGCATTCTAAGCAAAATTTGATCAAAGTAACTACACATACATATTGATTACATGATGTTGGATGAGTTTGATCACAAATTTAAACAACTCCTGGCCTGAGATCACAACTGGTATGTTCATGACACAATTTATGCAAGACAAAGCATTTTATGAATGAACAAGCAAACCAAATGGAAAAAGCTCAAACCAAACATACATACTCAACATAATAATGATTTTAAGTGTGATTCAGCCCAACAAACAGATAGTCATAACATGATTTGGCCTATGATAATGTTCATGACACATTTTCACAAAATAAACTCAACATACCAAAACATGAGATTATGATGTAAAGCAAAGAATGGACTGTCTACATACCTCTTGTAGGCTATGTTGAGAAGTTTAGAGCACCAAGAAACCCAGAGGAACTTCAAATGCACCTAGCTTTGGAGATTTCTTCTTCTTGAAGCAAGAATGCAAATTTCAAGACAGTTGGAGAAATAAACTCCACCAATGACCTTTAACACTTTGGACAGTTGAGAAATGATATATGTGAGGTGTTTGAGTGATTAGAACATCAAGAAAATGTCTAGAGCAAGTTTTGACTGATTTTGTGCATTGTGGTCAAAGTAACTTGGTATGGAAGTTGACTTTTTGGAGAATGAGGTTTTTGAGTGGTTCAATGGTTGGAACACATTCTATATCATATTTATGGGTTGTGGGGATGATGTTTGGCGGGTTTGAGTGTGGAGAAATGATTTTGGCAGCAATTCTACCAAGGCAGATTTTGAAGCTTTTTTGGCAATTTTGTGAACTTGGTGATTTTGGAGAAAACTGTGAAAGGGTGGGAGCTTGATCTTTCTCTGGTTTTCAGAAGATCTCTTGTGTATGGAATGAGGTGGGGAGTGCCTCTATTTATAGTCAAATGAGAGGTAGTGGGCAGATTTGAGGTTTCCTTGCTAAGGAGGAAAGGTTTTCACTTTTTTGAATCAAACCTCCAAAAAGGGCTTTCTTGGCTTGGAGGTAAGCTTAAAGTCAAGGGTTATAATGAGTTTAGTGTGTCTAAAGTCATCCTAAAGAGTGTAGGTTGATGGCTGGTGCAGAACTTACTTTCCACCTCTTGCTTGTTTATGATTTTTTTAATGCAAGTTGCATTTGCAACTTGCAAGTCCACTTGCAAACTTGGCCAATTTCATTTCCTCTGCATTTTCATTGTATTTCCATGCTACAAAGTCTCTACATATCAGATAAAACATGTTTCAAAAGCTGAGATTGGTCCAATTGATCAAAGGAATGATTTTTGAAAGTTTGTCAATGTGGGACTCAAGTGTGAAAACACCAACTTGCCAAATCCATAACTCTCAGCTCACAAATCCTTTTGAGATGTTCTAGTACTTTTTAGAAAGTCCTCAAATAGATCTAAAACATTCATGTTTTCATGAGTTTCAAATTCTCAAAGGAACTTGGCCAAAAGACCTCTCAAAGTTGCTAAAAAATTAGCTTGAAAGTGAGATTTTTCGAAGTCTTTTTCCCTTCTCAAAATGAATTTGGTCATAACTCCAACTATATGCATTTTATGATCATGGAACACTTAGGGACTTTTGTAGGATTTGTCAAGAGCTTTCTAATGAGATTTGAACCAACTCAATTGGATGTGTGGTTAAGGAGTTATGGTTTAGCCCCTTTCAAAACTCTAATTTCCCGATTTTTCGATTACTTCCTCATCCTTGATCCAATGCTCATGAAAATTGATAGGAAAATGCAAAATGACATAAGGAACATTTTTAATTCACACTTTGAATTCCAATTCCTTAAATTTGAAGAGTTGACTTTTCGGTCAACCCTACGATCGATCGATGACTACCGAGTCGTCTGTTGACACTCTGGCCCTCCTGAGACTTTGGCCTTTCTTGAATGAACTTTATTAAGCTATATGAACTTCATGGATCATGATACCACAATTAAAACACCTTCCAACACCAAAGTCAAACTACAGTTGACTTTTATTGGTCAAAAACCCTAATCGGGTACCCTGAAATGCACTGCTCTTGATTCTGGAGTGACAAATTCAAATTGGATCCTCAATTGACATCATATGATACCCTTGATCTTGTTTCATGATTGAATTAGCCTAAAAATTGGATTGATCACAAACCCTAAAGCTTCGATTTGACTGTACACAACCTTCATTTATCTGTAACTTGACAAAGACAAACTTGCACTGGGTTAGGGTTAGATAATTTATGAGTATGCTCCTAAAATGATAATGAGAATCTAAGGGGTCAAAATTTAGGGTGCAACAGCGAAGTCAGATGTTCCTCTCAACTTCGTGTTGAGCCGGCCTTCGGGTTCGATGCTTGTTTGTTTAACAGATGCCTAACGGCGAGGTCTAATGTTCTTATCAACTTCGAGTTGAGCCGCCCATCGGGTTCGATGCCTATTTGTTTAACAGATGCCTGACGGTGAGGTCAGATGTTCTTCTCAAATTTGGGTTGAGCCGACCTTCAGATTTGATGCCTGTTTGTTTAACAGATGCTTGACAGTGAAGTCAAATGTTCCTCTCAACTTCCTGTTGAGCCGACCTTCGGGTTCAATGCCTATTTGTTTAACAGATGCCTGACAGTGATGTCAGATGTTCCTCTCAACTTCGTGTTGAGCCGGCCTTCGGGTTCGATGTCTGTTTGTTTAACAGATGCCTGACAGCAAGGTCTAATGTTCTTATCAACTTCGAGTTGAGCCGCCCTTCGGGTTCGATGCCTGTTTGTTTAACAGATGCCTGACAGTGAGGTCAGATGTTCTTCTCAACTTCGGGTTGAGTCGGCCTTCGAATTTGCTGCATGTTTGTTTAACAGATGCTTGATAGTGAGATCAAATGTTCCTCTCAACTTAATGTTGAGCCGACCTTCGGGATAGATGCCTGTTTGTTTAACACATGTTTGACGGAGAGGTTAAATGTTCTTCTCAACTAAGGATTGAGACGACCTTCGGGTTCGATGCCTGTTTGTTTAACAGATGTCTGACGGTGAGGTCAAATGTTCTTCTCAACTTCGGGTTGAGCCAGTCTTCGGGTTTGATGCTTGTTTGTTTAACAAATGCCTGACGGCGAGGTCTAATGTTCTTTTCAACTTCGTGTTGAGCCTCCATTCAAATTCGATGCCTGTTTGTTTAACAGATGCCTGACGGTGAGGTCAGATGTTCTTCTCAACTTCTGGTTGAGTCGGCCTTCGGATTTGATGCCTGTTTGTTTAACAGATGCTTGACAGTGAAGTCAAATGTTCCTCTCAACTTCATGTTGAGCCGACCTTCGGGTTCGATGCCCGTTTGTTTAACAGATGCCTAACGGCGAGGTCAGATGTTCCTCTCAACTTCGTGTTGAGCCGCCCTACGGGTTTGATGCTTATTTGTTTAACAGATTCCAGACGATGAGGTTAGCTATTCTTATCAACTTCGGGTTGAGCCGGCCTTCAGATTTGATGCCTGTTTGTTTAACGGATGCTTGACAGTGTAGTCAAATGTTCCTCTCAACTTCATGATGAGCCGACCTTCGGGTTCGATGCCTGTTTGTTTAACAGATGCCTGACGGCGAGGTCAGATGATCCTCTCAACTTCGTGTTGAACCGGCCTTCGGGTTTGATGCCTGTTTGTTTAACAGATGCTTGACGGCGAGGTCAGATGTTCTTATCAACTTCAGATTGAGCCGCCCGTCGGGTTCGATGCCTTGTTTGTTTAATAGATGCTTGACGGTGTGGTCAGATTTTCTTCTCAACTTCGGGTTGAGTCGGCCTTCGGATTTGATGCCTGTTTGTTTAATAGATGCTTGAAAGTTAATTCAAATGTTCTTCTCAACTTCATGTTGAGCCGACCTTCGGGTCGTTGTCTGTTTCTTTAACAGATGCCTGACGGCGAGGTCAGATGTTTTCTCAACTTTGTGTTAAGCCAACCTTCGGGTTTGATGCTTGTTTGTTTAACAGATGCCTGTCAGTGAGGTCTAATGTTCTTATTAACTTCGAGTTGAGCCGCCCTTCGGGTTCGATGCCTGTTTGTTTAACAGATGCCTGACGATGAGGCCAGATGTTCTTCTCAACATCAGGTTGAGCCGGCTTTCGGATTTGCTGCCTGTTTATTTAACAGATGCTTGACAGTGAGATCAAATGTTCCTCTCAACATCATGTTGAGCCGACCTTCGAGTTCGATGCCTGTTTGTTTAACAGATGCCTGACGGCGAGGTCAGATGTTCCTCTCAACTTCGTGTTGAACCGGCCTTCGGGTTTGATACCTGTTTGCTTAACAGATGCCAAACAGCAAGGTCAGATGTTCTTCTCAACTTCGGGTTGAGCCAGACTTTGGGTTCGATGCCTGTTTGTTTAACAGATGCCCAGCGGCTAGGTTAGATGTTCTTCTCAACTTCGGGTTGAGCCGGCCTTCGGGTTCGATTCCTGTTTGTTTAGTTAATGCCTGACAGCGAGGTCAGATGTTCTTCTTAACTTTGGGTTGAGTCGGCCATCAAATTCGATGCATGTTTGTTTAACAGATGCCTGACAGCGAGGCCATATGTTCTTCTCAACTTCGTGTTGTGCCGGCCTTTGGGTTCGATGCCTATTTGTTAAACTAATGCCTGATGGGGAGGCCAGATGTTCCTCTCAACTTCAAGTTGAGCCAGCCTTCGGGTTCGATGCCTGTTTGTTTAACAGATGTTTGACGGCGAGGTCAAATGTTCTTCTCAATTAAGGATTGAGACGACCTTCGGGTTCGATGCCTGTTTGTTTAACAGATGCCTGACTGCAAGGTCAGATGTTCCACTCAACTTCGTGTTGAACGACCTTCAGGTTCGATGCCTGTTTGTTTAACAGATGCCTGACGGCGAGGTCAAATGTTCTTATCAACTTCGGGTTGAGCCGCCCTACGGGTTCGAAGCTAGTTTGTTTTCCAGATGCCAAACTGTGAGGTTAGATATTCTTCTCAACTTCGGGTTAAGCCGGCCTTCGGATTTGATGCCTGTTTGTTTAAAAGATGCTTGACAGTGAAGTCAAATTTTCCTCTCAACTTCAGGTTGAGCCGACCTTCGGGTTCGATGTCTGTTTGTTTAACAGATGCCTGACGGCGAGGTCAGATGTTTTCTCAACTTTGTGTTGAGCCGACCTTCGGGTTTGATGCTTGTTTGTTTAACAGATGCCTGTCAACGATGTCTAATGTTCTTATCAACTTCGAGTTGAGCCGCCCTTCGGGTTCGATGCCTGTTTGTTTAACAGATGCCTGACGATGAGGTCATATGTTCTTCTCAACATCAGGTTGGGCCAGCTTTCAGATTTGCTGCCTTTTTATTTAACAGTTGCTTGACAGTGAGATCAAATGTTCCTCTCAACTTCATGTTGAGCCTACCTTCAGGTTCGATGCCTGTTTGTTTAACAGATGCCTGACAGCAAGGTCAGATGTTCCTCTCAACTTTGTGTTGAACCGGCCTTCGGGTTTGATGCCTATTTGTTTAACAGATGCCAAACAGCAAGGTCAGATGTTCTTCTTAACTTTGGATTGAGCCGCCCTACGGGTTCTATGCTTGTTTGTTTAACAGATGCCTGATGGTGAGGTCAGATGTTCTTCTCAACTTCGGGTTGAGCCAGCCTTCGGGTACGATTCCTGTTTGTTTAAGTAATGCTTGACAGCGAGGTCAGATGTTCTTCTCAACTTTAGGTTGAGTCGGCCATCAAATTCGAGGCCTAATTGTTTAACAGATGCTTGACAGCGAGGCCAGATGTTCGTCTCGACTTCGTGTTGTGTCGGCCTTTGGGTTCGATGTCTGTTTGTTTAAATAATGCCTAATAGGGAGGTCAGATGTTCCTCTCAACTTCAAGTTGAGCCAGCCTTCGGGTTCGATCCCTGTTTGTTTTATAGATTTTTGACGGCGAGGTCATATGTTCTTCTCAATTAAGGATTGAGACGGCCTTCGGGTTAGATTCCTGTTTGTTTAACAGATGCCTGACAGCGAGGTCAGATGTTCCTCTCAACTTCGTGTTGAACCGGCCTTAGGGTTTGATGCTTGTTTGCTTAACAGATACCTGACGGCGAGGTCTAATGTTCTTATCAACTCCGGGTTGAGCCGCCCTTCAGGTTCGATGCCTGTTTGTTTAATAGATGCTTGACGGGGAGGTCAGATGTTCCTCTCAACTTCGTGTTGAGCCGGCCTTCGGGTTTGATGCCTCTTTGTTTAACAGATGCCTGACGGCGAGGTCAGATGTTCTTATCAACTTCGGGTTGAGCCGCCCTACGGGTTCTATACTTGTTTGTTTAACAGATGCCTGACGGTGAGGTCAGATGTTCTTCTCAACTTCGGGTTGAACTGGCCTTCGGATTTGATGCCTGTTTGTTTAACAGATGCTTGACAGTGAAGTCAAATGTTCCTCTAAACTTCATGTTGTGCCGAACTTCGGAATTGATGACTGTTTGTTTAACAGATGCATGACGGCGAGGTCAGATGTTCCTCTCAACTTCGTGTTGAGCCGGCCTTTGGGTTCGATGCCTGTTTGTTTAACAGATGCTTGACGACGAGGTCAGATGTTCTTATCAACTTCGAGTTGAGCCGCCCATTGGGGTCGATGCCTGTTTCTTTAACAGATGACTGACGGTGAGGTCAGATGTTCTTCTCAACTTTGGGTTGAGCCGGGCATCGGATTTGATCCCTGTTTGTTTAACAGATGCTTGAGAGTGAAGTTAAATGTTTCTCTCAACTTCATGTTGAGCTGACCTTCAGGTTCGACGCCTCTTTGTTTAACAAATGCCTAACACTGAGGTCAGATTTTCCTCCCAACTTTGTGTTGAGTCGGCCTTTGGCTTCAATGCCTGTTTGTTTAATAGATGCCTGAGGGAGACGTCTAATGTTCTTATCAACTTCAGGTTGAGCCGCCCTTCGGGTTTGATGCCTGTTGGTTTAACAGATTCCTGACGGTGAGGTCAGATGTTCTTCTCAACATCGGGTGGAGCCGGCTTTCAGATTTGCTGCCTGTTTTTTTAACAGATGCTTGACAGTGAGATCAAATGTTCCTTTCAACTTGATGTTGAGCTGATCTTCGGGTTCGATGCCCGTTTCTTTAACAGATGCCTGATGACGAGGTCAGATGTTCCTCTCAACTTCGTGTTGAGCCGGCCTTCGGGTTTGATGCCTGTTTGTTTAACAGATGCCAAACGGCAAGGTCAGATGTTCTTCTCAACTTCGGGTTGAGCCGGCCTTCGGGTTCCACACCTTTTTGTTTAACAGATGCCTGACGGCGAGGTCAGATGTTCTTCTCAACTTCGGGTTGAGCCGGCCTTTGGGTTCGATGCCTGTTTGTTTAATAGATGCCTGGCAGCTAGGTCAGATGTTCTTCTCAACTTCGGGTTGAGCCGGCCTTCGGGTTTGATTCCTGTTTGTTTAACTAATGCCTGATAGCGAGTTCGGATGTTCTTCTCAACTTCGGGTTGAGTCGGCCATTAAATTCGATGCATATTTGTTTAACAGATGCCTGACAGTGAGGTGAGATGTTCTTCTCAACTTCGTGTTGTGCCGACCTTCGGGTTCGATGCTTGTTTGTTTAACTAATGCCTTATGGGTAGGTCAGATGTTCCTCTCAACTTCAAGTTGAGCCTGCCTTCGGGTTCGATACCTGTTTGTTTAACAGATGTTTGACGGCGAGGTCAGATGTTCTTCTCAATTAAGGATTGATACGGCCTTCGGGTTCCATGCCTGTTGTTTAACAGATGCCTGATGGCGAGGTCATATGTTCCTCTCAACTTCGTGTTGAGCCGACCTTCGGGTTCGATGCCTGTTTGTTTAACAGATGTCTGACGGTGAGGTCAAATGTTCTTCTCAACTTCGGGTTGAGCCAGTCTTCGGGTTTGATGCTTGTTTGTTTAACAAATGCCTGACGGCGAGGTCTAATGTTCTTTTCAACTTCGTGTTGAGCCTCCATTCAAATTCGATGCCTGTTTGTTTAACAGATGCCTGACGGTGAGGTCAGATGTTCTTCTCAACTTCTGGTTGAGTCGGCCTTCGGATTTGATGCCTGTTTGTTTAACAGATGCTTGACAGTGAAGTCAAATGTTCCTCTCAACTTCATGTTGAGCCGACCTTCGGGTTCGATGCCCGTTTGTTTAACAGATGCCTAACGGCGAGGTCAGATGTTCCTCTCAACTTCGTGTTGAGCCGCCCTACGGGTTTGATGCTTATTTGTTTAACAGATTCCAGACGATGAGGTTAGCTATTCTTATCAACTTCGGGTTGAGCCGGCCTTCAGATTTGATGCCTGTTTGTTTAACGGATGCTTGACAGTGTAGTCAAATGTTCCTCTCAACTTCATGATGAGCCGACCTTCGGGTTCGATGCCTGTTTGTTTAACAGATGCCTGACGGCGAGGTCAGATGATCCTCTCAACTTCGTGTTGAACCGGCCTTCGGGTTTGATGCCTGTTTGTTTAACAGATGCTTGACGGCGAGGTCAGATGTTCTTATCAACTTCAGATTGAGCCGCCCGTCGGGTTCGATGCCTTGTTTGTTTAATAGATGCTTGACGGTGTGGTCAGATTTTCTTCTCAACTTCGGGTTGAGTCGGCCTTCGGATTTGATGCCTGTTTGTTTAATAGATGCTTGAAAGTTAATTCAAATGTTCTTCTCAACTTCATGTTGAGCCGACCTTCGGGTCGTTGTCTGTTTCTTTAACAGATGCCTGACGGCGAGGTCAGATGTTTTCTCAACTTTGTGTTAAGCCAACCTTCGGGTTTGATGCTTGTTTGTTTAACAGATGCCTGTCAGTGAGGTCTAATGTTCTTATTAACTTCGAGTTGAGCCGCCCTTCGGGTTCGATGCCTGTTTGTTTAACAGATGCCTGACGATGAGGCCAGATGTTCTTCTCAACATCAGGTTGAGCCGGCTTTCGGATTTGCTGCCTGTTTATTTAACAGATGCTTGACAGTGAGATCAAATGTTCCTCTCAACATCATGTTGAGCCGACCTTCGAGTTCGATGCCTGTTTGTTTAACAGATGCCTGACGGCGAGGTCAGATGTTCCTCTCAACTTCGTGTTGAACCGGCCTTCGGGTTTGATACCTGTTTGCTTAACAGATGCCAAACAGCAAGGTCAGATGTTCTTCTCAACTTCGGGTTGAGCCAGACTTTGGGTTCGATGCCTGTTTGTTTAACAGATGCCCAGCGGCTAGGTTAGATGTTCTTCTCAACTTCGGGTTGAGCCGGCCTTCGGGTTCGATTCCTGTTTGTTTAGTTAATGCCTGACAGCGAGGTCAGATGTTCTTCTTAACTTTGGGTTGAGTCGGCCATCAAATTCGATGCATGTTTGTTTAACAGATGCCTGACAGCGAGGCCAGATGTTCTTCTCAACTTCGTGTTGTGCCGGCCTTTGGGTTCGATGCCTATTTGTTAAACTAATGCCTGATGGGGAGGCCAGATGTTCCTCTCAACTTCAAGTTGAGCCAGCCTTCGGGTTCGATGCCTGTTTGTTTAACAGATGTTTGACGGCGAGGTCAAATGTTCTTCTCAATTAAGGATTGAGACGACCTTCGGGTTCGATGCCTGTTTGTTTAACAGATGCCTGACTGCAAGGTCAGATGTTCCACTCAACTTCGTGTTGAACGACCTTCAGGTTCGATGCCTGTTTGTTTAACAGATGCCTGACGGCGAGGTCAAATGTTCTTATCAACTTCGGGTTGAGCCGCCCTACGGGTTCGAAGCTAGTTTGTTTTCCAGATGCCAAACTGTGAGGTTAGATATTCTTCTCAACTTCGGGTTAAGCCGGCCTTCGGATTTGATGCCTGTTTGTTTAAAAGATGCTTGACAGTGAAGTCAAATTTTCCTCTCAACTTCAGGTTGAGCCGACCTTCGGGTTCGATGTCTGTTTGTTTAACAGATGCCTGACGGCGAGGTCAGATGTTTTCTCAACTTTGTGTTGAGCCGACCTTCGGGTTTGATGCTTGTTTGTTTAACAGATGCCTGTCAACGATGTCTAATGTTCTTATCAACTTCGAGTTGAGCCGCCCTTCGGGTTCGATGCCTGTTTGTTTAACAGATGCCTGACGATGAGGTCATATGTTCTTCTCAACATCAGGTTGGGCCAGCTTTCAGATTTGCTGCCTTTTTATTTAACAGTTGCTTGACAGTGAGATCAAATGTTCCTCTCAACTTCATGTTGAGCCTACCTTCAGGTTCGATGCCTGTTTGTTTAACAGATGCCTGACAGCAAGGTCAGATGTTCCTCTCAACTTTGTGTTGAACCGGCCTTCGGGTTTGATGCCTATTTGTTTAACAGATGCCAAACAGCAAGGTCAGATGTTCTTCTTAACTTTGGATTGAGCCGCCCTACGGGTTCTATGCTTGTTTGTTTAACAGATGCCTGATGGTGAGGTCAGATGTTCTTCTCAACTTCGGGTTGAGCCAGCCTTCGGGTACGATTCCTGTTTGTTTAAGTAATGCTTGACAGCGAGGTCAGATGTTCTTCTCAACTTTAGGTTGAGTCGGCCATCAAATTCGAGGCCTAATTGTTTAACAGATGCTTGACAGCGAGGCCAGATGTTCGTCTCGACTTCGTGTTGTGTCGGCCTTTGGGTTCGATGTCTGTTTGTTTAAATAATGCCTAATAGGGAGGTCAGATGTTCCTCTCAACTTCAAGTTGAGCCAGCCTTCGGGTTCGATCCCTGTTTGTTTTATAGATTTTTGACGGCGAGGTCATATGTTCTTCTCAATTAAGGATTGAGACGGCCTTCGGGTTAGATTCCTGTTTGTTTAACAGATGCCTGACAGCGAGGTCAGATGTTCCTCTCAACTTCGTGTTGAACCGGCCTTAGGGTTTGATGCTTGTTTGCTTAACAGATACCTGACGGCGAGGTCTAATGTTCTTATCAACTCCGGGTTGAGCCGCCCTTCAGGTTCGATGCCTGTTTGTTTAATAGATGCTTGACGGGGAGGTCAGATGTTCCTCTCAACTTCGTGTTGAGCCGGCCTTCGGGTTTGATGCCTCTTTGTTTAACAGATGCCTGACGGCGAGGTCAGATGTTCTTATCAACTTCGGGTTGAGCCGCCCTACGGGTTCTATACTTGTTTGTTTAACAGATGCCTGACGGTGAGGTCAGATGTTCTTCTCAACTTCGGGTTGAACTGGCCTTCGGATTTGATGCCTGTTTGTTTAACAGATGCTTGACAGTGAAGTCAAATGTTCCTCTAAACTTCATGTTGTGCCGAACTTCGGAATTGATGACTGTTTGTTTAACAGATGCATGACGGCGAGGTCAGATGTTCCTCTCAACTTCGTGTTGAGCCGGCCTTTGGGTTCGATGCCTGTTTGTTTAACAGATGCTTGACGACGAGGTCAGATGTTCTTATCAACTTCGAGTTGAGCCGCCCATTGGGGTCGATGCCTGTTTCTTTAACAGATGACTGACGGTGAGGTCAGATGTTCTTCTCAACTTTGGGTTGAGCCGGGCATCGGATTTGATCCCTGTTTGTTTAACAGATGCTTGAGAGTGAAGTTAAATGTTTCTCTCAACTTCATGTTGAGCTGACCTTCAGGTTCGACGCCTGTTTGTTTAACAAATGCTTAACACTGAGGTCAGATTTTCCTCCCAACTTTGTGTTGAGTCGGCCTTCGGCTTCAATGCCTGTTTGTTTAATAGATGCCTGAGGGAGACGTCTAATGTTCTTATCAACTTCAGGTTGAGCCGCCCTTCGGGTTTGATGCCTGTTGGTTTAACAGATTCCTGACGGTGAGGTCAGATGTTCTTCTCAACATCGGGTGGAGCCGGCTTTCAGATTTGCTGCCTGTTTTTTTAACAGATGCTTGACAGTGAGATCAAATGTTCCTTTCAACTTGATGTTGAGCTGATCTTCGGGTTCGATGCCCGTTTCTTTAACAGATGCCTGATGACGAGGTCAGATGTTCCTCTCAACTTCGTGTTGAGCCGGCCTTCGGGTTTGATGCCTGTTTGTTTAACAGATGCCAAACGGCAAGGTCAGATGTTCTTCTCAACTTCGGGTTGAGCCGGCCTTCGGGTTCCACACCTTTTTGTTTAACAGATGCCTGACGGCGAGGTCAGATGTTCTTCTCAACTTCGGGTTGAGCCGGCCTTTGGGTTCGATGCCTGTTTGTTTAATAGATGCCTGGCAGCTAGGTCAGATGTTCTTCTCAACTTCGGGTTGAGCCGGCCTTCGGGTTTGATTCCTGTTTGTTTAACTAATGCCTGATAGCGAGTTCGGATGTTCTTCTCAACTTCGGGTTGAGTCGGCCATTAAATTCGATGCATATTTGTTTAACAGATGCCTGACAGTGAGGTGAGATGTTCTTCTCAACTTCGTGTTGTGCCGACCTTCGGGTTCGATGCTTGTTTGTTTAACTAATGCCTTATGGGTAGGTCAGATGTTCCTCTCAACTTCAAGTTGAGCCTGCCTTCGGGTTCGATACCTGTTTGTTTAACAGATGTTTGACGGCGAGGTCAGATGTTCTTCTCAATTAAGGATTGATACGGCCTTCGGGTTCCATGCCTGTTGTTTAACAGATGCCTGATGGCGAGGTCATATGTTCCTCTCAACTTCGTGTTGAGCCGACCTTCGGGTTCGATGTCTGTTTGTTTAACTGATGCCTGACAGCGAGGTCATATGTTCCTCTCAACTTCGTGTTGAACCGGCGTTCGGGTTCGATGCCTGTTTGTTTAACAGATGCCTGACGGTGAGGTCAGATGTTCTTCTCAACATCAGGTTGAGCCGGCTTTCGGATTTGCTGCCTGTTTATTTAACAGATGCTTGACATTGATATCAAATGTTCCTCTCCACTTCATGTTGAGCCGACCTTCGGGTTCGATGCCTGTGTGTTTAACAAATGCCTGAGGGCGAGGTTAGATGTTCCTCTCAACTTCGTGTTGAATCGGCCTTCGGGTTTAATGCCTGTTTGGTTAACAGATGCCAAACAGCAAGGTCAGATGTTCTTCTCAACTTCGGGTTGAGCCGGACTTCAGGTTCGATGCCTGTTTGTTTAACAGATGCCTGACGGCGAGGTCAGATGTTCCTCTCAACTTCATGTTGAGCCGACCTTCGGGTTCGATGCCTGTTTGTTTAACAGATGCCTTACAGCGAGGTCATATGTTCCTCTCAACTTCGTGTTGAGCCGACCTTCGGGTTCGATGCCTGTTTGTTTAACAGATATCTGACGGCGAGGTCAGATGTTCCTGTCAACTTCATGTTGAGCCGACCTTCGGGTTCGACGCCTGTTTGTTTAACAGATGCCTTACAGCGAGGTCAGATGTTCCTCTCAACTTCGTGTTGAGCCGGCCTTCGGGTTAAATTCCTGTTTGTTTAACAGATGCCAAACAGCAAGGTCAGATGTTCTTCTCAACTTCGGGTTGAGCCGGACTTCGGGTTCGATGCCTGTTTGTTTAACAGATGCCTGACGGCGAGGTCATATGTTCCTCTCAACTTCGTGTTGAGCCGGCCTTCGGGTTCGATGCCTGTTTGTTTAACAGATGCCTGACGGCGAGGTCATATGTTCCTCTCAACTTCGTGTTGAGCCGGCCTTCGGTTTCGATGCCTGTTTGATTAACAGATGCCTGACAGTGAGGTCAGATGTTCTTCTCAACATCAGGTTGAGTCGGCTTTCGGATTTGCTGCCTGTTTATTTAACAGATGCTTGACATTGATATCAAATGTTCCTCTCAACTTCATGTTGAGCCGACCTTCGGGTTCGATGCCTGTTTGTTTAACAGATGCCTGAGGGCGAGGTCAGATGTTCCTCTCAACTTCGTGTTGAATCGGCCTTCGGGTTTAATGTCTGTTTGTTTAACATATGCCAAACAGCAAGGTCAGATATTCCTCTCAACTTCGGGTTGAGCCGGACTTCGGGTTCGATGCCTGTTTGTTTAACAGATGCCTGACGGCGAGGTCATATGTTCCTCTCAACTTCGTGTTGAGCCGGCGTTCGGGTTCGATGCCTGTTTGTTTAACAGATGCCTGACGGTGAGGTCAGATGTTCTTCTCAACATCAGGTTGAGCCGGCTTTCGGATTTGCTGCCTGTTTATTTAACAGATGCTTGACATTGATATCAAATTTTCCTCTCCACTTCATGTTGAGCCGACCTTCGGGTTCAATGCCTGTGTGTTTAACAAATGCCTGAGGGCGAGGTTAGATGTTCCTCTCAACTTCGTGTTGAATCGGCCTTCGGGTTTAATGCCTGTTTGGTTAACAGATGCCAAACAGCAAGGTCAGATGTTCTTCTCAACTTCGGGTTGAGCCGGACTTCGGGTTCGATGCCTGTTTGTTTAACAGATGCCTGACGGCGAGGTCAGATGTTCTTATCATCTTCGGGTTGAGTCGCCCTTCGGGTTTGATGCCTGTTTGTTGAACAGATGCTTGACAGTGAAGTCAAATGTTCCTCTCAACTTCATGTTGAGCCGACCTTCGGGTTCAATGCCTGTTTGTTTAACAGATGCCCGAGGGCGAGGTCAGATGTTCCTCTCAACTTCATGTTGAGCCGACCTTCGGGTTCGATGCCTGTTTGTTTAACAGATGCCTTACAGCGAGGTCATATGTTCCTCTCAACTTCGTGTTGAACCGACCTTCGGGTTCGATGCCTGTTTGTTTAACAGATATCTAACGGCGAGGTCAGATGTTCCTGTCAACTTCATGTTGAGCCGACCTTCGGGTTTGACGCCTGTTTGTTTAACAGATGCCTTACAGCGAGGTCAGATGTTCCTCTCAACTTCGTGTTGAGCCGGCCTTCGGGTTAAATTCCTGTTTGTTTAACAGATGCCAAACAGCAAGGTCAGATGTTCTTCTCAACTTCGGGTTGAGCCGGACTTCGGGTTCGATGCCTGTTTGTTTAACAGATGCCTGACGGCGAGGTCATATGTTCCTCTCAACTTCGTGTTGAGCCGTCCTTCGGGTTCGATGCCTGTTTGTTTAACAGATGCCTGACGGTGAGGTCATATGTTCCTCTCAACTTCGTGTTGAGCCGGCCTTCGGTT